>CM076579.1:1560712025-1561057729 GCA_034641835.2 Pinus albicaulis
CAACTACCTAGAATTCATCACCACATACCTCTAATTCTTCCAAGGATCAGTCAGGCCACACCTCTTCCACTTCTGCAACCATTTCTAATGTGATACCTACAGGAAGGGTAATGGAAATCGATACTGAGGGAAAATTTAACTTGGTTAAGGTACAATTAACCGAGGTTACTTCAGCCACTATAGAGCTGTGGACATTCTTAAATCTACTTATTCAAATTGATTTACCCCTGCTTGAAAATATGCCTAGAAAGACTTATTTTTATTAATTTCAACAATCGATACTAGCATTGCATCCATTCATACCCACCCATCCACCTTTCACTAGTTTTCAATCAACCCAACCTCCAACCATACCATCGAGTCAAACCAACTCTCCATTGGATCAATATGACCATTCCATGGCTAGTGGCCAGCCTCTCAAAGAGATAAACCCTAGAGCTAAAATGATGAGCATCGGAGATCTTCAGAGTTGGGCACCAGGCCAACCTTTTAGTTTCATAAAGGAAACATCTAGACAAGCAGAATCACTCCAAAATGACTTTCTTTTGAGGTACGAGCAGAAATAATAGAAGATTACAATGCTCACTAAAGAGCGTAATCAGTTACAACAGGAAATATATACCCTTCAACAACAAATTGACCAGATCACTGAGAATTTTGGAGAGCTCTGGCCAACCATTACCAGTTTTTTTGAAGCCACTCCCGTAGATATGTGGGCATGCCTGATAGTTGAGCACTCCATTCACATTAAGAAACATGCACGAATCTGGGTAGTGCAAACCAGGAACTCTGGCAGGCCCTGTCAGCCAGACCAGCAATAGAAGATTCCTCCACAGTGTATGCAGAGAAGATAACACAAAAAAAAGAGCATATGAGCTAGCTTAAGGAGACATTGGGGAGAAATATTACTAAAGCATACACTTTGCTTGACAAAATCCATGAGTGCTCGAATTCAGGTCGAAAAGGTGGTAAATGCAATAGACTCTTTGATGAAAACATGCTAGGAAGCAATTAGTGACTTCATGGAACTCAAAACAGAATCCATGCAAAAGGTCCCGGATTTGAGGCCTTTGTTAGAAGATGGGGAACCAAAGAAAATGAAGCAAGAAAAAGAAGCAGCCGAACAAGACCAGTTCAAGGGCACAACAGACAGTCAAATAGGGACTTCAACACCAGGAGAAAATTGACTCAGGACGAGTCCATAGCTTGTGGTCAGTGCCTGTTGGGGCCTTTGTTTTGGGTAAACTATTTTTGAGCTATAGACAGTCAGTTGTGGGAAGAGAGAGTGGCAAAGAACCGTTACGAAAGAAAGGGAGTTGTTGCGGGTTGCGGAGAAGAGGCAGGAAGGTGGCGGAGTGTAAAAAATCGGCAACACAAGTGGCAAGAGAAATTGACAGTGAAAAAGCAGAAATACTCCCAGAGGCAGAGCCAAGCACAGAAGAAAACAGGAAATGGTGGAGCACAGCAGTCTAGCCGTGCGAAGAAGGGGAGAATACTGATAGTGCGAGAAGGAGGAGATAGTTAAGCAAGGGAAAAGCAATGGGGCGGGAGAGTTGGTTCGGTGATTTTGGGGGTTCTTTTTTGTATTGTACTCTACGGAGTCTGAGATGTAATGCGTTGCTCATGAAATATAATAGACTGGAGATGTTTTGTGGACCTGCTAGATGTGTATAATATATAGCTTCTTATATGTGATGTATGATCAATTATTTTAAAAAAAATGGATAGTTTAATATTCCCAAATAGGAAAAGCAGGAATATAGTACATAAAACTGGAAATAGCAGGGTAAATCAACACATCAATATTGGAGACCAATATGCAGCCATAAAATTATGTATAATAACAACAAATCAATACAAAATAGTGAAGCATAAATCATATGAAATGAGGAAACAAGCCTCCCATAAACAATCACTCCCAAATATGAGATGTTGCTACAATACAAAATGCCCGAGAGATGCTACAATGCAGTCATACTAAGAATAACTACAGCTGGAGATCATACAATGATACAAAAATACTGATATAGGCATAGTTCAGAGGCATGTAGCCATAACATCTCTTCTCAGAGATAATCTACCATCACCCAAGCAAGTTTATTTCCATTTGTATGTAAGGATATTTCAGTTCCTTGATATCAATTAAATGAAGCTTTATTTCTACTGCATATTTGTTTTTATGTTCATATTTGTATTCGATTGTGTTCTCGAATACGTTTGTATCATTTAATGTCAACCAGAGGACAATGGTGATAAATGATAGTTGTAGGCATCTGGTAGAGAATCATCATAATAGCAAGCTTATTGAAAATCCATAAGAGATTTCTTTAAGTGTCCAGAAGGAATCTAATGAAATATGCATGTTATTGGTAGAGAATCAGGATAGTGTCAGGCTTATTGAGAAGCCATAAACTGATGAATATGGTGGTTAGGAGTTTTTCATTCCGAGAAAAAGAAGAGGAGTCAAGAAGCAAAGTGTGGCAGAGGTTTTGCAGCCAACTCAGAGGTAGAAAATGGGCTCAAAGCCTACATTAGAATATATCCATTTAAAAGTGCTATGGAAGATATTTCTAACGATATGAGGAAGTCCAAAAATGGACTCCTGGATCAAAATATATGGTCTATCAAATTCTAGGGACTTGAAGCCTTCAGAGGATGAGTTATTAGAGCAAGAGGCATATTAGATATTGGAATATCAGAGTAGATCAGGACATTGGAACCTCGGGGCTCTAAGCACATCGGAACATCGGATTTCATCAGAATATCGAAGTTCTGGGACATTGGTATTTTGAAAGTTCTTAACAAATTTTTTTTAAGAATTTATGATAACCAGCAAGTTTGATAGTGGTAAAAGCGTCGATTAATGTCGAAGAAAAATAACAAAGGATCATGTTACAAAACCAAGGTATTTTGGGCCCTCTTCTCTCCCCTCTAGTAGGACACATGTCGTCATGAGATTAGCTCTGAGAAGCTGCAATGGAAACTAACGTTAGCATGATGTGGCAATATGACAAGACACATGGAAGACATATTCAACATTATTGGGTGTCCTAATGGGCCAATTTCGGGTGACATGTCTCACCACTAAGGAGTTGCCACATGGAGTTATGATGTCATCTCAGAGGTCAGCATATCAGAGAATGAGGATCTCATAACTTCTGTGCAAATGGTTTTTTGGAAAATTTACGATAGATTTCGACAGGTCTTGTCCTATGAGAAAGAATCTGCCAAAGGAGCTGAAGCCAAAGGGATCCAAGGATATTAGGTAGTGCAATAGCATAACGTTCCACCTTTGTAAAGTTATGATATGGCATGTTCCAATGAGTCAGTACAAAGAATTGGAAAGGGCGAATGAGTTGGAAGTTGAGGTTTAAATGCATTACCACAAAGTTGGTAGTTGCTTGGAAGAAGCAGTAAACAAGGCACCAAGGACACTGAGTCAAAGAAAAGAAATAATGTGGCAAAGAAAGTCAGGATTCTCATCTTGTGCATGCCTTATTGAATTAAAGAAAAGGGGGGAGCAGAGTTTCCATTCCTGTATACTGTCTAGCTCTAATGAGAAATAAAAAAGCATGAGAATTCCCTGTAGAGTGTCCAGACATACTGCGAATTAAAGACTCAATATGGAAGTGTACATAGTGGGTCTGTGAAGAATTCAGAAGCCCGTTCTTATGATTAATTCTATGAAATAATTCAATGGCTAGACGCAAAGGCATCAAGGTATGTTATGAAAATAAATATTTGAGTGGTGTGTGTATATGTGGAAAAAACAGGATTGTGCAGTACACAATAGTGGATCAAAACCATCGAAAGCCTTTGAGCAAGGTAGAGCAAGAGAGTGTTGTTGAATTTTCTAAGTGGATAGAACAGTTGTAGTGTTGGGAAAAAGAGCACAGAACCTGAGCTGGAGGAGAAGCAACTAAGAATGAGTTGTGAGGCATTAGAGTGTTGATCAGATGTTGTGCTGAGTAGAGTACATGACGTGTTGTTATGCAAGACTAGAGGAGTCGGTGATTTAAGAGAGGACCGAGGGCAGAAGGAAATTCTATGACACAATGGATTGGTATTTTTCTTATTTGTGAATGCCTCTGTTTTCAGTTTGAAAATTGTATGGAAAGTAGAAAAGTGGAAACAGAAGGTGGTGGCCTGTATTCATAGTGGTTGGTGCCTCTTGGCAAGTTGGTGCTTGCTATTCTAAGGGTCGGTGCATCTAGTGAGTGGATGCTCACAAAAAAACTGATGTAATTAAGTGGGTTCTTAATTTAAAACTTAAACAACAACAAATTGGTGGTTTTTACCCTTTTGGTTTCCACATGAAAAATACATGTGTTAATGTGTGTGTGTGCTGATCATGAGAACTGTTGATTGAACATATGAATGCTCATGTTCAATGCTTATTTTATTTATGAATGAATGCTCTCATAAGTAACATATTGTAGTGGGACAAAGTAAGAATATATTCAAAGGAAAAATATAAATTAATCACATAATTACCAATTCACCCCCCTCTCAATAATTCCTTATTCCCATTTATTCCAACACCTTGCATGAAATTATTGTTATATATATGGATCTATCCTATAGTTATGGATACAACTTTTGAAACAGGTTTCGTGTTTGTTGAAACTTGTAAAATTTCAAAGCAAGGATAAATTTTGTTTATTATTACAGAATGGGGAATTGAAAGTGAAACCATCATAAAACTTTGGATTTTCTAGTTTTTTTGTCTCTCATAGACCCTCCCTTTTCCCTCTCATTATTTCACTCTACAGTCAATAAACCCTAATCTAATTCCTAGTTTATAATTTCAAAGATATTAAAGGAAATGATTGGAAATATTTCTAACAAGTCTTTGTATGTGGACCATATTTATGCTATAATTTATTATTGATTAATACTATCTTATTTTCCCTCTATATTCAGTCCCCTCACTTCATTTATCCCTTTCCAAAGAACAACTGACTTTACATTGGCACTCTGAATTTGTAACAATTTAAAAGAGAAATGTGTTGTTATTTACTTCCTTTTTAATGGTTTCAGTATTAATTTGGTTATTTGCATAATGAATTCAAGTTCATGAGGCCCAGGTAGAGGAAGAGGTAGGAGAAACAGGTCACCAAGATGGTGGGATTTTGGTAGAAAGAAAAATATTTGTTTCTCTGTCCATTTCAATATATATTCAGATGAGTTTCACCAGCTTTCGACCATTGGTCACCTCAATTTATGATCCCCTAATGTGTCATGCATCCCCCCCGTTTACCTAAACATTTCAACTCCTTCCCTCCAACCTCATCCTAACATTCAAGAAATTCCATAACCTGAACCTGCTAGCACACACGTGGATGTAAATGATGGTTGGAACCCCTCTCAGAACCCACCTGAACAAGGTCATGATTCTTGGGGAAATATTTGTAAAATACCAATCTCAACATCTAGCTCTCGTTCGACCACACATGGTGCTCTTCTATTGCTTGGAAAATGTTTCACTCATGCACATTCTAACAATACTTCTTCTCCCACTTCTACTAGTCATATTAATCATCATTTTTGAACCCCTTCAGGCCCACTACTTATTTCCCTTGTAAGTGTTTCCCCTGCAAAGGTTCCATAACAAAATCCCACGACAGTTTCCAAGCCTAATCTCACTATAAGTATGCCAGAAAGTGTCCAAGATCAACTATAGCATGAGGCAAAGGGACCCTGCTTCTCTATGGAAATATTTTTATCAAAATCTAAGAATAATTCTCTCCATTTCTTCTGAAATTTTAATATGTGTTGATGGTAAATGTTTGACATGGATTTTGGTGAAATTTTCACGGTATTTTTTGGGCAGTTGAAATTTGATATGACACCTTGTTGGTTTATTTTTAATATTTTGGTTTTTGGAAAATAGTATTATGGTGCTATATTTTTTACTTTGGATTGGCTGAAAAAAGAAATATTTTCACATTTTTTTGCCATAATCATAATTAACCATATATAATAGCAGTGAATGAAATTTGGTTAATTGGATAATTATTTACATGAAACATGCCTATTTTATATGAGGCATTGATCATGCATTTAAAATCATTCTTTTATGATTAATGCAATATGGATGTGGGTCCTCCCTTTTACAGTCACCACCTACTTTTTCCATCCCACCTTTTTAATCTCACCTTCAACGATTAATTAAGCCTGATTATTTTAATTAACACAATAGTTATGTAACTGCATGGAAAAAAAATACTATAAAATTAGGCATTTGACGGAGAGCAGGGATCCTTTTGTTACATCACAAGTGGTCTGATTTAAGTAGTATTCTTCATTTGGGTTTCAATTTCATTATGTTTAGGTGATTTTTATTCACATGAATTATTTTACAGGGCTTATTTTAAGTAGTAGCACTAACGAATGTTCATAGTACTTCTTTTTGTCAGAGGTATATTTGATTTTAGTTACTGAAGATTACAACTTGTTGCTTTTGTCAATTCTAATGTTGACTCTTTGTGCAGTGGTATACCATTCTTTGAACGTGTCTATTTGATCTTGTTGCACCAAGATTTGTTTCATTCAGTTGTTTTGTCTGTTAGCATATGACCACACGGTCTTGTAAACAAGGTCATTTGTTAAAGAAGTTCCCTGAGAAGAATTTAATCTACCAAGTACATGGATACCTTACCTGAAAATTACTCTTTTATGATATAAATGAAGATTTTTTCACTCTTTCTACCATCTTGTGTTTTGATAATCATTTTTATATTCCTCTTTTTCTTGTTAACTGCAATTTATGTATTCTATATTACAATTTTCTTTCATGTGATGTATTCCATTAAGGGGAAGCATTGATTTTATGTTGTCATTGATCCTGATTAAATATTTTTTTATGAGTTTGGATTGAAATACAAATTGTTTATTACTGATCTCTTAAATGACATACTTTGGTTACTTGTTAAACACTTTTGTAAAGTTTAGAGTTTTCTTGTTTTATATTTTACATTTATTTTATTTTCTTTATTTTGGTACTTTGAAGATGTTATTATACCACACTAGCTTTAAATTGGGTTGTGCTCCCATATCCTTGGCCTAGCTAGCTTAAGGATTCAAAGGTTGTGGATTTCTAAAAAAAGATCAACAGAAGATAATGATAGTATTGACAACAAACAACGAGACCTTTATGACTATATAGAATATTTAGATATTGAAGAAAAATAGGAACAAAATTTACAAATAAAGAAAAATTGCCCAAGGAATGTACCTTTGTTAATGAGGAGGATGAGTATATAGCTACATAGGAAGAAATAAGAGATATTATAAGAAATGAATCCTCAAAACAAGTTGAAACACCTCACACACCTTCACCAAAGGAAGTCATATCTCCTCAAGAAAAATCCATTAACAAGAAGAAAAAGAGAATCAAGAAACTAAAAAATATTGTACAGGAAATGAAAGTCTTAGAAAGATATTTGAAATCACATAATGATTTGTTGACCAAGAACAAACTCTTATTTTACAAGGAAAATAAAATAATTCAGGAGGAAAACAAAAGGTTGTAGGAATAAAAAAACAGGATCTTTGTTCAGGAATATAAATGGCATGAAAAATAAGAAGTCACTTAAGTCCAAAAACAAGAATTTGAGAGTAAATCTATGCATGAAGAAACCCAAGACAAAAGGAGAATTATAAGAGTATACCAAATATAATGTAGACCTTCTCTTATAGGCATCCAAATTAATGTGATACAACTCATAATAGTTTTTGAAACAAGTATGAGGGCATACTTCACCTTCAGTCCATGGATGATGTTACTCCTATTTTTTATCAAAATTTTTGCTATGGTTTTTTACTTATTTTCCTTTAAAAATACCTCTTTCCATCATTTATAATGATATCTTCCCATATTTCTTTGTATTAATACTTTACCAAGGTATTTTCATTGAATTTTGTTTTTTAAATTACATGTAAACAATTTCATTGTAAAAAAAATTGTAGATTTTAGTAGATTTTGTAAAGCATTGCATGTAGTCTAGGTGAAATATAGAACATGGGTTTTGATCGTGAGTATAATGACATGGTGATTCTCCTACTGGCTCATCCTGAAATAGCTTTGGGACCACCGAGAAATATGTGGTCAAAGCAGGCACTCTAACAGCTAAAATGTAGCACAATTTTCTAAAAACTCCCAGATCCAAGTTTGAAAAATTAGATACACAATATAAGTGACTAAAAATTTTGATTAGATCATATCTCACTCTGAAAATAGGTTTTGATTAATATAATAAAATATTTTTTTGAGTATTTTGTTAAAAAAAATCCTACAAAGGCAAGTAAGCATGGCTTGCCAAAGAATGTGATTATTGTGAGAACTCAAATTTTAATTTTAAGACTTGGATTTGGATTGTAGACATGTTATTAACTATTTTCATCTTAAGTTAAGTGTACTTGTTTAGAAGTGGAAGGGCCCCCACAACTCAAGAAAATAGTCTCTTTCCATTGTTCTACATTCAACTAGTAAATATTTTCTTTCTCGCGTTTTTCATTATCACATTTTCATGTTTATATACTATGTTTGCATCTTGTAAATTCATCTTTAACATTCGTTCTAAAACTAGTCTCTTTATCATTGTAGATAAGATTTAAAAGCTATTTTTAGAACTCGATGTGTTCATAAGTATTCCTCATTGATTATATTATGCTTATATTACCTATTCTCTAAATATTTTAATGTTGTTTTAGTGTAGTTATATCAGTGGTTCATTAGCATAATTTAAATAGTGATTATATGCCACATTCCACTACATTGCATAGTAGCCATACTCATTCATTATTTCATTAGTAAAATACATTTCTTGTTGTAGGTTTAAGGTGTATTTAAAAGTATTATTTATCATATATCCTTTTTATTTTAAGGATCAACCTAATTTTCTAAAGTAACCAAGACACCAGGAGTGTCATTCACCAACTTGTTGGGAGAAGAAGAGCCCAACCTCTTGAGAAATTTTCCTTTTTTTCTTGAATCTGTCAAACACCACAGTTCCCTAATTTTACTTACTGTTTTCTTAGGATGGATGAATGGTTGGAGAACATGCTAGCCAAAAGGATTAATAGAAGGCTATGAGTGACCACTCATCTTCACTCTCATGAATTGGGAAGGTCGTAATGAATTTTCATCCTCTTAACTAGTATTGGGTCAAATTTTATTAAGATGACTAAAAGACTACCAGAGTGTCCACATACCTCCATTGGCAAGAAATAACCTAGTATATTAACCAACCTTTTTGTTTGAAAACTCCTTTGAGCATTTTTATTTCCCAACATTTGAATGAAAGCTTGAAAATGTGAATATGATTGCATAGAGAACTTGGATTTGTGTGAGAAATCTCAGTGTATGCCCAATCCAAAGTATTCTTAAGTCAAATTAGCATGATTTTCATTTCAAGCATGTGTCATTATATTAAAAGTATTGTTTCATGCTTCCTTAACTTAATTGCTAGATTTTCCTTAAAAGTGACAACCAATCTAACTTAAATCATTACATATTGTAGTGTGCTTTGAAGTTTATAAACACTAAATTGATATAAAATTCATGTCCTAGTTTAGATCTCTAAATTATATTAACAACATCATTTCTATAAAAAATATAACCAAATTTCCACCATACTTAAAAGATAAATATAATTAATTAATTAAAAAGCTACCTCCAATTATTTTTGTTTTCCAAATAGTCAAATAAAAAATCTAAAGTAATCACAACATAAGTTACTATCAAAAATCATATATTCATAATTGCACCCCATACTTACAAGATGCAATGGGAGATCTCATTATTTGGAGATAAAGATTAAAAATTTAGTGGTTTCATCTAAATAAGGTATTTAATTTTTCTAAATTTACTTTGAATAGGAATTCTTACACAAGTTTTGGTGTGAATGTGAACTAAATGAGACATCCCAAATGTTATATTAAGGATTTAATCCCATGTAAAGATAGTATGAAACTTAGTTCTCAATCATTTAAGTTATTGAAGGATTTCAACCTAAATAGAGAAAATGTGAAACTTACCTCTCAACCATTTAAGTTTATTGCAACTTAAGTAGAGAGGGTGTTAAACTACTCTGCTTTATATAGGTCATACACTTATGTTTGAGGTGATTTTATTGATCATACAAAAACTAGTTTAAGTAGCTTATAAAGATCAATTCGTAAGCTTTGAATAAAGGAATGTTCACAAGGAGTATATATATATATATATATATATATATATAGAATTATAATTATAATTTCTTCAGCCATTTATTTTTTAGTTTTTGTGGGATTGATGCAATGTTCAAACATTTATTTTTCTACCATTAAATAAATATGTTTTGAGTTATTGAATAAGATAATATTAAGATATCAATCACTTAAATTTGAAAAAAAATCATTTGATATATTATAGTTATAGATATATGAATTTTTATATTGTAATATTATAGAATTTAGTCAAAGGATAATAAGTAAAATAGTTGGAAGATAAGTTATGTAATATCTTTATCTAGATTAGAATTCTCAATAAAACATTAACTCGTTATGTCATAAACACACTCATTTAATATGTCTCCTAAATTAAAACCTAAATTTCATACTAAATATGACTTATAAATTATTGCATCAATCTAAAATTTATAATAATGGAAAACCAAATTTAAACTTAAATCTTGCCAAATAGTCTTAACTAATTAATACCTCTAAATCTTATTTATTTATATATTGTGTAATAAACGTACTTAAGCAAAATTTTGAGATGTGTTTTGATGCACTTTTGGGGAAAAGGCTCTCCTTTTTCCATGTAGAAAGCTTGGCAGGCCCAACCGAAGGGGTTGCATACTAGTCGACTCAACTATAAGAGTTTGAACCTGATGGATCCAAGGATAATTGAAGCTACAGTTCATGGTTGAGTGTCAATGACTTGGAAAGGGGGATTAAACCAACTAGCTCCCTATCATGACTGGAAAAAGGGGCTCTCCTACAAGTATATTTCGAAATTTAAAGCTCTACTACTAAGATGGATAAATTTCAACACCCTCTTCCTCACAGGGAAGGGTTAAGCCTTATATTGGAAAATGTGCCATTTCACAAAATGTAACAAGCATGCTTGCACAACTTCTAAAGAATATTTTGACATGCTTTGATATACAAATTTATAAATGTATAAATTTATAGCCTTTGTGAATTCATAATTATTGTTCTTAACATCATGAAAAGAATTCCTATTAAATAACTATGGTATTTCGAGGAGTACATAGCATGCATCCATCTCTACTACACCACATAAGACTTGTTCACTGAAGCTTCCAATTTAAAAATTTAACAAGCACTGATCCGTCATAATATGGATTTGGATGGGGAATAAATTTTAACTTTAGTTTCTCTATGATTTCAACAAATACCAAATTTTCTATACTTTCACCATCTATGACCATATTTCAAAATTTTCCCTAAATATTACATTCAGTCTCAAAAACTTTCTTCTATGTCCAGGTTCTTTTGTTTTCTTCTTTTCAAGTTTAATAAACACCCTCTAGAACATTAAGTTCTCACCTTGTTCCAACTAAAATAACATTACATTTTCACCATTAGTGGTTGCCTCATCTACCTATGTGACCTGTGTTTAGGCTTCGCTTCTTCTTCTTGCATTTTTTTTTGACATTTGGATGGCTTATGCCCATCTACTCTACATTTGTAGCAAGTAATAATACACTTACCATTTCTATTTTTCAATTATCTTCCTCTTCTAGTGCTATTTCCTCCTTTATTTCTTTTAGCACTAGTGTTCTCATTTTTATTTTCATCATCTCTAGTAGTACTTGCTCTTCCCATGTCTCTAGGTCCTTTTCCTTGAGATTTCCGATGTTCTTTTATGTCAAACTTTTCTTACACCTTCAAGGAAATATGATAGGATTTCAACCCAAATAGAGAGAGTGTGAAACTTACCTCTCAACCATTTTAGTTATGGCAACTTACGTAGAGAGAGTGTGAAATTTTCCTCCTTTACATAGGTTTGATACTTATGTTTGAGATGATTTTATTGATCATACAACATCTAGTTTAAGTAACTTGTAAACATCAACTTGTAAAATTTGACCAAAGAAATGATTAGAAGGAGAAATCCATGGGTATGTATTTTATTTCTTGTGCTATTCATTTTTTAATTATTGTTTGATTAATGCAATGTTCGAAATTTATTTTCCTATAGTTAAATAAATATGTATTGAGTTATTTAATGAGAAAACATTCAAATAGTAGTCACTTATGCTTGGAAATTTTGTATGAATTCTTATACTGTAACATATTATGAAATTTAGTTAAATAACATTAAAACAAAATATCCAAAATCCTCAGAAAGAAAGGCATATCAACCTTGTTCAAGCCCTTGAATATTATCAAGCATATGATGAGATCAATAAAGGACAATTTGGATCAACTTCAACATAAAGGGGAGTACAAAATCAATTTCTCATGTGGTAAGTTGTTACATCAGGTGATGATGGCCTAGCTCAGCTTACCACGTGGCAATGCACAGTCAGTTTGCAGTCGAATGTTGAAATGAAAAAATACACCGGCTTAACAGTCCGCAAGGTCATTGACACCTCCTCACAATAATTAAATGTAACAGTGATACAATGAATCGACAACGTTTAATTTCTGTACACGGGAGTTTCTCGACTTCTGTAACAATCAATGCACGTTTGCTTTGTGAGCTGGTTCATTTACTCCGCATTTCCCCGATCCTCACGCCATTCTCATCGTGCTATGCAACTGCCTTTCCGCTGTGTCGATGGTAGTTTTCACTTACTGTGTCGAAAGGAGGGGTTCCGACCTCGACAAACCCTCCGGCTCTGCGTGAGGGTTTCGTCAATACACCTCTGCGTTTTTAGTGTGAGGATGACTGTTATTTCTTCTGTTAAACGAACTTTACTCTGGTCTCGTGGTGCGTTCCTTCTATTGATCCCTCTACCCGTGAACCTTGCAATGAGGCCCGTCACTCGGATAACAGGTAATTCCTCTGGTGATAGTTGTTTATTTGATTACTTTGGTTGGTTTCACGTCTCTGTGTTCTTTAATCTTGAATTTTTTAAATGTTGCCACTGTTTGCCATGAACTGCTTCACAGGTTTGGACTGCCACGAATCTCGATGGCCGCCTACAACTTGGACACAAATCACAGGTACCTCGCTCCTTCCCTGCTGGAAAATTCACAATTTTTGTTTGATGTCTCTGACCGTTCCGCTCCTCCGTGAGCAGGTTCTTTCGTTTCAAACCCTAAGACTTTTATTCTGCTCAATCGTCGAACCCTGTTGGTAAGTTGTTCCGTGTTCTATCCGTCCATTTTTTCCACCTTATTTACTGTCAATCTGGGTTCTTAAGTCGTTTAAACTTCTGACAAAGAACCGTTGGGTATTTTACAGACCTTCTTGTTCGGTCTTGCTCGTCCGCCGGTCTCTCTTCAACGTTGGAGCCCTGTGGGTAGGGTCGGCCTCATTTTACGTTGCCTGTAGCTTAGGGTTTATGACTTTTTTTTGGTAACGCCAGACTATGGCCGGCTGTTAAATCTCCTCGATGTAATTTGTTAAAAATGACAGATATTCTGTAGTTGTAAATTTCTTTTGTTCAAACCCTCGTTCTATTATATACTCGAGACTCGGTCTCTTTCTTTCGGATAGTTGTTCCTTTCAGGTTTTGTTAAACTCTTTAAATTATTTAACACGGAAATTTCATTTCGTATCCAACTTCAAATTTGTTCTGGGACGATAAACTTACCGGTCTTCGCCTGTATTTGGTTTGCTGGTTGGTTTTGCTGTAAAAACGAAAACTCCGTCCCCTTTCTGTAGTTGTATAAAGCTTGCTCCCGCTGTTTGCGCAATCCTGTAAAATGTTATGAACAAGGAATGCTCCTCCTTATGCACACAATATCTTGTGGCTCAATTCAGTTAGTTTTAAATCAATTCTGTTTCGTCAATTCAGATTAGAATACTTCACAGAAGGCAGTAGGAAAATAAAATTTCATTTCACAAATAGTCTGATGTAAATTAACAATTCTTGCTGAAAGAAAATGTCAGGTTGCAGAATGGTTTTCAACTCTGTTTTTTTTTATCTCTTCTCGCTGATGGGAAAGAAAAAATCGAACCCACAGTAAAATGAAATCCTGCTATTTATATCCTGTAGGTGTTAACCTGTTCTGTTTTTTGGTTCAACTGTCAACCGCCTCATTCTAACCACCTTTCTAGTTTCATAAAAAGACTTCCAATT
Source organism: Pinus albicaulis (assembly GCA_034641835.2). Taxonomy (NCBI): domain Eukaryota; kingdom Viridiplantae; phylum Streptophyta; class Pinopsida; order Pinales; family Pinaceae; genus Pinus; species Pinus albicaulis. The sequence goes on from CM076579.1 coordinate 1,560,726,293, forward strand.
AACTACCAAACATTCTAATTCCCTAATCCTACTGTTTTCATCTAAATGCTGAATAATGAAAATAATTAAAAAAAACACAGGTTTAGTAACCTGTCTACAAATATATGAAACAGTGAGACAGTTAGCCATCTTCTGTCCACTCCGGATCAGATGCTCCTGCATCAGGCTTCCAGGGTGACAGAAAATCATGGCTTCGTTCCATGAGATCGTCGACCGAACAACCAGCCTTCTGTATCTGTGCTTCGTTAAGCCACGCACTGTCCTCAATAGGACGGTTCTTCCACTTGACCAAATAGCGTAGATATTCCTTCATGCGTGTATGCTTGGCTACCTGTGTGTCGAGAATACCCTCGATCTCAAGGGGCTGTGCCGTGGGCATCTGTCTCACCCAAGAACCTCCATCAAGTTGGGTGTCCCATTCTGGCCTTACTGTCGTGTCATCCTCAGAACCAGCAACATAAGGAAATAGATCCGCCACGTTAAAAATGGGTGAAATACCTATTCCTGGTGGCAACTGTAATTCATAAGCATTGGCGGAAAATTTGCGAATGATTTTGCAGGGGCCAATATTTTTAAATTTCAGCTTGTTATATGCCCTTTTTGGAAACCATTCCTTGCGCAAGTGTGCAAGAACTTCGTCTTCGACATTAAACTGAACCTCCCGACTTTTTAAATCTGCCCGCTGTTTGTACTTCTGACTGCTGTCTTGTAATTTTAGTTTCACCTGTTCATGTAAATCGTTCATTTCTTGGGCGAAATATTCTCCATCAGCACTTCGTTTTTCAAGTTTCCCTAAGTCTCGCAATTCATGCACTCCGCGAGGATGCATGCCATACAAGATCTGGAAAGGGCTGTAACCTGTGCTGCGATTCGGTGAATCGTTGTAAGCGAATTCCGCTTGAGCAAGTACGCGGTCCCACATCCGGGAATTCTCACCTATTAAACTCCGCAGCAGATTTCCTAGGCACCTCTGTTTGCCCATCAGTCTGTGGGTGATAGGTGGAGCTGAATTGTAACTGAGTGTCCAACTTCTTCCAAAGGGTACGCCAAAAGTGTCCGGTGAACCTCACATCCCTGTCGGAAATGATGGACCTTGGTAGTCCATACAGTTTGAAAATTTCCTGTAAAAAACAAGTGTGCTACGTGAGTGGCATCACTGGTTTTTCTATAGGGAATAAAATGTGCCATATTCGAAAATCGATCCACTACCACCATCACCGAATCAAAACCCCGCTTCTTCTAGGCAGACCCAAGACAAAATCCAAACTGACTGAGTCCCATGGTCTGCTCGGAATAGGCAGTGGCATATAAAGTCTTGCATTCTGACTGCAACCCTTCGCCAATTGACATGTTTTACACCTGCTTACGTACCTCTGCACGCCTCGTCGTAACCTTGGCCAGAAATAAAAGTGCTCGATCTGCGATAATGTCTTGTCTATGCCTAAATGTCCGGCTAGACCTCCACTGTGCTTTTCCCGAATAATGTTCTCCCTCATCGAACAGTTGGGAATGCATAACTGTCCTCCCCTAAACAATAATCCCTCCTGCAAATTGTAGTCCAACCATGGAATATTATTTCTCAAAAAAGGGTTTTGGCAGGCCTCATAGGCCTCCTTAAAGTCTGCATCTGTCTGATACAAATCCCTCAAATGCTCAAAACCCGAAACTTGCACTGTACTTTCCTGCAAGAGTAAAGTCCTTCTACTCAACGCATCTGCCACCTTGTTGGCCTGCCCACTAATATGTTTCAGCACAAATGTAAAACTCTGCAGATACTCAACCCATTCTGCATGCTTATGGTTGAACTTATGCTGCTGCATAATGTACTGTGATGCAGAATTATCAGAAAATAAAACAAACTCATTACCTAATAAATAGTGTCTCCAATGCTTCAACGCTTGGACAATCGCATAGAATTCCTTGTCATAGGTTGAGTACTTCTGTCTACTCTCATTCAGCTTCTCACTGAAATAGGCGACCAACCTGTCTTCCTGACTAAGTACTGCCCCAATGGTTGTACCGCTGGCGTCACAACGAACTTGAAAAAGTTTGTTGAAGTCAGGCAGCCTCAATATCGGTCTTTCTGTGATCTTCTTCTTCAAAGTCCGAAAACTTTCCTCTGCTGCCTCTGTCCAGCAAAAAGGATGATTTGCCTTCTTGATCGTATCCAACATGGGTGCACAGATTTCACTGAAATTCCTGATGAATTTCCTGTAAAAACTTGCTAATCCGTGAAAACTTCGGACTTCAAATAAACTCTTCGGGGATGGCCAACTAATTATAGCTGCAACCTTTTCTGGATCCATCTTCAACTCATTTTCTGCAATTACAAAACCCAGATATACCAACTCCTGCTGGAAAAATGTACACTTCTTTAGATTTATTAGCAGCTTATTCTGCTACAGCTTCCTCAATACACTTCGAACATGCCTGAAGTGTTCTTCTTTCTTTTTGCTGAAAACCAATATGTCATCTAAATAAATGATTACAAACTTCCCAATGAACTCTTTCAGCACTTCATTCATTAGGCGCATAAACGTACTAGGGGCGTTACTCAAGCCAAATGGCATCACCAGCCATTCATACAGCCCTTCATTCGTCTTGAAGGTTGTTTTCCACTCATCCCCTTCTCGAATTCTAATATGATGGTAACCACTTTTCAGATCGATCTTCGTGAAGTATGCTGCTCCGCTTAAACAGTCCATCATGTCATCCATTCTCGGCAATGGAAACCTGTACCTGATGGTAATCTTATTAATAGCCCTTGAGTCTGTGCACATTCGCCATTCGCCACCTTTCTTTGGAGCCAAAACTGTCGGAACTGCACAGGGGCTCATGCTTTCTCTAATCAGCCCTTTATCCAGTAATTCCTGCACCTGCTTCCTAATCTCCTCGTTGTCCTTGGGACTCATACGATAGGCTGCTTTATTCGGAAAACTAGCTCCTAGTATGAAGTCAATACAATGACTGATACTCCTCTTAGGAGGCAGCTCATCTGGAAGATCATCCACTATGATATCACCAAAGTCCTGCAACATGTCCTGAATCTCTTCTGGTAAATTTGTGATCTTTGTGTGCAGTACCACCGTCTTTGGCCTCCTCACAACAGGAAAATTTACATCTCTATCATCGATCTGTTTCAAAAATTCCTTTCCACCCATCAGTAACGCTTTAACCCCACTAGCTTCTGCTGTATTTTCTTCCTTGATGGGCACAAGCGTGTGTTTAATCCCATCCTTGAAAAACTTGTAACAGTTTTTCTTTCCATCGTGAACCACTTTCCTGTCATATTGTCAAGGCCTCCCTAACAGTATATGACATACATCCATTGGCATAATATCACACATAACTTTGTCCCTGTACCTGCCAATGTGAAAGTCCACTTCACACTGCTCATCAACTAGCAGCTGATGTCCCTTTTGCAGCCACGACACTTTATAGGGAGTGGGATGCTTCAACCATTTCAACCCCAGCTTCTCCACCATTTCTGTGGCCACCAAATTATCTGTACTCCTGTTGTCGATTATCAATTTACATCACTTACCTTGTGACTTGCAGACTGTCCGGAATAAAGCTTTTCGCTGATCTGGTTCTGCAACTTCTTTGGCTGGTTTCAGTAGCACTTTGTTCAGCACCAAAGCTTCCCCTGTCTCAGGCGCATTTTCTACCTCTTGGGTTGGTGCCTCTGCCTCCTCCGGTTGGGAAACATAGGTTCCTCTACCACCTGCTGGTTCCCCTTCAGGACACTCATAAGACTTATGCCCCCACTTATGGCATCTATAACACTGGACAGATCCTCTGCCCCGACCATTTCCTCTCCCCTGCTGATATGGTCGTCCCCCTCTTGTGTTATTGTCCTTCTCTACTGTCCCTGAAGGTTTGGAACTGCTGCCTTCTTCGCTAGAACTTGTGCCTCTACCTCTGCCAAGAGCCTTCCCTTTTCCTCTGCCAGATCCTCCTCCTCTTCTGGCATTCTGCTTTCTGATTATCTTTTCTTATGCTTTCAAGGCACACTGATATGCCTCATCAATAGTCCTGGGTGAGAGAATATTGATTTCATCTAGTATCTCTCCTCTCAAGCCATTTACATATCTGGCTGTCTTTTCAGGTGTATATTCTATATACCCTGCTCTCAAATTCAACCTATAGAATTCCTTCGTGTATTCCTTAACAATCAACCCTTTTTGCCTCAGATTCTGCACCTGTCTGTACAACATAATCTGATAATCTTTTGGCAAAAATTTTTCCTTCAGTTTGGCCTCCATCCTGGCCCACTTTCTAATAGGCGGTTTATTCAGCCTCTTCCTCTCCGCCTGCACACTGTCCCACCACAAGGACGCATATCCTTTCAGTTTGGTGGCAGCAAATTTTACCCGTTTGTCTTCGCTGATTTATTCAAAATCGAAATACTTGTTCAACTCACTCAACCAATCCAGCAGTACATCTGCTGATAGATTCCCATCATAAGTAGAAAGCTCATGTTTTGGCTTGCTACTTGATAACAAAACCGACCTCAACAATCTTAGTTCAGGTCCTTCTCCTTCAAAACCATCTGTCGCTTCTGCAACCTCTTCATCGCTATCATCCCCATCGTCAGGGTCCCTTCTTCTTCCAGCCTCTACTGCCGCTAATCGTTGATTTAGAATTCGAATTTCCTCTCTCAGTCCTTCCTCTGCTAATCTTCGATTAGCTCTTCCTATTCCTCGTCCTCGTCTTCCAACCTCCATCTTCTCTGTTCACTATCCCGCTCTGATACCAAAAATGGTGATGGCCCAGCCCGCCTACACGTGGCAATGCATAGTCAGTTTGTAGTCGAATGTTGAAATGAAAAAATACACCGGCTTAACAGTCTGCCAGGTCATTGACACCTCATCACAGTAATTAAATGTAACAGTGATACAATGAATCGACAACGTTTAATTTCTGTACGTGGGAGTTTCTCGACTTCTGTAACAATCAATGCACATCTGCTTTGTGAGCTGGTTCATTTACTTCGCATTTCCCCAATCCTCACGCCATTCTCATCGTGCTATGCAACCGCCTTTTCGCTGCGTCGATGGTAGTTTTCACTTACTGTGTCGAAAGGAGGGGTTTTGACCTCCACAAACCCTCCGGCTCTGCGTGAGGGTTTCGTCAATACACCTCTGCGTTTTCAGTGTGAGGATGACTGTTCTTTCTTCTGTTAAACGAACTTTACTTTGGTCTCGTGGTGCGTTCCTTCTATTGATCCCTCTACCCATGAACCTTGCAATGAGGCTCATCACTCGGATAACAGGTAATTCCTCTCGTGATAGTTGTTTATTTGATTACTTTGGTTGGTTTCACGTCTCTGCGTTCTTTAATCTTGAAGTTTTTAAATGTTGCCACTGTCTGCCATTTGGACCGCCACGACTCTCGGTGGTCACCTACAACTTGGACACAAATTACAAGTACCTCACTCCTTCCCTGCTGGAAAATTCACAATTTGTGTTTGATGTCTCTGACTGTTCCACTCCTCCGTGAGCAGGTTCTGTTGTTTCAAACCCTGAGACTTTTATTCTGCTCAATCGTCGAACCCTGTTGGTAAGTTGTTCCGTGTTCTGTCCGTCCAATTTTTCCACCTTCTTTACTGTCAATCTGGGTTCTTAAGTCATTTAAACTTCTGACGAAGAACCGTTGGGTATTTTACAGGTTCTTGTTTGGTCTTGCTCGTCCGCCGGTCTCACTTCAACGTTGGAGCCTTGTGGGTAGGGTCGACCTCATTTTACGTTGCCTGTAGCTTAGGGTTTATGACTTTTTTTTTGGTAATGCCAGACTATGGCCGGCTGTTAAATCTCCTCGATGTAATTTGTTAAAAATGACAGATATTCTGTAGTTGTAAATTTATTTTGTTCAAACCCTCGTTTCTATTATATACTCGAGACTCGGTCTCTTTCTTTCGGACAGTTGTTCCTTTCAGGTTTTGTTAAACTCTTTAAATTATTTAACATGGAAATTTCATTTCGTATCCAACTTCAAATTTGTTTTGGGACGATACACTTACCGGTCTCCGCCTGTATTTGGTTTGCTGGTTAGTTTTGCTGTAAAAACGAAAACTCCGTCCCCTTTCTGTAGTTGTATAAAGCTTGCTCCCGCTATTTGCGCAATCCTGTAAAATGTTATGAACAAGGAATGCTCCTCCTTATGCACACAATATCTTGTGGCTCAATTCAGTGAGTTTTAAATCAATTCTGTTTCGTCAATTCAGATTAGAATACTTCACAGAAGGCAGTAGGAAAATAAAATTTCATTTCACAAATAGTCTGATGTAAATTAACAATTCTTGCTGAAAGAAAATGTCAGGTTGCAGAATGGTTTTCAACTCTGTTTTTTTTTATCTCTTCTCGCTGATGGGAAAGAAAAAATCGAACCCACATTAAAATGAAATCCTGCTATTTATATCCTGTAGGTGTTAACCTGTTCTGTTTTTCGGTTCAACTGTCAACCGCCTCATTCTAACCACCTTTCCAGTTTCATAAAAAGACTTCCAATTATCTACCAAACATTCTAATTCCCTAATCCTTCTGTTTTCATCTAAATGTTGAATAATGAAAATAATTAAAAAAAACACAGGTTTAGTAACCTGTCTACGAATATATGAAACAGTGATACAGTTAGCCGTCTTCTGTCCACTCCGGATTAGATGCTCCTGCGTCAAAAATTATTGTTTTTGTAACAGTGCAATGTTTTAATGAAATATAGAATTTGCTTCATCTATATGCATTTTTGTTTTTTTGTTACTCTGTGTATGTTAGAGGAGGAATTCTTGTTTCCTCTGTTGTTAGGGAATCATCAGAAATTTCAACATATGTTTGAAAAAATGGTGTCTCTGCTAGTCTAACGTAAATAGCCAATTGGGTAGCAAATGGTGTGTGTGATGTGTTCATATTTGTTCCTATATATTGTGTTTACTGGCTCAACTCTGGTTGCCCCACCCTCACATTTTCTACTCATATCGATCACCCTTACCTTTAATTTTGGATGTCCATTCCTCTGGCTGTAAGCCGGAGTCCTCGCGTCTCAAATATTTTTCTACATACATAAAAATGACCTTTTATAAAATTAAACAGAATTTCAAAAAATAAGATTTCAGCCAATTTCAAGATCAAACTCAACATAACATCAAGAAAACAAAATTTTCTTGATAGAGCTCAACAAATTTGTAGCGTCCAAAAAAATATTTATTAAAAGATTAACTTACTTCCCATAAACCAAACCCTGGTCTGAAATCTCACGGACCTCCCAATGCCCGGCTTCGTGAAAGCCCCGATGACGTCATGATGACCTGGAACAATGACATCACTGTCGTTGTCCATTGCATCTGCCCCTAAATGCTGGACGAGGAACCAATTACGAGATCTGCTTTTAATGTGTGGCATAAGAATCTCTAGAAGTACTCCTTTCTACAAATAAATTATGTTATGATTTTGTAGATATGTGTGCTATAAGAATCTCTAGAAATACTCCTTTCTACGCTAATAAATTATGTTATGATTTTGAAGATAATGGGAGGCATTGTCATAATTTTCACATGATTAAAGTTATGGAGTATAGTTACTTCATGTAAAATAGAATGAAGCTTCCAAACTTTTTTTATTTCACAAAAAATTATGTCGAAGTCTTATCTGGTTGGTTAATAATTAGTCAGCGTTGTGACTAGGAGTTCCTGCTAAATCCTGACTCAGTGTCGTATTATTATGTCCAGACTGTCCCCACCTTATTTTAATATCAGTTTTGTGTTGAAAATGTTTGAATATAAGAGAGATTTTTTGACTGACCCATCCATTTCAACACGAATCCCTTCTTTTTATACGAAACATGGATGCCTCCTAGATTTTTATGTGCCTTGCTGTGTAATACTTCAATTTTAAAGCCAAACCACGAATAAATATGAAAATTATTTTTTTCGAATAGTTAATTTTACCAACTTACGAAGTCACTCTGTATGACATGTGACAACTCCAGAGGTATAATAAATTCCGCTTATATTCCATTACATTACAATATAGATATAAATATTACAAGTGGTTTGCATCGGATTATTACATTCCACTACAATACAATATAGATATAAATAATTTATGTCAACAAATGCAATGCAAGTGGTTTGCATCAGAAACTACAACAAAGGTTTATTAATACGTGTTTGTTAATTTAATCCCTATTCCTCTCCTATGTCTAAATGTTTCACTGTTTTAAAAATGAAAACGTGGATTACAATAATGTTTTAGGATGTTTTAGTTTACCACCTAAAAAAGTATATTCTTAATTATATGCAACATCATGCAACCAACACAACTTGGGGCTACACAATAAAAATCAGTAATGTGTTTGTTTGATTCCACTAGTAGCTCAAATGCTCATTTTTTACATATGGATGTATGGATGAGCTCACAGCTGACATCATTATGATATGCGTCTGCAAAGCCTTAGTGCAACCTAAACATTTTTTTAAGATAAAATAGATACTAAGTATAAAAAATATAAACCTTAACCTTAGTGTAAGAGAAACACTTTTTCTTTTAAAATAAATCATATACCTAGTATATAAGAAATATATAAGTAAAATAAAAGTATTAGAAGTTCCTTGAGTGTAAAGAAAAACTTTTAAGTACGTGGGTGTCAGATTTTAGTACGTATGGTTTAGTTCACAAAGTCTTAACAAATTTTGATTTAATGAAGTAATTTAATAGGTAAATAATTAGTAATATTCAACTTAAAATTAAATAGAAATATATATTTTAATTATTATATTAAGAGATGTTTTTTTAGCTCATTATTATAGAAATGTTGTAATATTTTGTTTAACATTTTGATTCAATTTATACATATTAAACTAGCTTAGATCCATTTTAATTCTGGATCTATCAAGTGTTTATAAAGATATAATTTTTTGAGATACAAATTTCCTTTGAGTGAAAAAGATGCTTTTTAAAATTACTTTTTCTGTAAATGCTTGGTTAATCCAAAGTTAAGATAATTCTAGGATGGTTATATATAATGTTAGTAAGTATCATTAAATATAAGAAAGTGTTAAATAAAATGAAATATTAGAAGCTTTTTAAAATAAATGAATAATTAGAAGCTTTTTAAAATTATTTTAAACTAGTCCACTGGTCTTAGATACATCAGATGCTTTGTTAAGGCACTCCTTGATGTGAAGTCATTGGATATGGTGAAGATGTAGCCCAACCAAGCTTACAAAAAAGAAAACTTTAAACTCAAGCTAAAATGACATATGGATGCTCCGTTTTAATTAGATTATTAAGAGAAAAAAAAAAATATTTTACAAAATACGAATAATATGAATTCGAATTCAAAATAATCATAATTTTTTTTTAATTTTAATGGATTTTTTCATTATCATAGGGGTCAAAGTTATATATATCTATAATTCTTCTATAAAAATTGTTTTTACATATTTTTATTTAATTTGCATTTTTTAAAACGTTTTATTATATTTAAAGAATATATGTCTAAATAATTTTGAATTAAATTATATGAAGTATTTATGATGGGTGAAAAGGATATTCATAAATATTTCATATGAAGTATTTATGATGGGTGAAAAGGATATTCAAAACATGAAATATTTATGGTGAGCAAAAGAAAAATTTAAAATATTTAATTTTAAAATTTGATTTTCATTTAAAAAAATCTATTTAATTATATTAAAAATCAGTATTTCTTACACTTAAAAATATCAGCCATATTGTCACAAGTTTTACAATATTCAACACATATCTCCTTTGACTGTAGTTTTTCTCGAACAAAATGGAACTGAGTATCGATGTGCTTGGTATTTTTATGAAAGACTGGATTGTATGCAAGCTTGATGGTACTCTGGTTGTCAGTTTTGATGATAGTTGATTCTTTCTGTTCTTCTCCTGCATCGTTGAGGAGTCTTCTCAACCAGATAGCTTCACATGTGGCTGCACACAATGCTTGGTACTCAGCTTCACATGAAGATAAAGCTACAGTGCTTTGCTTTTTGCTGCTCCATGCTATGACCCCGGATCCAATGCTAAAAGCGTAACCTGTGATAGACCTTCGATCATCCAAGTTACCTGCCCAATCTGAATCTGAAAAACCTGCTAGAGTAACATCAGAAGTGTCAGTGTACAAAATACCATAATTACTAGTACCACTAAGATACCTCAACACATTTTTTGCTGCGACCCAGTGACTTTCGAGTGGTTTTGACATGAACTGGCTCAACATACGAACAGAGTATGCCAAATCTGGTCTAATTGTAGTAAGATATATCAAACTCCCAACTAGCTGTCTATACATAGTGGCATCCACCTCTTTAGTACCGTCGTCACTGCTCAACTTTAAGTTCTACTGCAATGGTGTTGCTGCTGATCTACAGTGCTCCATTCTGAACCTTTCCAGCAAGCTTCTGGCATACTTCCCTTGAGTAAGAAAAGTTTGTCCAGAATCTCTCCATACTGCCAATCCTAAACAATAATGGAGATTTCCGAGATCTTTCATCTCAAACAGTTGTGACATCTGCTGTTTGATTTCTTTGATCAGATTGTTAGCATTCCCTGTTATGATCATATCATCTACATACAAAGAAATCAAAATAATTTGCCTCTGTTTATTAAACTTGGTATACAGATTTGGATCATTCAGGCTCCTATGAAAGCCATGCTGTACAAAAAATGAATCAATCTTCTCATACCACGACTTGGGTGCCTGTTTTAAACCATAAAGTGCCTTTTTCAATTTACAAACAAGATGTTCCTGCCCCTTTTTCACAAACCCTTCAGGCTATACTAAATAAATTTCTTCCTTCAAGTCACCATTCAAAAATGCAGACTTAACATCTAGCTGGTGAAGCTCCCATTTATGTTTTGTTGCTAAGGAAATTAGCATTCTAATAGTGTTTAATTTTGCTACAGGAGCAAAGGTGTCATAGAAATCTATTCCCTCTTGCTGTGAGCAACCCTTTGCTACCAGTCTAGCTTTAAGTTTCTCTACACTCCCATCTGCATTTATTTTAGGTTTATACAACCATTTGCATCTTATGGGGGTTTTACCTTTAGGCAGTTCAACCAAATCCCAAGTATGGTTTCTATTAATTGATTCAATTTCCTCATGCATTGCAGCCCTCCATGCATCAGATTTACTTGCTTCTTCATAATTTGTAGGCTCTACAATGTTTAAAATGTTTGTCATTAATGCATAGTCTTTCAATCTGGATGGTAATCGAGTCTTCCTACTTGATCTCCTTGGTAGGGGACTTACCTCAAATATGTCTGTTTCAGCCTTCTCCAGGCTTGCATCATTGATTTCATTACTTGTTACTTCCTCTTGTTTCTGCTCCTGCTCTTCATCATCCTCAATGTTTTCTTCCATTAGCAATGGAATGTGCCAATCATTGTTACAGTCATCCTTTCCTTCTTCAACCTGTTCATGAAATATGACATCTCTGCTTGCAAAAACTTTATGAGTCACAGGATTAAATAACTTATATGCTTTGAAATCAGTGCCATATCCAACAAATATACATTTCAGGGCTTTAGGATCTAACTTCTTCCTATCTGCCTTAGGTATATGAGCATAAGATTTTGACCCAAATATTCTTAAATGACTCACTGCCGGTTTGAATCCAAATAATGCTTCAAAAGGGGTTTTGAAGCCTAGACATTTAGTAGGACTCCTATTCTTTAAGTAGACAACAGTGTTAATAGCTTCTGCGCAAAAACCATTTGATAGACCCTTACCTTGAAGCATGCTCCTTGCGCACTCCACAAGAGTTCTGTTCTTTCGTTCTGCCACTCCATTCTGCTGAGGAGTGTGGGGCACTGTAAACTGTTGAACAATCCCATGATGCTTGCAGAAATTCATGAACTCTCCCAACCTGTATTCTCCCCCTTGATCTGAGCGGAGAATTTTTATGCTTTTTCCCGTCTGGTTTTCTACCATAGATTTAAACTCTTTAAAATACTAAAAGGTTTGACTCTTTTAACTTAGAAAGTATATCCAAGAGAACCTAGTGCAATCATCTATAAATAAGAGAAAGTAATATGCACCTCCTAGTGACCTAGTCTGCATAGGTCCGCATATATCTGTATGCACCAGTTCTAAAATATCTCTTTCCTTTTTATTAACATGCAGAGGGAACTGTTCTCTATGCATTTTCGCTAATGCACATCCATCACAATCCAACTAAACATTATGGAAAACAGGGAGTCCATCGACCATACCTTTTCTCTGAAGTAGGATGAGGTCTTGCAGATTAAGATGGCCGAATCTCTGGTGCCAGAGATTTTCGGTTGTCGATCCAGTTGCGACCATGGCTTGCTATGGCATACTTTTCACATCTAGTTCGTACAGGCTCCCTACATGCACTCCTATTGCAACTGTTTCCATCTGGCTATCCTTTATGACACATTTAGTCTTAAAGAATTGAACTTGCATGTCCTGATCAGTTATCATTGAGACAGAGATCAATTTTTTCTTAATTCCGGGCACATACAATACATTTTTAAGGCATCTAATGTCACCGCTAGGTAGCTTTACTGGAATGTCACCATATCCTTTGATCTCATATCCGCTATCATCTCCTAAATAAATTTTTGATCCACATGAGGTTTCTTCAAGAAATTCAAACCATTCCTTCTTACTTGTCATATGTGAGGATGCACCAGAATCGACATACCATATGTCGTCCTCATCTCCCTTTGAAGCTGAAAGGGCACAATCGACTGTAAATAGTCGCAGTTCGTGTCTATGGTCCTCATCTTCCTCAACAAAGTAACCTTTGTGCTTTCTCTGTTTATTTCTTGCTTTGTCTGCCTGCCTCTTATAACATTCTTTAATCTGATGACCGGGTTTTCCACAGTAAAAACATTTCTTGCTGGGAAAATTATTAGAAAACATACCTTTAAGCGGTCTCTTTTGAAATGTGTTGGCTCCTTTCTGCTGCTGCTGCGGTTGCTGTTGCTGTTGTGGCTGCTTCCCTCTATACTGTCGCTTTTTCACCATCAGAGCAAGATCATTGCTCTGTGATTTCAAATTTTGTTGTCGCTCTTCTTCTTGTAGCAGAATCCCTGTCAGTTCTTCAAAAGCAGGGGCTTTCTCTCTTGCTGCCAATCCTGTGATGAACATCTGATATTCATCTGTCATTCCGTTCAACGTGATCGTGACCAAATCTGAATCAGAAATTTTCTCTCCGATATCTCCCGATCTATCCTTCAGGTCTTTGACTCTAGCAATGAATCCAGCAGCGGACTCATTCTCCTCAATCTTCATCGCAAACAACTTGCCTTTGAGTGACAAGACACGGTTTGTATTCTGCGTCTGGTATAGGTTTTTGATCGTTTTCCAAATGTCAGTGGACGATTTACAGTCTCTAATATGTGGGTTAATATTTTCCTTGACAGACACTTCAGTATGACCTTTGCTTTGGTCTCCCTTTTATCCCAGTCTTGTTCTTGTGCAGCTGTTCCTAGTTTCAAATCATTTCCTATAATGATCGACCATGCATTTGCGCTTTCAAGTAAAGTCTGTATCTTGAATTTCCAGTTGGAGAAATTAGATCCATCGAGTTTGCCAGACTCGTGGAGATACGATTCTATACTATTATTCATATTGGACTGATAAAATTTCTGATCCTCTGATGAATAATTCTACCCAACTGAACAATTGCAGGACAAAAAAAAAAAAAAATCACCACATACCAGATCCTGACCACTATTTTGCTGAAAAACAATTTGTACCTTCAATGTGCCACCACCAGGCAAGTCCGATCTGCTGCCACCGAGCAAATCAGGAACTTCAATGCGCCACCACTGGGCAAGTCCGATCTGCTGCCACCGAGCAAATCAGGAACTTCAATACGCCACCACCGGGCAAGTCCGATCTGCTGCCACTGAGCAAATCAAGGACTTCAATGCGCCACCACCGGGCAAGTCCGATCTGCTACCACCAAGCAAATCAGGAACTTCAATGCGCCACCACCGGGCAAGTCCGATCTGCTACCACCAAGCAAATCAGGAACTTCAATGCGCCACCACCAGGCAAGTCTGATCTGCTACCACCAAGCAAATCAAGAACTTCAATGTGCCACCACCGGGCAGGGCCAATCTGCAAAAAATTGCAGACCTCCCAAAGAGAAAGAGGCTGGCGCTTCTCGAAGGCGAAAAATCCGCGCCCAAATCAGAATGCACGCGTCTCCCGAAATTGGCGTGAATATGGCATGTATCTCCGCGCCAATAGCTTATTTTGGCGCGCTGGCACGATTATCTCTTTCAAACTCGCGCCAATGGCGTGACTGTTCGCGACGAAACTGCGCCAACCCTTTCTTCCGCTCAGAGATGATCAGTCATCTGAGACCTATGATTCAGGTGTTACTACAGTCCACCTGATTCTACGAAAGCTTCTGTATACTCTTCCGCCACTATAGTTCTGTAATCAATGATGCATCCTCTAAAAAAAAATAAAAAAAATAAGGCTCTCCATACTCTGTGCTCTGATACCAAGATAAAAATTACACTGAATTGAAAAAAGAGTTGTAGCTCACAGGTGAGTACTGCACCTGGAGACTGCACTCAAACGAAGAGAACACTCTAAGTTTACTCTACATTCATGAATGAGAAATTACATCATTAAGTACATTACTAAGAATCAGGAAGTTGCAACCAAACTCCTAAATTGTAGGAACTAATCCTAAACTAAGGAGATACATTACAACTTATGTAACCATTTCTCCATTAATATAAAATAATATTAATTATTTTCAACTTTTTACATATTTTTATTTAATTCGCATTTTTTAAAACGTTTTATTATATTTAAAGAATATATGTCTAAATAATTTTGAATTAAATTATATGAAGTATTTATGATTGGTGAAAAGGATATTCATAAATATTTCATATGAAGTATTTATGATGGGTGAAAAGGATATTCAAAACATGAAATATTTATGGTGAGCAAAAGAAAAATTTAAAATATTTAATTTTAAAATTTGATTTTCATTTAAAAAAATCTATTTAATTATATTAAAAATCAGTATTTCTTACACTTTAATTAATTTTACAGGTTATAAATACAATAATAATAAAAAAATAAAATTAACTTAACAATAAATATAAATTAAAAATATATTTAAATTATTAATTAAAAAAAACTAATTTAATAATTAATAAATAAATAAATTTAATAATAGATCTATATTTTAAAAATCTAAAAAAATCAAATTCATATTACAATATCTAAATCTTAAAAAATAAAATTATTTTAACAAACGAATGATGATGATGATGATGGTTAATGTCCACTGAGACCAATATTTGGTCTATCAGACCTAAAGAAAAGAGTTATTTAATTTGATTTAAGATTTTATTCCTATGCTCAAAAAGCTTGGAGAGAAACCTCCCCAACTCACTATAATTTTGACATCTTAAAAGGCTAGGAAGGTCAGTATTGCAACAAAGATTATGAAATTGAGCTCTAATGTGGTTATACGCTGGGCACTCTAAGAGGAAGTGATTTTCATCCTCGATGTTCATATTCTCATAGAGATGGCAGATCCTTTCCATCCATGGTGTTTTAGGAACTGTCCAACGACCTATTTCAATATGGAGCTCATGAGAGTTCGTTCTAATCTTGGCTATATTAATTTTCTTCTTTGAGCTAGTTAAAACAGAGAGATACTTTTCATCTTCTAAGGTGGGGTTGATGACCTCCTTATAATACCTTAATTTTCTTTTAGCTGCTAGATCTTTCTCACACCACATTTTTTCTTTGAACTTAGAAGTAACAATTTTTTTTATGTTATTGATGTTTTGCAATGCAACATTCTCGTCGTTCTCCCAAAGGTTTAACCAGGCCCTAGTGTCTTTATACCAACCTCGTTTAAGCCTTAGGTGGTTTTGGCTGGAATTTGAAGCTAGCTTAGGAAGCCTATGGTCTCCTATGCTATTAAGCTTGTGCTTGTACAATAGAAGCCTAGTCATAGCTAGGCTTTCGATAGGGGAAAGACCCACTTCTATAAGGATAATAGGATAGGGTGTATTGCTTTTAATTTTAAGGTTATATGTTATAAAATGCTTCTGGATTTGCTCAATCTTTGTCCAGGATTCTCTAGAGATGCTGCAACCCCAAATCTCACATCCATATATGATAACTGGAGTGACTAAAGTTTCAAAGAGGAACTGCTTTCTATCCCACATTACAAGGTTTTCCATTTTACAATTAATTTTAAGACCAAAATAAGCTTTCCACCCCCCACTAATCCTTTTCTGAATGCTATAGTTCTAGTTGAGCTTGTGATGAATATCAATTCCTAGGTACTTGTAAGAAGACACTTCCTCCAAGTTACTATTGTCATACATAAAATTAGCGTAAGTGTCCTTCTTGGATTTGGTAATCATAAATTTTGTTTTGTGCACCACTTAACATGCGGTTTGACGCACAATTCAATTATGTACGTAAATTAAACTTTTTTATGCCCATTTCAAATTTTATCTAATCTTATATCTATGCCTCTATTTATTTTTATATAGATATAAAAGTAGCAAATTGTTCTCTAGATTTATTTTGAACCTATCTCTCTTTGTAATCTTGCATAAATATCTTGAAGCTCGATCATGATAACATAAGATATATGTCCACTTGTACCTATTTAAAATGGTTTTCTCCAAAATGGCAGGCATTAAATTTGGTAGGTGTTTAAATATATAAAAAAGATATACCAAATTTTATTACCTAAAACTTTATATATTTTTATAAAATTAGTTACTATATAAAATTGCAACAAATCATATTAAATAATATATATAGTACACCTTCCATCAATTGGTGATAAACTCCCAACAAGAAGTTGTGTTCCTTGTGATAGGAATGTATGGATAGAGCATCGTGATCATACATCAAGTTGTGTTTCTAGTGAGCATCGTCATGTTATGAGGCCCACAATAGAAGTTCAATGTGTTATAGTATTCAGCAAAACTTCCATTCCCAAGTTGACTCCGGTGGCCTTCGTGTTTATCGTTTCCACCTCAACAACATTATTGGAGTGATAATTAAGTCTAAAGGTTTATAGTGAAATTAGTAACAAACAATGTAGTAGGAACAGGTTGAGAGTGAAATTAGTAACAAACAATGTATTAGGGACAATTTTATATTCGAGAGTGGATGGAGACTATTGTGAATAGACCCTTCCTTACCACTTCGTATAACGATAGATGAGATAATTCAAAATAGGTATGGGCATTATTTTGGGTGGCGATTTATTTGTATATTTTATAGGAAGAGTTCAACGATTAAGAAATCTTAAGTAATCAAGTGATAAGCGAAATAGCATATGTTATGTTTTTGACACTAATATTTATATTGTATTAATATGTTTTTTTTAATTGATTATTATTATTTTATTACATTCTAATTTAGATTTTCTATTAAAATATAGACATAAATTTCTAATTATATTATGTAATTTAATATTTTATAAAATAATTATCAATTAATAAAATCTTAATAAATATTAACAAATAATATACGTTAATATAAAATATATAAATATTTAAAAACTTTGAAATATTATAAATATTTAAAAAAATTGCTATTAAAAATTTCAATTTTTTTTTTGTAATTAAATGATTTTAAAATATATAAATCAAATTTACTTTTAAAAAATATTACATCTAGATATATTTTTATTTTTATTATTAAATGATTTTAATTAATATAATAAATAACATTATATCCTAAATGGAGTATCACACGTGTGAGAGGGGGAAGGCTTTCACCGCCCCACCAAACCACACTCCCAGGGACATGGAAACACACCTTAGTAGTGGTTTGTAAATATCATCATCTTGTGAGTAAGGTTTTTAAGGACCACAATAAACTTTAGAGGTTATTATATTCGACACTATACTCCCATTACTATAACTATTATTTGCACATTATTGTGCAAAAGAACGCCAACGATGTTAAACAAACGAAATAAGCTTTAAATGGAGGGGGATGGACACCTGTTTAAGATTATGTTAGGGATGACGAATCTGAACAGTGTCATGAGGATAAACCTCACAATAAAAATCTTCCTTCGGCGTAACAACACATCACCCTAATGGAGGCTCGTGTTGGCCTCCCTCCTTATCCTTTCCATGGCAATGGTGCTCATGGAGCAATAATTAACAACATAGTACAACAATTTTTATGTTTGAGAGTGGATGTAACCCATTGTGAATAAACCCTACCTGATATATTTCAAAATGTGTATGAACATTGGATGCCAATTTATTGGTATATTTTATAAGAATATTCTAAACATTAAGAATTTAATTATAAAATAAGTGCAATTGGTTAGTTTAATTACATAGTATTATGTTAATGAAAAACAAATAAGATATATTTATTTTGACTTTGGATTTATAGTATCAAGAGTCATCACATTTTTTAAGATGTATTTCTTTTTAATTTGGGAAAAAGTTTGCACCTTTAAAATTTTAATTCCTCTAAATAATTAGTAGATCCAACATTAAAATGAATCTATATGATTGCTAATAATATATATATATATATATATATATGTAAATTTCACATTTTTATTTTATATATGTGCACACTCTTGCTTACCATTTTTTTAAACATATTTTATAGTTTATTTATTATTATATATATTTATGTATTCACATTTTTAATATTGTATGTGCACAATCTTGCTTACCACTTTTTTTAACATGTTATATATATATATATATAATTTAGAAAAATAAATTATTGTAAGCATTATTTTATATATATTATTAATTAAATTTAAATATAAAGCTCTCAAATATAATAGTTAGGAATATGAATAATTGTTTTAATTTATATATTAAAATGGATCTTAATTTTTAAGTAGTATTTATACTATATATATTTTACATTTCTATATATTATATACAAAAATATTCCTATTTTTAATTATATCTCTATTAATTAAACTTCATAAGTTTTATATGCTTTGAAATATCATAGTTACTAGCTTAATCACATTAATAACCGATACACATACACATGCACAACCATATTTTTTTTCTAAGTAAGTCTAATTTCTATTATATGGTATAAAAGAGGTACATTTCAAAACATTCCACCAGAATTGCTGTACTAGCCAATTCCAACAGGAAGAATGTTCAAAAAAACAAAATTAGGAATGCCCCTGTTGGGGAAACCAGCCCATAAATTATACCAGGTCTCAGGAGAAGTGCTACTCCAGATGGGGAAACTAGCACGAAGCATAATCATCCAAAATTTAAACAAACTATGTAGAGAAAAGTAAGGAAAAAATGCTACTGTGGAGTTGGGACTAGCAAAGGAGAGAGACACTGTGGCACTATTCCTTTTGTGGCTTGTCATTCTGCATGTCTTCAGGAGGTGGCTCTTCCACAATGAAGCAGTTATAGTCTTCTGAGGAGTCGTCGTCCTGCTTCGACAATTGGGTTGTCGACTCTAGCGTGGGGGCAAAGCGTTCACCTGAAGCTGTTGCGTTGTCGTCCTCAACGAAACTGCTACCATTGTCACTGCCCGAGGAATTCACTGCAGATTTTGTGGGCAGAGCTGCCAATTTCCCAGGTTGCTGGAGGAAGGAAGACATCATGGAGGATTTCATTATTCTTTTCCATGACCCTGAGCCAGAGGAGCTGGAAGGGACTTTAGGGAGGCGTAGCGAAATGAGGGCTGACACTCTTTGCTGGTCCGGAGCCTCTGTTGAATTCACATTGAGGGTGAGTTCAACATGGAAATCCTCGCAAAGGGGAAGAGGAGGATGGGAGGACTAGCTACTGCCTCTACCTGGGAAGCACTTCATTCTATGGCATCATGGCATCGAGGCATCAGAATACTCAGGAGAGGAAGGGTTACAGGCATAATTGCAAACAAAGAAGTGGCAGGAGGCCTTATGAAGGAGCCTAAGCTGTAGAAACCCACGATATGCATACCAAATGCATAGTCTCATGCGTATGAACCACGATAACCCCAAACAGAGGCAACCTCACATATGGAAGCTATTTCCCTTTCTTTACAATTATGTTATAAACCATAATAAAACACCCACTTTATGAAATTTGTATCTAATATTTTTGACTTTGGTTAAAACCCAAAGTGCCAACATATATATGTATTGGGCCCACAGCTAATGCCAACGCACCTTTACTCGACGATTTATATGCGTCCATCCATCCAACGACAATCACATTCCAATATGCACGACAGTTAAAGTTTTCGTCATATGCGAAATGGGTGGTTTTAATGTGTTACGTGTCACTGCCTTAACACTATCGCACTCCTTCAACAATTACCGTTTACCACTTAATTTCCATGCGAAAACTGCTCACTGTTTACAAAACCATTTCACCGTTTTGTTGCGCCATTGACTCACGATTCCACATTCAACCTTCTCACAATTCCACAACGCATAATTCTGGAACTCAAGAAATTACTCTGGTTCCGAAGGTAATCAACCACCTTCTCAATTTCGTCATGCGATTAACAAACAAAGATCTGATTCCTCTGTTGCTCCTCAGAGTATTAAACCTCCAGAATTTCTTCCCGATCAGTTCATCCAGGCTCTTCTCAAACCCTGCTTGCACTATAACTCATCTTCGAATTTAATCACTCTAATTACGAAATTGATAAATCTTACTCTAACACCATCAGTTTGTGAACTTCAAGAATTTAGTTTCATAATACATGCAAATATGTCGATCACACACCATCAATTTCTCCAGGCTAAAAACACACTGCACACTAGATATTAACTTGAAGGCCATAGTTCTTTTAATGGGCATCGATCCATTCTGTGATTGATGATTTCTTTTTGTTAGACACAAATCCATACATGATTCAACTATATAATGAATATTAAACCTCTTAAAAACACGTAGTCTCATGAATTCATGAAAACTGTAGCTTGGATACACAATGACACAAATTCCTTTGATTCTGTCGATTTCACCTACATACATATATACTGTGCCAAACTCTGATTTATCACAAAATTATAAATTGAATTTCTCAGTGCACACTTAATAAATCAAAAGTAGAGTCTCTATCTCTCTATATATATCCAAATATTTACACAGGTTCTTCTCTTTGGCTTGATTTTCTAATCAGTGGTCTCTTCAACTATTCTCTAGCCCATAGGCTTCCAATCCGAACCTTTTATAATCTTTTAAATCCTACTCTCCCCTCTTTATGCCTTGAGGCTTATGATTTTATACAAAAGGTTCTAAAACCAATTCTGGTTTCAGATCCTCTATCTTCTCAACAAAATCCTGAATATCCTCTAAGTCCCCTTCTGACTCAACTAATCCCTAAGGATACTCTCTAATCCAAAAAATCATGAAACCAATTCCTAATCTAATATTTTACAATTAATTCCCAGATTGCTCAATCCCTCAACTATCCTAGTTCTCTCATGTTCTCCAACATTCGAGAACATTTACAAAAATGATTCTCAATTCCTATTCTAAATTTCTCACTTAATTCACTCAAGATATTTAAAATTACATTAATTTAATACATAGGAAACCAATTTTCTTGAAAACACAAGACCCCTATGTCTATTAAAATAAAAAGAATTTTCTGAGCCTAATGCCCCTGCTTCAGACTCCCAAGGTTGAAAATAATCATGATCTCCCAATCATGTGCTTTTAATCTTTGTCTCCCTGGATCCAATACCTTGTTCTGTAATTTGTCTTTTGTTGCTGCTTTTGTTTGCTGGTTTTCTCCAGGTCTCCACACTTTATGTTGCTTTGCTCCACTAGCTATGCTTTTACAGTCTGCTATTGTCTTTCTCTTGCTGTTGCTTCTTTGTTTTCCTACTGCTGTCTTCCTCTGAGACACTTTCATCATTATCCTTCTTATCAATTCAATTTCTTTGTCTAATATATCTTCTGATTGCTGATTACTTTCACCTCTTGAATGTTGAACTTTTATTCTTACTGCTACCCTTTCATCCTTACCCTCTTGTTTACTATTGTGTTGCACCTTTTTAATTTCTACTACATTGTCTTCCCAAAAAATCTTCTTCTATTTATTGCAACTCATAACTTCTTCCTGATTGTCACTTATGGCAATTTCTTTGTCTTCTTTCTTTAGTAATTCCTTGGAATGGTCCATATTCTACCATTTATTGCTATCTCCTTTTCTTTGCTTTAGCTTGTTACTGCTATCCTCTAACTCTTGCATATTCACATTTTGCATTTCTTCAAGCTCTTTCTCTTCCATAGTTACCTCTTCTTGTATGAAATCCTGACTTTCCAACATTCTTTCCAGCACTATAATATCTCTGTTCCATGAATTAAATACTTCCATAGATTCTTCTTCTTCCTTCTTTACTTGACTACTCACTTGTATCAATTTTTTTCCAGCATCTGCAACAAAACCTGTAACCATAAAACAATCATTAAAATAAAAATCATAAGACCTTTGTGTCTCTTCTTACTCTTTATCTGCTCTAATGATTTCCCTCTGTCCTTGTCCACTGTAGTGAACTCCTTCCTCTGCAATATCTCTGTCATATTTTTAGTTTTCCAGCAAATATTCCAGCAATTCAATTTCTTTTTGAAATTTCATAAGTACTTCATCATCACTTGCAACCCCTGCATTTATACAAAAATTGTCAATTTGAAAATTACAAGGCTAAAAAATCTCAACTGTTGCTTCACATATCAGCTCTTCAAACTGAATCTCATCTCCTTCTTCCACAAGAAATTTTTCCTGTGTTGTAATAGCTTCAAATATCAAAGAATTACTAATTTCTTTCTGCTGCAATAAATCATTGCTTTTCTTATTCAAGAGACATTCTTCATCATTACTCTCTACTTCAGAGTATTTATCTTCTGAAAGATACTCTTCCATAATTTCATCAAATTTTTTTACAGTTTCAAAATATTTTTCATCATCTGCAAAACCTGTAATCACATCAAAATCATTAGTTACAAAAATATAAGGCTTTGCATCATCCCGTTGATCTGAACTTGTCCAACAATCCAGGAAATCATTAATATTTCCTTTTTCAACAAGGTAAAATTCTTGCTGTCTTGAATTCTCACAATAATTCATAAGATCTTTCACAAATCTCCAATTTTCATCTTCATCCAGAATTTCACCCTGTTCTTCTCTACAAATGGAAACTTCCATTTCTGACTCTGTTTCTCTGAGGTTTTCTATCAGCTGCTTCACTTGTTTCTGTTGTAGCCTTCTCTGTAATTTAGAATATTTCATTGTCTTTCCCTTCAATACCCAAACTTGTCTTTGGTTTTCTTCTATCGACATTCTTAATACATCAAATTCTTTTATTATTTCAAATATTTCTTTGTCACGCTCCTCTTGACTCATCTGTTTCCTACAGATTTCTTTAACACCCTTCTTCTTCATCTTATAGCTTTCTTCATAACCTTGCAGATGAATTTCCATATTCATATTCTCTTATGTGTGAGCTTCTGCACCTTCAACCAATCAACCTCCTACTAAGTTAATCTTCTCACCAAGATTCTCCTCTACCTAGTCTTTAAGTCCTATCCTTCTCAGAACTTGCACTGAGAAATATTTCTCTCTCGCTGGTTACTATCCTCACTTCTCTTAAGGACTCATTTGTCCCTATCTATTCCAAGCCTCAGCTAGAATAAGGTTCTACTACAATTTCTAAGAACTTTCAAAAGTTCTTCCTACAGTCTCATTGATGTAATCTTGTGCCAACTTTCCACTCCTTTAATATGTTTTGGTCTTGCTCAGAACCCCTGCTATGACTATCAGTAGTCATCTTCTTCTTTCCATCTCTATGAGTTCATCACTCAGTCCCTTACTATGAGCTTTTGTAAGCCTCTGCAACATAAAGTCCTTCCTGCTGCCACTTACCTCACCAAGTTTTTCTCTGGACTTGGACTTTTGGCAAGTACGGTTCTCTATCTTTAGAACCTCCTCTTGAGCATTCCTATGCTCCTTCTAGACTTCGACTCTTCTGCACTTTTGAGAACACAATTGTCACTTTTTTCCAAATTCTGTTGGAATTATTTAAGGTTCTGCTCCACACTTTTCTTTCACTCAGAAACTCTTACTAGCTTCCTTCATCACTTCTCTTAAGGCTGTGATCTTCTTTTCTTGAGATTCTCTTCAACTGTCTGCAACCTGAATTCTACAAACATAATCTTCAAACCGGATTAAAATAGCACATAACACCTCACCTTCAAGATCTCTGTGTGATCTTGTTTCACCACTCATTTGCACTTTGAATGGATTGTTCTTTATTTCCTTGCTTCTACAAATTCTTCCAATATTCTGCTACACTTTATTTCTAAGTGCATGCTGTCTGTCAGATTCAAATCTGATCTCCTTTTTCTTTCTATCTTCACCATTGTACCTGTATACACATATTTAAAAACATAACTTTGTAAATATTCAAAGCACATTTGCTTTTTAACTCAATTTCTACAGATCTGAATTTCCTCATAGTCTTAGGCTACCATGCTTCCACTACATACCTTTTCCAATCTACGACAACTGGCAATCAGATTTAAAATATGATCTTGTAACTTCTTTTTCAATCTCTGTTACAACTTCCTAAAGAACTTTAATTCTACTTCACACAAAATTAATCATTAACTTAATCATACCTCTTTTCAATACATGCAGAATCCACTTTTTCTCTGATACCACATGACGCAGCCTAAGTTGCAGAAACCCACGATATGTATACCAAATGCATAGTCTCATGTGTATGAACCACGATAACCCCAAACAGAGGCAACCTCACCTGCGAAAGCTATTTCCATTTCTTTACAATTATGCTATAAACCATAATAAAACAACCACTTTATGAAATTCGTATCTAATATTTTCAACTTTGGTTAAAACCCAAAGTGCTAACATATATATGTATTGGGCCTACAACTAATGCCAACACACCTCTACCCGACGATTTATATGCGTCCATCCATCCAAATGAAATCACATTTCAATATGCACGACAATTAAAGTTTTCATCATATGCGAAATGGGTGGTTTTAATGTGCTATGTGTCACTGCCTTAACACTATCGCATTCCTTCAACAATTACCATTTACCACTTAATTTCCATGCGAAAAATGCTCACTGTTTTACAAAACCATTTCACCGTTCTGTTGCACCATTGAATCATGATTCTACGTTCAAACTACTCATAATTCCGGAACTTAAGAAATTACTCTGGTTCCGAAGGTAATTAAACACCTTCTCAATTTTGTCATGCGATTAACAAACATAGATCTGGTTCCTCTATTGCTCCTCAGAGTATTAAACCACCTGAATTTCTTCCCGATCAGTTCATCCAGGCTCTTCTCAAACCCTGTCTGCACTATAACTCAGCTTCAGATTTAATCACTCCGATTACGAAATTGATCATTCTTACTCTAACGCTACCGGTTTGTGAACCTAAAGAATTTAGTTTCATAATACATGCAAATGTGTTTGTCACGCACCATCAATTTCTCCAGGCTGAAAACACACTACACACTGGATATTAACTTGAAGGCCATGGTTTTTTTAATGGGCATCGATCCATTCTGTGATCGATGATTTCTCTTTGATAGACGCAAATCCACTCAGGATTCAACTATAGAATGAATATTCAACCTCTTAAAAACACGTAGTCTCATGAATTCATGAAAACTGTAGCTTGGATACACAATGACGTAAATTCCTTTGATTTTGCTGATTTCACCTACATACATATATACTTTTCCAAACTCTGATTTATCACAGAATTATAAATTTAATTTCTCAATGCACAGTTAATAACTTAGAAATAGAGTCTCTCTCTATATATATATATATATATATATATATATATATATATATATATATATATATATATATATATATATATATATATATATATATATATATATATATATATATATATATATATATATATATCCAAATATTTACACAGGTTCTTCTCTCTGGCCTAATTTTCTAATCAGTGGCCTCTTCACCTATTTTGTGGCCCATAGGCTTCCAATCTGAACCTTTTCTAATCTTCTAAATCCTACTCTCCCCTCTTTATGCCTTGAGGCTTATGATTTTATACAAAAGGTTCTAAAACCAATTCTAGTTTCAGATCCTCTATCTTCTCAACAAAATCTTGAATATCCTCTAAGTCCTCTTTTGACTCAACTAATCCCTAAGGATCCTCTCTAATCCACAAAATCATGAAACCAATTCCTAATCTAAGATTTTACAATTAATTCCCAGATTGCTCAATCCCTCAGCTATCCTAATTCTCTCATGTTATCCAACATTCAGGAATATTTACAAAAATTACTCTCAATTCATATTCTAAATGTCTCACATAATTCACATAAGATATTTAAAGTTACATTAATTTAATACATAGGAAACCAATTTTCTTGAAAACACAAGACCCCTATGTCTATTAAAATACAAAGATTTTTTTGAGCCTAATGCTCTTGCATCACCTTAAGCGGAAAATAGGGAAGGGGATGGAGGGTCGAACACTAAGCAGTGAGGCCGACCAACTGAGCTGATAGGCGAAGGGAGGAGAATGAAGGAATGACATCTCTGGGATCCATGAAATAGCTGAGCAGGCGTCTACAAGGATGAATGTGAAGGTCGGAGGTAGGAGGATGACTAATGGTGTCGAGGTGGTAGCATGAGGCTTTTAATGCATCCTCGTGTGAGCCATGCGCAGCCATGTGGCTGTGCTAGCTGTCGCGCAGAGGAGCCGAGTTAGACCTTCGATTAGACACCTGCATCCGGGAACATGCACAACCACATTACTAAATATGGTTGATATACATTAATATATGTATATCATCCACATTAATAATTATTAAGTGCATGGTAGAGATTTAATATTAATGTTAAATATTAATATTAATTATTATATAATTATAAGTAATATTTAAGTTTTATATTATAAGGTTTAAAATATTAGGATTGAATATTGGGGTTTTAGTATTGAATTTTAATATTTGGGCTTTAGTATTGGGTTTTAATATAAATATTCAATTAAGTGAGTAAGTTTCAATTATAAACCTAATATTAAACTTAGTATTATAAAACCTAATAATAAGTCCAATATTCTAAACCTAATATTAAAAACTATTGTTAAACCAGATATTAAACGTTATTGTTAAACCCAATATTATACTCTAGTATTAAACCCATTATTATAAACCCAATATTAAAACCTAATATTATAAACCAAATATTATGAACCATAATATTAAACCTAATATTATAAACCATAATATTAAACCAAATAATAAACCTAATATTAAACCCATTAATAAGCACTAATATTAAATTTCTAATACTATAAACCCAATATTAAACCCTATTATTAAACCTAATATTATAAACTCCAATATCAAAGTGTAATATTAGAAATCTCAATACTAGACTCTTACATTAAACCCAATATTATAAACTCTCATATTAAACCTTAATTTTGTAATGTCGCAATGCGACATTGAATAAATTTCAGTGTAATGTAACATTGCGATAATGATTGTCACATTACGAAAATGATTGTCACAATGCAACATTGAATAGATTTATGTACCATTCCAGATTCACAATATTAAACCCTAATATTAAACCAAATGTTATAAACTGTAACATTATAAAACCAAGATTATAAACCCTAATATTAAACTCAATATAAAAACCATTATATTAAACCCAATATTAAACCTTAATATTACAAAACCAAATATTATAAACCCAATAATATAAACTCTAATATTAAAAAAAAATACTATAAAACGTAATATTAAATCCAATAATATAAGCCCAAATATTAAACTCAAATATATAAAACCAATATTATAAATCCCAACATTAAACTCAATATTATAAACTCCAATATTAAACTCTTATATTAAACCCAATCTTATAAACGCTCATATTAAACCCTAATTTTTAAATGTCACAATACAACATTAAATACATTGCAATGTAATGTAACATTGCAATAATGATTATCAAATTAATTTTCATATTTCCACAATGTTTTCCACAATATTAAAATCCTAATATTAATCCCAAGATTAAACCAAATAATAAAAACCCTAAATTTAAACCCTAACATATTTTATTTGGATCAGTTATAACAGGGAGACATCTCATGTATTGAAATTAAGTAACACTCTTGCCACTACATTTAAAATAATTTCACCCCATTTTTTCTTATTTTATTGACTTGGTAAGAATATAATATTCTTTCCTTTCATCAATCATTGTCATTTTCAATAGATTTTTAGCTTACATTTGTGAAATAACTCTTATTGGACACTTTTTGGGATAATCATCCTTATCTCAATTATAGATTCTAGAATATTCTAGAAACTTGATGAAATGAGTGAAGTAAAATCTTAAAAAAATTGTTGGGATTCAATATATTGACATCTAATTGCTATGAATACATGCAACTCATATTATTTTTTTTAATAAAAAACAACCGCAATTATGTAATGCTACCAACATGCACACATTGATGCCAATGCTAGGTTTTGGCTCTAATGTTTTTAATAGCTCTATTATTTGGCATGTTTCAAAGATACTTGCACATGATCACTAAATATTTCAAATAGAGAACATATTGTAATTTACTATAATAATATATTTCAAGGCATTTTTCATGTGACTTAAAAATTTTGAATCTTGGGAAAGAAACAACAATTTTTTTATGATTTCAAACATGAGATATCTACATCTAAAAATGTACCTTTATTCATGTAGTCGATGTGAAAGTTTGTCGTAATTTTTGTTGTAGGATAAAAAATATTATTTCATTTAAGTCACAATAAAAAAAACTACAAGAAACTTCCAAGTTTTTGCAATAAAGTAGTTGAAATATATGTCAATAAATTTTCAAATATATTTCTAAATATGTGTGCTGTTCTTAATATAAAAATTTCATTTAATTTTTAAATTCTTAATTCTAAATAGATATTTGGAAAAAAGTGACAAATCAAATTTTTTCATCAACATATTATAAAAAAATACATATATTATGTTTATCTCTTAGTTTAAATTTTAGTGATTGGAATATTGAGGTATTTGGTTATTTGTAATTCAACATTATTTATCATGTTTACTTTTTTTACCAAAGTAATATGTAATCAACCTATTACCAAATGAATAATACATACTACCACAAACATAATAATAATAATAACAAAAGTAATAGGCTCATAGGATTTATCAGACATAATAATAATAACAAAAGTAATATGCTCATAGGATTTAAAATCAACTCATAATTTTTTTCTAGAATGTGATCATGCAATTTAAAAAAATAATGTACACCATTTTTTTATAATGAAAAGTTTATTTGCAATAGGTCCATAAGCTTTAAAATCATATAGGAAATGTTTTCTAGAATTTTATCATGCAATTTTATTTTACACTATGTTGTATGACCTTTACTCATTTTCGAAAAAGTTGTGTTACATTCTATTTTATTTAATAATATAAATTTTTGTTTTTTTAAATTTTAATATAATAAATAATACATTGATCTATATAATTAAAAAAATAATAAAAAAATAATTATAAATAATATAAATATTTTTTTATTAATAAAATTTAAATCAATTAAATAATCTAAGATAATATTGTTAATAAAATTAAATCCATTAAAATAATCATAATTTAAGAAAATAATACTTAGTTGAAGATAATGTTGAAAATATAATGAAAGCTCTTTGGTATTTGATGATGTATGGAGTTACTATCCGAAATATATTGGAGTGATCCCAGATATTACACAATTTTATTCCTTCTTGAAATCTCCAACAACAATATGAATAACTATAGAAGTGTCCAATCACTTATAATATAATGAAACTTTATTAGAAAGTTGAAAATATATGGAATTTTATTTCCAATACCATGAGGGATTTAAAGTAAAATTAAAAGTATTTTATAGAATTTGAATATAATCTTGCTCTTATACATAATGTTTATGTCATTTTTTTATTTTGATAGTCAATTAAATGGAAGAAAAATAAATTAAATTATTTAAAAAAAAAATCAATTTTCAAAGTTAAAGTATAAAAATATTTTTTTGGATTTTTGGTCAAAACCAAACTAATATGGCTTGACCAAAACCCCAATGCATAACACTTTTTTGGTAGGCATAACAAAGAGTTTAGTCTACATGGTGATTAATTAAAGTGTTGTGGTGGATGCTGTCAAAACATGCTAGGGTTTGGACAAATTTTTTTGGGGTCAAATATTATTGTCTCATTTTGAGGAAATTAGACAGAAAAATATATTGGAAAACCTTCCAAAACATAGCATAGGTAGGCTAGGACGTTGTGTAATTCTTTTATGTTTTGGTTTTTTTTATTGGAATTTGATGATAAAACTTTAGGTAAGATTGTGAATTTTTTATTAGTTAAAATGTGTTTTTAATGCATAAATAAAACTTACACATAAAAAATAAAAATATACCATTAATATTTACTCTCAAGTTTACCTCTCCACAAAGTAAATACCCAATTTCACATTGTTAGAGAGAAGATTCAATCAAAATAAATTTACATTAAATATTGTAGCAAACATTTTTACCAAGCTCCTTGGAAGAATTAAATTTGAATTATTTAGGGAGATGTTAGGAGTACTAGTGAACCTTTTAGGAGTACTAGTGAATCCTTTCTCCATTAAAGGGGAGTGTTGGAATTAATAGAGAATGTGTATTATAGGAGGAATTCTATTATCAGTTGTGTGTGTATCCTAGTTTAGAATTAGTTCCTACTTTCTAGGAGTGAGTTCTAACTCTCTTATGCATATGTAAGCTTATATATTCTTGATGAGTTATGATCAAAGTAGAGACAGTCTCCAGGTGAGCAAAAGATGCTAAGTTTCTGAATATATTTGATTTAGATTCCAATAATAACAATTTTCTCAAATGCATTAAATTATGAAAATAAGAAATCATTTGAAGGGATAAACTAAGCTCTAAGTTTCATAACTATGATACTTCAACTAAATTGATATCATTCTTCCTTTTTTTTCTTTTTAATATATATTTTAACTATCATTTATGTATTTCATCTATATTTTTACATCAATTTTTACTCAATGATTTTTAAGTATTTTATATATGAGTTTCTAAATAACTATAATTTAAATTTAAATTTTGTATTTAATTTTTTTTCTAATAAGCTAGTCTTTGGAATCTTATCATGCAAACTACAACACTACAACGCTTAGTGAACAATGTTAATAAAAAAATTGGTTTTAATAGAGTTTAATCTACGTGGTAATTAATTAAGACATTGTGTAATTTTTTATGTTTTGATGATAAAATTTCAAGTAAGATGGTGATATTTAAAATATGTTTTTAATGTATAAATAAATTTAATACCCTAAAAATATATATTTTTAATGCATAAATGAATTCAATCTCTAATAAATATTTGAGATATTTAAATTGTATAAACTACACATTTCAAACTTGTAATTCTAACCAATCTCTTATAAATTTTAATTATAATATTAATGTTTACTCTTTATATTCAATTTTACAAAATAATCAACTTTTACTTCTCCACAACTTAAATATAAAATTAATTATCTCAAATACAGTAAGATATAATATAAAAAGTTTAAAACTGAAAAATAAAATTAATTATCTCAAATACAATAAAAAAATATAAAAAAATATAATATAAAAAGTCATTTAAAAAGTAAACTGCTCTAGAATTCCATAAGTGTGACAAGTTCAACGAAATTGACATAATATTTTATATTTTGACATATTTATATTTTATTAAGTATATTTTTATGAAATGATCCTTAAGTATTTTAATTGCGATTTTTTAAACCATTAGAATTTACAATGATGAAACTTGGCAATCTACCGTGCACATTACAATATTTTCCAGGAATGTTATTAGACTATGTTTTAACAAATAATTTGGTTTGTAGGGTGATTAATTAAGACGTTCAATTTTTTTTAAGAATTTGATAATAGAATTTAAAGCAAACTTGTGATTTTTTTATTAATTAAAATGTATTTTTAAGTGTTTTTATACCTAAATAAATTTGAAATTTTAATTGTTTTTAAGAAACTTTTAAAAAATTTGAATTATACACAACAAAATTCAAACTTGTAATTCTAAAAACACTCTCAAATAAAATTTAAAAAAATACGCAATAAAAAAACCCAACATAGAAGGTTAGAATATTAAGAAATTATATAAATTTATTTTATGTTTTAGATTTTTTATTAAAATTAAAATATATATATATATATATATATATATATATATATATTTAATGAGTTAAAATGTATCACATAAAACCAGCATTAAAAAACAAAGTTTAATGTTACTCTTCACAATGTTTAGCTCTCCACAACTTACTATGCATGATGAAGCTTCTCCACTTCAAAAGCTTTGAAGAATTTGGGCGATGGTATTAGGCTACAAAATGGGACCGTTACGGTGAAAATTTAAAAGCCGATAGTAACTCACCATGGTGCTTTGGAAACCACCCCACATTGATGTTATACGGGCGGTGAGTTCGCGGCGGATATACTTTAAAATACACCGCAAACCCTTCCTCTACCCACCAGACCGATAATCCTGCTGGACTTCAAAAATTAATTTGTTTCCTCTAATTTATGCCACAAATTTGAACCATATGCAGCAACCACCCAATTCACCCGTTGTATAAGTCACCAGTGACAATCGATCATCGGACGGTGCCTGTTTACCAATGTGCAATCGTGTCCGTTGAATTGAGACGAGAAACGATATTTTTAGAGCGATTTGAATATAGGATTTTCAAAGTACCAGCAACACAAAAAACTGACATATCAAACTAAAATCTTTAAACGAACACAAATCATCATGAAATAAGCAATAACATGTTAAATGGGATATCCAAATTGGATAGCCAATTAATTGGAAGAAAAATAAATTTAGTTATTTTTAAAAAATAATAAATTTCATTTTTCAAAATTAAATTACAAAAATATTTTATTAGATTTTTGCTAAAAACCAAATTAATATGATTGAACCAAAAACTCAAAACCAAATTAATATGATTGAAACAAAAACCCAATGTATTATGTCAATACCAAATTAAACCAAAAACTCAATGTATTATGTGTGAACAAGCATAATAATAAAATAAATAGTAAGTTAAAATAAAAATTATTATAATGGTCAATATTGATGCAGGAGTATTTAGCAATTTTTCATTATTTATTTGTGTGATTTAGGAGGTGATGGTTTTTGTAATTATTTTATAAATTATGTATATTTTAAAAATAAATTTAGCCAAAAATGTTAGTGTGAGATTTATTGTAAATATTCTCTTTTTTAATTAAGAATATGAGTTGGA
The DNA here is from genome assembly GCA_034641835.2 of Pinus albicaulis. Taxonomy (NCBI): domain Eukaryota; kingdom Viridiplantae; phylum Streptophyta; class Pinopsida; order Pinales; family Pinaceae; genus Pinus; species Pinus albicaulis. Next base: position 1,560,759,683 of record CM076579.1, read on the forward strand.
GTTGAGTTGTATAGATAGTTTAGGAATTATGAATTCCTTAAATGGAATTTAGTTTAGTCAAAGGAGGGATAAAGATGTTTTAGGATTTGGTTGAGATACTTGTGGAGAAATCATGGATTGGAATTAATCCACAATTATGTATAAATGTGAAGCTTTGTGTGAGGATATAAAGACACAAATAATGGAATAGGACAGGGAGATTTAGAGAGAAATGGTGTGAGAGTTCATGTGAAGGGCGAGAGCTGAGAGGCCCAAAAATGTAATATTCGGGCAAATGGTTTGAATCTAAATTTTATTGTTATTATTATAAGCAAGTATTTTGTTTATTGTTTGGCTCTCTCTTCATATATATTTTTAGTTGAATCTATGTAGACTAATCTACGAGATTTTAATGAAGATTTTAGTAAGCGTTTCGTAATTTAAGAGAATACACACTCTATTGTGCGTAAGGATTTGTTTTATTGCAGAATCCCCGCATTATTTGGTATCGGAGCCAAAGATCTAATTAATCCGTGCAGCCACAGATGAGAGATGAGTGTGTTAAATGCAGAAACATTTGTGCAACTGGAGCAAACGCTGATGGCGAAGTCGATGTCAGATTGGGCAATCTCTGAGTGTACGTGGTCAGTGAATGACATGGCTTCAACATGAACGCAAAGCCGAAGTCGACCAATGTAGAGTGGAAATCCACTATTGTAGATTGGAAAGCTTGTAGCAGTGCCGAGGGTGTGGAACATTGATCACAAAGACTGGTTGGAGATACTATAGAAGACCATGTGGAATAATGGGAATCAATTAACACATAACTTGAATCGGTACCACATTACCACCAGTGTCAACATTTCCAACAGGGGTCTATGGTTGTATAACAGTGATAATAAATTCCTGTTTGAGTTAACCATAACGTAGACCTTGCTTTGAGGCGGACAGAGAAGTCTAACTGGTTTTTGAATTCAGAACATTACCAGAGTTCAAGACCTTTCCCTTCTAAAGAAGTGCAGGTTATTACTGTCTGAAAGGACCCTTCGATATGATCAGGTAAGACCTATTAGGAACTTACCTTTGTTATGCTCAGGTAAGTAATCACGACTACTTAAAATTTTGTCACCGACTCTAGAAGGGCTATACAGTCTGTGAATTTGTGTAGGCAAAGCAGATCAATTTATAATTTTCTGAAAGGCTTCTTTGCATTTGGATATGTCTAGTTGGGCCTTGAGTTTAGAAAATCTATAGCAATTTTCTATTCCTGGATGTATACATAGCTGACTATTAATCATATAATCCGTTGAATGTAAATTCACTCAGAGAATGGAAGTTTTGCATGACGCCGAGGAAGTCTAGATGGGTTTTGAGTGTAGAGAAACTATTCCAAATGAGTTTTTTCTTGCATGATTTTGGACATGGGCTTGTAAATTGTCGAGATTTGAACTAATTCAGGGTTGGAGAATGGATTCTGCATATATTACTTGTGCGCCATCCATACGAGAGTAGTAAACATTGTTAAAGTATCTGTAGTATGGGACGTTGACTAGTATTCTTTTTCATGGAGTTCTGGCCAAGATTCACCATATTATTTTGATATCCAATAACTTCTTCTAGGACGGAGGAGTAACCGAGCTAAATCTATTTGTAGCCAAGAGAAGAGAAGTTTGCAGGGCAGTTCTATTGCAGGTTGTAGGCAACCTCCTTCATTTTGGAGAGGTCGATGGAGTCCTATTGATAGGAATGAGTGATTTGAGGTATTGAAACTAAGCTTGGAGAGATTCTTTCATAGTTTGGAGACCAGAAGAATGGGTATTAGTGATTATACACAAATATATAATTCCTGAAATAAAGATGATGTGGTACAGAAAAGTGAGAGTTTCATTCAATAGTATTCTAAAAGTACTATTCTAGAAATCCTTTGCAAATTTAGAAAATGGAGTTGATACTTTAAAAGACCAGCGACAAAAGCGAGTTTGGAATCCTGGAGGGAGCAAGTCATGGAGACTTGTGGCTGTCGCATTATTACAGAAAAGTGACATACCTCATAGACAGGAGTCTATGGAAACTTCTCTACATGGGGAGTTTGATGCAGAAGCATCGAGAAAAATTTCATTATTTATTTATGTGATTTAGGGGGTGATGGTTTTTGTAATTATTTTATAAATTATGTACATTTTAAAAATAAATTGAGAGGAAAATGTGAGTGTGAGATTTATTGTAAATATTCTCTTAATTAATTGAGAATATGAGTTGGAGTTGAGTTGTATAGATAGTTTAGGGATTATGAATTCCTTAAATGGAATTTAGTTGAGTCAAAGGAGGGATAAAGATATTTAGGATTTGGTTGAGATACTTGTGGAGGAAATCATGGATTGGAATTAATCCACAATTATGTATAAATGTGAAGATTTGTGTGAGGATAGAAAGACACAGAGAATGGAATAGGACAGGGAGATTTAGAGAGAAATGGTGTGAGAGTTCATGTGAAGGGCGAGAGCCGAGAGTCCCACAAATGTAATATTTGGGCAAATGGTTTGAATCTAAATTTTCTTGTTATTATTATAAGCAAGTATTTTGTTTATTATTTGGCTCTCTCTTCATATATATTTTTAGTTGAATCTATGTAGACTAATCTACGATATTTTAATGAAGATTTTAGTGAGAATTTCGTAATTTAAGAGAATACACACTCTATTGTGTGAAGGATCTGTTTTATTGCATAATACCTGCATCAAATATGGAAGTAAATTATCCTTCAAATCTTATAATAATTATTATAGTGAATAATTGTTATAATGAATATAGTGTATTATTTTAATTTAATTTAAATTTAGAATAAATATTATTAATTATAATAACAATTTTTTATTTAAAATTTTTTAAAATTAATTATAAAAGATTATTGGACATTTTTATTATTTTTTAAATATATTTAAAATATCAAATTTTGTAATAAAAAAAATGTAATCGTACTCTTGTACTACAAATTCGAGCGGAGTATTGTACTCTTGTAACCAGTCGCAAAGATTATGGCATCAAAATCCACTTCAGGATTGTCTTCAAACTTAACACTAGTGACCGTTACACATTGGAAATTTGGGACAACCTCCATTAAAGTAGTTAATGTCAAAAGAAGAACTTGCATTTCCTTGGAAATTCTAATCAAGGAATGGAGTTAATTTACCTTAATGTTTCCTTGTCGGCGTTAATGTCAACAACTCCACTTCATCGGCTAGCCAACACAATCGAAATGGGTTAATGTTGATGACCATGAAGGAAGGAGTATTATGTTTGAAGAAACCGTAAATAGCCTAGCCACTTGGGTAGAAAATGGTCTGCGTGATGTGTTCATATTTGTTCCAATGTATTGTGTTTACTGGCTCAACTCTCGCTACCCCACCCTCACATTTTCTACTCATATCGATGACCCTTACCATCACTTTTGCATGTCCATTCCTCTCGCTGTAAGCCATAGTTGTCATGTCTCAAATAATTTTCTACATACATAAAACCGACTTTTCATAGAATTAAACATAATTTCAAAAAATAAGATTTCAAGCAATTTCAAGATCAAACTCAACATAACTTCAAGAAAACAATTTTTTCTAGATAGAGCTCAACAAATTTATAACTTCCAAGGAAACCCATTTATTAAAGGCTTAACTTACTTCCCGTAAACCAAACCTTGCGTCAATAATAAGCCTCGGTCTAAATCCCTCGACACCCTCAATTGCTCTGGCTCATACAACCTCGCTTCTTGAAAGCCCAGATGACATCATGATGACCTCGTACATTGACATCTCTGTCGTTGTCCATTGCATTGAGCATATAATAACCTAGTTGTCTATGGAGTTGGAGGAATTTTCTGGACGACCAAAAGTAGCCGGAATCCAGGCAAAAAAATAAAATAAATCTTCTAGTAGCAGTGTTTGAATCATTTTTTTGATAGTGGAAATGGATTCAGCACCATCAAAAACCTCTAGAGCACCCAAAATATTGAAGTTTGATAACTAGAACCTGGATTTACAAAAATCACTCCCGGAATTTCTTAAAATCTTACCAAAATTTCCATAATTTTCTGGAAAAAAAGTAGTCTATTTAAATTACGGCTATAATAATTGCCTATCACAGATTTCGAGCTTTATCATGGGAAATAGATTTGTAGAATATTTGGAGGTGACCTTGCAAGTGTTACAGGCCAATAAAATCACGCACACATGTCACACATGCTGTGGGAGAGGGAGGTTATTATTACAATTCTTTTCTTTTATGATTGTAGATAAAATTGGTGGTTGAGAGTCTATATTTTTGGCTTAGATCTTTCTTTTGATTCATTCTGTTACAGAGTAAAGATTAAATTCACAAGTAATTTGTCAAAAATGGAAAGAGTTGGCTAAGGATTTGAAAGCAAAAAATAAAGCAGAGCTTAAGGGAAAGAGGAAAAATATTGAAGTAAAAGAGTTATAACTAGTGAAATATACAGAGTTATTTCAGCCTGATAAATATATGGAAGAGATAGAATCTAGTTTTGAAGCATCATCCAACAGTGATGAAGATTTTGATATGCTTGAAATCAAATGGACGATTGAGCATAAAGAGAAAAGGTCTAGCAGCACAGAAGAAGATAATCTGAAATCATAATGGATTTGATTGTAAATTCAAATAATATTTTACCAAAAAAATGAGGATAAAGAAGAAAGTGATTGGGCAAAGCAACGAGGAAGCGATAGATTCAAAGGATGTTAGTTTTATTCGGCATGAGAAGTTCTTCACAGATATCTAATCCTAGGAATTCCTGAAGAAATTCACTTGAAATGCTATTCCCAGGAATAAAGATCCAAGTTTATAGAAAAAGTTGTTTTTATTTATCTTTTTCTATAATTTCTAAAAATGACTAGAGGAGTCTAAGCTTGTATATATATAGTCTTTTATGATGTAATAGGGGTTCTTGTTTTGAGTAACTTTGGAGAAAAAACTATTGTGATTCTGTAAATTTGTTCTATTAATGAAAAATCTATGGACAAGTACAAACTCATTCTATGCTAGAGTTTCTGAGAGTATGGCGTGTTGAAGAATGTATCAATCTCTTATGTGTATGTGATTCTTCTTTTTTAATTTCATCTTTGTGTTATCTTCATGTTTGATTGAAAAATACATATGCATAATTCATTCTTGTTAGATGCTCTGTAATATATCAATTAAAAATTTCACAAATATTCATCTAAAGTCATATTAAAGAATTCATTCATGGTTAAATACTCTTTATATGATGGACTATTTATTTATTATTCATCTATTCTCTTATTTTTCTTATTCTATGTTTGCATTTGAATATTCATTTTTAATGTCCTAAGGAAACTACCCCTTTGTAACCAATCTAGGAGAAAAAGGATGAAGGAAAAGATGTAAAAAGGTCAAAAGGAAGACAATTTCAAAACTTGCCACTGGAAAAAGGAACAAATGTGAAACTGATCAATGTTGGAATGAGGAATTTTGGAGACTCCTAGCACTGGAAAAGGGTACAATTTCAAAATCAATGCTACTAGAAAATAGCCTAATTGCAAATCCTATTGCTATAAATAAGTCTAATTGACAAACTCAACGCTAGAATAAAGAAAAATTAGGAAGCCTAGCACTATAAAAGGGCACATTTGGAATTCTTAGCACTCGAAAAGAAAACAATGAGGAATATTAGCACTATAAAACAAGGTAGATGAGAAACAATATAGCACTAGAAAGTTAAAAAAGTGAAAAAGATAGTTTTATGTAAAGGACAATTTGAAAATCTAGTGCTAGGAATGAAGGAAATTGGAAAATCTAGTGCTACGAGGGAGGGAAAAATTAAACCCTAGAAGTAGAAACTTGAACAAATGAGAAACATAGCGCACCAATGAGGAGAGAAGGTTAGTTTTGGAGAGAGAGAGAGAGAGAGAGAGAGAGAGAGAGAGAGAGATCATCGATGAATTCCAAATCTACCTAACATAAATATTAATTGAAAACTACCATAAATATTAATTCCAAACTACCTAGCATAAATATTAATTGCAAACTACCTAGCATAAATATTCATGAACAAAATTAAATATTTATTGCAAATTAACTAGCTAGAACTCATCATGATATTTTTTCTCAATGCATAAAACACAAAATGAATATTTTGGAAGGTTTTCACTTGTGCAATTGACTATATATTTGAACTAAGTAAAGACCAAGTCTCTTATGAAATGTATAAAAAATATAAAGAACAAGTCTCTCATGGTCTAATGGATCATAATGAATAAGTACTTACTAATGGATGATATTCATCTCCACCTTCAACATGTCCATAAGTTCTACAATTCTTTTTAGTTGTTGTTATTAAAAGTCTCCTTACTTTCAATCCCTTGCACTTTTTATAAGGGAAATAACATTTTCTATCATCTGAAGCCCCCGATGTCGATCCCACATCTCCTTGGCCCAGTCATTGAGGAATGTATCTCACATTTTTCCTCACCAAATAGCTTTTAGTGATGATTATCAATCAAAATTAATCTAAAAATAGGCATATAACATTTCAAAAGCATGGGATATAGAACAAGAATGTGTAACTTGTAAATAGGTATTCGTCCATACATATACATAAATCAATTTCCCGTCAGATATTCAACGCTAATATGTTGAATAAACATTGCACAACAGTAAAATGTCATTAATGTCGAAATTTGATCGTTTTCCAGTGACAAGAAAACGATCGTTGAATATGTGACTCTATGTAATTAACGTTTCATAGTCGATGATCGTCGAGTTTAAAAACAAAACAAAAAAATACATTAAACGACCAACGATAGTTTCTATTTTGTTTTTTTGTCGGATTCCACCATCAGATTTTTACTCAAAATGTGGTAGTGGTGGTACTACCTTTGTTTATTGAAATTGCCTTGGAGTTTTCATTTGAAACCCGGTAGAGAATACTGGCGCATGAAACTTTGGTTTAAAATGTTTTTTTTTTTCTAATATTATAACGAATTTTATTTAATTTTATTATGTAAACCTTTTTTATCCAATTCTATCGAAGCATTCAAAATAATACATACACGAAACCTTAAGACAACAAGTTGTGTACATAGTGACCTAAATGTACAGAAGTAAACATCATCATATTGTGAGAAAGGCTTTTAAGGACCACAATAAACCTATAAAGTTTATTATATTCAACACTATACTCCCATTACTATAACTAGTATTTGCACATTACCGTGAAAAGGAACGCCAACGACGTTAAACAAACGACATAAGCATTAAACGGAGGGAGAGGGACACATGTTCAAGATTTTGTCACGAATTATGAATCTAAACAATGTCGTGAGGATAAACTTCATAATAAAAAGTTCCTTCGGCGTAACAACACATCACACTAAAGGAGGCCCCGCTGGCCTCCCTCCTTATCCTTTCCACGACATTGGTGCTCATGGAGCAATAATTAACAACATAGTATGACATTTTTTATGTTTGGGAGTGGATGTAGCCCATTTGAATAAACCCTACATGATATATTTCAAAATCTATATGAGCATTAGATGTCAATTTATTGGTATATTTTATAAGAATATTATAAACATTAAGAATCAAGTAATATTTTAATTATAAATTTTGTACAATTAGTTAGTTTAATTATATAGTATTATGTAATTTTTTTTTTTTTTTTAATAGCATATATTTATTTTAACTTTGGATTTATAGTATCAAGAGTGATTAGATTTTTTAAGATGTATTTCTTTTTAACTTGAGAAAAGGTTTTCACCTTTAAAAATTTGATTCCTCTCAATACTTAGTAGATCCAACATTAAAATGAATCTATGTCATTGTTAATAATGTTATATATATTTATGTGAATTTTACATTTTTAATTTTATATGTGCACACTCTTGCTTACCACATTTTTAACATGTTTTATAGTTTATTTATTATTATATATATTTATGTAAATTTCGCATTTTTAATTTTATACGTGCACACTCTTGCTTACCACTTTTTTTAACATGTTTTATAGTTCATTTATTTAATGTAGATGTATAACGTTAATTATACATATATAATTTAGAAAAGAATATTATTGTAAGCATTATTTTATATATATTATTAATTAAATTTAAATATAAAGTTCTCAAATATAATAGTTAGGAATATGAATAATTATTTTAATTTATATATTGAAATGGACCTTAATTTTGAAGTACCATTTAGACTATATATATTTTACATTTCTATATATTATATATAAAAATACTCTTATTTATAATTATATCTATATTAACTAAAATTTAAAAGTTTTATATGTTTTGAAATATCATAGTTACTAGCACAATCACATTACTAAATGTGGTTGATATACATTAATATATGTATATTATCCACATTAATAAGTTTTAACTGCATGGTAGAGATTTAATATTTATATTAATTAATATATAATTATAAGTAACAATTAGGTTTTATACTATAAAGTTTAAAATATTGGAATATTGGGGTTTTAGTATTGGCTTTTAATATAAGTAAGTAAAAGTTAAGTATTCAATTAAGGGAGTAAGTTTCAATTATAAACCTAATATTAAGCTCAGTATTATAAAACCTAATAAAAGGCCCAATATTCTAAACCTAATATTAAACACCATTGTTAAACCCAATATTAAACACTATTGTTAAACCCAATATTATAAACTCTAATATTAAACCCATTATTATAAACCCAATATTAAACCCTAATAATAAAACCTAATATTAACCCCTAATATTATAAACCAAATATTATGAACCATAATATTAAACCTAATATTATAAACCTAATAATAAACCCATTAATAAACACTAATATTAAACCTAATAATATAAACCCAATATTAAACCCCAATATCAAAGTCGAATATTTTAAATATCAATATTAAATTCATATATTAAATCCAATATCATAAACCCTCATATTAAACCCTAATTTTGTAATGTCGCAACGCGACATTGAATAAATTGCAATGTACTATAATATTGCGATAACGATTGTCATATTGTAATAATGATTGTCGCAATGCAACATTGAATAGATTTATGTACCATTCCAACATCACAATATTAAACCCTAATATTAAACCAAATGTTATAAATTGTAACATTATAAAACCAAGATTATAAACCCTAATATTAAACTAAATATAAAAACCCTTATATTAAACCAAATTTTAAACCCTAATATTACAAAACCAAATATTGTAACTCAATAATATAAACTCTACTATTAAAAAATAAATTGTATGTTGGAATTTCTGAAGTATTCCGAACACACAGAGGAATAAAAAAAAAACCCTTCTTTTAAACACAGAAAATAAAATTCATGCACAGAGAGGTGGATGGAGTAAAAACTCTGTTTCTCTTAAACTTAAAAACTATTACAAAATGATAGTTTGCTTTAGAACTTCTGTGTTCTGGATTACATTCAGAAATCTTCTTTCAACTGCTGCACATGCAGTGTTACAAAGACTCTATCTTAACTCTCTATCCTTTTCTATTCTGGCATAAAAAAAATAATACACACAGTCAATGTGCTTTAGGCTGCTACACAACACAGTGCTAACAAAAATTTCTCTTTGTATCTTTATTTTTCTTTTCTACCTTCGGGCTTTTATATTCTACTTTTTCTTAAAAAAAAAAAAAAAAATTATCAATGCACACAGCATATATGTTTATTTTCACATTTCATTACAATAATTATATATATTGTAAATATAATATATTTACAATATATATTATATAATATTTAAAATCGAATGTTTAAACAAAATAAAACTATGTCATGGAAAATAAATAAAAAAACTTTATCCATTCTATATTCTGTGGGCTTCCAAAATTATGCAAGAGCTTGTTTCTTTGCCCCATAGAAAACCTTTGAATGGTCCGGAGGAGTGATGACATCACCTCCTCCAGTGGGTCAACTTCGCTGCTCGAAGCTTAAGTTTCATGTTGTCGGAATTGTGGTTGAGTGGGCTCCTCACATGTTAACGTGACTCATTTCAAATTCAAATGCGGTAAGTCAAACTGGTTGGCGGAGTTTAATGCGGGCAGGTGAGGATTTAAACGCGAGATGGCAAGCTTTGAAATTCCATGACTTCGCACAACAAAACAGGCCTACGACCTTTAACCAAAAAACTGGGTTTGCAGGGTTTAAAAAATTAAATGAGAGATGTCGTGCAAACAAAACAAAAACATATTTCTACTCCTCCTGTCCTTCGCCATAAAATCAGAAACTAACTTTCATTCTCTTGCTCTGTCTTGCAGTTGGAATTAAATTCCAACACTCCCCCCTTAATTACAACTGTTGCATTTTCTTGCATACCCAAACATTTTCTCAAATAATAAAAACTTTTCTACCCCAATGGTTTTGTTAATATATCAACAAACGACTCTTCAATTCTGCAATGTTGCAAAACAATTTCCCCATTGTTCACCAATTCTCTGATGTAGTGATACTTGGCATCAATGTGTTTCGTTCTTTTATGAAACAATGAATTCTTTGATAAAGCTATAGCTGTGTAATTATCACAATAAATTGTTGTGCCTTTTACCTGTTCATGACACAAACTTCTCAACATTCTCCTCATCCATACTGCTTGACATGGTGCTGTTGTAGCTACCACATACTCTGCCTCTGTTGTTGATAAAGCCAAAATTGGCTGTTTCTTAGAAGCCCATGAGATGGCTCCTGATCCCATATGAAAAACATATCCAGAGGTGCTTTTCCTGTCATCTATATTTCCAGCCCAATCACTATCAGTATATGAAATCAATTCAAAATTTTCTGAAGTGGTGTATTCAATACCATACCTTTTTGTTCCTTTCACATACCTCAGAATTCTTTTTATTGCTTGCCAATGTGCCTCCTTTTGCCTTTCTATAAATCTAGAAAAAACTTACAATATGCATAATATCTGGCCTAGTTGCAGTCAAATACATGAGGCTTCCAACTATGCTCTTATACAAACTTGGATCAACATCCTTGCTGTAGTCTTCTTTGCTCAGTTTCAATCCCATCACTGCAGGAGTAATTTTTTCCTTGAAATATTGCATATTAAATCTTTCCAAAGCTTCTTTAACATACTTTGCTTGAGAAATAAAAAATTTATTTTCATTTTTCTCTACTTATATTCCTAAGAAGTATCTCAGCAATCCCATATCAATCATCTTTGATGATTGTTTTAAAATTTTCAATGAGGTAAGCATCATTACCTGTGAATATAACATCATCAACATACAAAAAAATGATGAGCATCTTACTATCTTTCTCTTTGATGTGTAATGTGGGTTCTCCTTCACATTTTTCAAACCCATTTTCCAGTAGATATACATCTATCCTACTGTACCATGCTCTTGGTGCTTGTTTAAACCCATACAAAGCTTTCTTCAATTTGCATACCTTGTGCTCTTGGCCTTCTTTCTCATAGCCCAGAGGTTGTTCAACATAAACCTCTTCCATCAATAATCCATTTAGGAATGTTTATTTCACATCCATTTGGTAAAATTTCCACTTGTGTTGTGCTGCTATGGACAACACTGCTCTTACTGTTTCCATTTTTTCAACCGGTGCAAAATTTTCCTCATAATCTTTTCCTTGTTGCTGCTTGCAGCCTTTGACAACAATTTTGGCCTTGTGCCTTTCAATCTTACCTTCAACATTTCTTTTGGTCTTGTAAACCCATTTAAATCCAATAACTTATTTCCCTTTTGGGAGATCAACCAATTCCCATGTCTTATTTTTCTTTATGGCATTAATCTCTTCATCCATAGCATGTATCCATTTATTATCTTTTATAGCTTCTTAAAAATGAATAGGATCCTCTACATGACAATACAATGCAAATAAAGAGTTCATACCTTCTTCTTGCTCATAAATTTCATTCAGACTTCTGAATTTGGTTCCTCTTTCACTTGTTGAACTTGTGCTTGTAGAAGAACTCAAATCTGTTCCTTGTGATGTGCTTGGAGAAGCACTGTCATCACTTCTCAAGGGTGTTCTCATACCTACTTGTGGTGTCCCTTGTTGTCCTTGTGTTGGTGGAGGTGGTGCTACTAATGAGGGATGCCTTTCAGTAATTTCTTCCTCATCATCATCATGAGACAAACAACATTTTACATTCACTGTTTTCTCAATGCTTCCATCCCAAGCTTCTTCCTCAATGAACTGTACATCTATGCTTTGCATAAATTTCTTGGTAGATGGGTTATACAATTTGTATGCTTTGGATTCTTCACTTTATCCAACAAATATGCACTTCTCCCCTTTACTTTCCAACTTCTTCCATAGTTGATCCGAAATGTGTGCATAAGCCACACATTCGAAAATTCTCATGTGGGTGACAAACTGTTTTATGCCACTCCACGCTTCTTCAGGAACTCTGTTCATCACGCTCTTTGTTGGGCATCTATTCAAAACATATGCTGCACAATGTACAAATTCAACCCAATATTCATTTGGCAAATGTTTTTCCTTCAACAATCTTCTTATCATGTCCATGATGGTTCTATTTTTCCTTTCAACAACTCTATTTTGTTGCGGTGTATACCTAGCTGTAAATTGTTTGTGAATCCCATTTTCTCTTGAAAAACGCATAAATTATTTGGAGATGTATTCTCCTCCTCTATCAGTCCTGAGGACTTTAATATGCTACCCACTTTGATTCTCTACAAGAGCTTTAAGTGGCAGAATTTCTCAAACACTTCACTTTTAAATTTCAAGAAATAAACCCATGTTTTTCTTCTGAAATCATCAATAAAGGTCAACATATAGTGGCTGCTTGCTAATGATGGTTTTTGTATTGGTCCACAGAAATCTGAATGGACAATTTCTAAGGGTGCCTTTGCCCTTATGCTCTTTCCTGATGGAAAGTTTTTTCTGTGTTGTTTGCCCAAGATGCAACCTTCGCATAGGCTGTCTGGTTTCTCAATAAATGGTAATCCCTTTACCATTCCTTTACTATGCAAAAAATTCAGACTTCCAAAGTTGAGATGTCCAAATCTCAAAAGCCATAACTAGTTTTCATCCTTTGCTTCTATTCGGAATGTTTCTTGTGTTAGTGCTTCCATTGTAGCTCCTTTCTTCAAATCTGCTCTCATCTTGAGAGGGAACATTTTGTTCCTTGTCATCTTCACTTGTGCAATGCATCTCTTGCTTGGTGTTATGTCCATGATGATGCATACTGTTGGGGTTCTAGTGTTTTGGCCAGATTGGCAAGACCAAAAGACCAGACAACATCAAAACCTCTTTGGGATCCTAGGATCTAGCCCTCCTGGATCCGGAGAGGGATCTCTCCATAAAGCAAAGAATGATATATCTTTGAAGCTCAAAATGAGGCATTAGGCTAGGTATGAAGCACAAGGGGGTTTAAATTATTTGGTTGGTTGTTGGGTTGGGTCAGAGATCATCAACTGAGAAGGTTATGGAATGAAAGGAACAAAGCAGTAGATGTTTCGGCAAAAGAGGATTGGTTATGAATGTGCCATCCATTGGGCTATGGAGTCATGAAAGGGGATTACTTGCATAAAAACTATCCAAGGCTTTCCATAGGTCTAGTCATCTATACCAAATGATATTTTAGATAGATGGCGGAATAGAAAAATAAGGAGTGAAGGTGAAAGAAGGAAAGAAACCCAATTGCTGTCTGGAGATCAGGTCATATATAATTTAAATCCATACCTGCTTTGACATACTCAAAGGAAACTCTCAATGAAGATACAAAGAGCAGCTTAAGATCAGGTCAGAGGTCATTTAACTCCAGGTCCGCTTCAACATATTCCAAGAGAAAAATAGAGTTAAGATTTAACACAGAACTAGGCCTAAGATCAGAGAAGGGATTTTAACCTTCAATGCTTTGACACCAGCTCAAGGGATCTTAGAAAGGCCAATCTATTGGAAAAGGACCCCAGTGGACAAGGCTTGCACTAGATCCCTGATATCCCAATTCTTCTAGCTTAAACCAAACCAGAACATCTAAGCAACAAACCTCGAATTCACACATCAGTAAGCATGGGCTGGACCAACCTCTTTAACTGGTTAAATTGCGTGAATTTTCTCTTAGATTCACTATGAGCAGAAAACATCAAGGATAAGAAGATCAGTGGGCATTAAGGTACCATGCAGGGGTATATCTTAAGCCTAATTTACTGATTCTTATTAGAGAAATATGAACAACATGATTAAAATGAAATAAGGCAGGAAACATCACCCGTAATATAGACCAAGATCCTGTGAAATTTCTTGATTAATTGATGTGTAAAACCAGTCACATACACTAAGCTTAATGGCTGATACAATCCAAACTTTCTCCTCCCAGTCTACTAAATTAAAAACTACTCAGCTACTCTCCCAATAACTGTTCTAACATTCGAATGAATCCCTCTAACAGCAACAACAACAACAACCTTTACAATATGTTCTTCAGGAATTCTTATAGGAGAATGGATAACTGTAGTAGTAGATGTACATTTAATTGATTCATTAAGACAGAGTGGAGGCAGAAGATCGAGCCCACTCTGCTTAATGGCTCTGCAACGCTGTATTTCCTCTGTAGTATGGTCTGGGAGTCTTTGTCAGGTCGATATTGACCTCAAGTGTTTCTTTGGAGTCCTCTTTGACTGTAAGGCACTCTGTTCTATTTTCTGAAGCAAGTAAGGTGACTAAAGGTCTTCTGGGTTTCCATGCTTCCATAACTGTTGTCCTGACAGTTTAGAAGCTTCTGTCAATGCAATAACCTTTCAGGGCTTGAGGAGGCATGGAGACTTCTGTTGGGAGGTGTACTTCCTAAGAAAATATGTTCTGCTGACATTAAAAACATATATGGCTTGTTTCATGTGCTCTTTGGTCTTCAAACTGCGTCTCCTTCCTTTGAATAAGGAATAAAGCATTAAATATTCAATAACTGGCTTTAACCCCTTTAATCTGTCTTCTACTGTTTCACTTGGCCGCTGCTGTAATGGCCTCTCTGCACTTTGAGTCACGGTAACTGTGACTGCGGAGACAAAGTGAAGTTACCACTCTGTAAACCCTGCAACATTGCAAAAAATCGTTATAAAATCCAGGGCAGGTGGCAGAAGATTTGTTGTGGAGGCCTGTGGAATGATGGCGCAATAGTGGAAACTGTGAAATAATGGTGGAAAATGGAGCTGATGAAGGTTTGGCGTGGTAAGGGTCGTAGACCATCCGATTAGATGGACAGAGGATGATCAACGACCGAGATTAATGAACAGAGGGATCAAGATTAAATTAGGCGGAGAAACACAACTTTAGCGTCGAAAAACCAAAGTTTAACTTTGGGCTAATAAAAAGAAAATCAATGAAAATGAATGGAAGTTGGGCGCCTATGGTGGGACCCGGCGAGCAGAGGGCGATTAACTGTGATTCGTTAGATCTCTGGAGGAGATCAACGGTGGGGATCATTCGATGAGGTTAATAGGAAAGCCTGATGAACGAAATATGGATGAAATGCACAATGTGATATGGGCCGTTGATCTGATCAGATGGACGGTTGTGATTGATTATGGAAGTTGCGGGGGCAACAGTGAGGAGGGTGGTTTTAAGAAGAAAACCATTGGTTTTGCGCGGCTCAAAGGTAGTTTTGAGATCTTGCCCAAAAAAACGCGATATGTCTCGCAGCATGACACGTGGCACTACAAAACCGCTTACATCACATAATTTTAAAACGTTAAATCCCAGACGAGAAATTTACATGATATGCATGTGGACCGTTGGATCTGAGACCGTGAGATCTAACGGTGGTGGATGGAGCGCAAAAAGGGAAGATGCACAGGCGGTTAAGTGGTGAATAGTCAACGACGGGTTTGATCACAACCGTCAGATTTGAAATACGGACGGTCCAGATTAAAAGGGGAAGCGGAGGCAAAAAGGTTTATGTGAACGGGCAAGATGAATGAGGGCCGTTGGATCTTCAGAGATCAACGGTTGCAATTGGATCGGGGATGACCAATCGAGGACACAGAGGCGAAGTGAGGATTAATGTGGACCGTTGGATCCGAATGGATGAACGACTAGGATTCAATCGGGGCTCGCCAATCGGGAGGTCAAATGCGATGCGATTGGCGCAATTGGCGGCGAGCGATTATGTGACCACCGTCCGATCTGGAAACATATCAACGGTATAAATATAATCGGAGGGGTGAATGTAGAGTGGTGACGGGGCACGCTGTGGAATAAGTGCTGATCGTCAGATCTTAAAAGATCGACGATCGATACGCAATTGGGGGCCGTTAGAGTAAATACATTCTCACATCGGGAAATAACAAAAACAAAGGGAATGCACCCATATTGAAAGTCTTGATTGTGATAAGCGCCTGGGCTTTAGTGCTTGGTCCTGGGCGCGGGGCATATGTGGGGAAGTGGTTAAGGGGCTTAGCCGAAAGGGGCTAAAGCCTCATATGTAAATGGGGTGTTTTTAAAGCCAAAAGAGGGTTTTTAAGGCTAAAAGAGGGATTCGGTAGAGGGAATAAGGGGTTATTAAACCAAAAAAAGAGCAATTGTAAGGTTTTAAAGGGAGTTGGGATGATTTATAGGGTTAATGAGAGAATTGAAAGGGGAAAAAAGGGTGATGGAAATAGAGGCTTTGAGGGAATGAAATAAGGGGAAATGGAGGCCTTTTTGGCATTCTTCTTCACAAACAGAGAGGATTTTTAACTCGGAACAACAGTGGGGATTATTCAAAGGGCTAAAGACACAGGAGGCTTCAAGAATGATATGTTTTCAGAGGAAATGTATTTCTTGAAGGCTCAAAAAATATTTTAGCCACCTGTTTGCTTGTCAAAAATTTCATAGGTGGCTAACACATACATCATCTCCAAAGAATACATTGTAGCCTTTCTGAACGAGTTGTCCTATGCTCAAAAGGTTACACTTCATACCAAGCACATAATAAACATCTAATATGGTTTTTCTATCTCCTTTCTTTGTCAAAACACTCACTCTGACTTTTCCCATGATAGAGACCTTACTGTCTGTCCCTAATTTTACTTGATAATTTACATTTTCATCAATCATGGAAAATATAGAAATGTTTCCAGTCATATGGTTGCTACATCCTGGATCTAGAAACCATATATCTCCATTCTTTTCTAAGCCAAATTACATGCTAAAAATAATTTTTCTTGACTAATATTTTCTTTAGTAAAATTAGCACCGGGTCTATTACCCATGTCACTCTGTTTGTTCCTACATTCATTGGCATAATGTCCATACTTCTTACAATAATGACATTGGACTTGGGATTTATTATACCTTTGTCCATGTGCTTGATTTTTTCCACCTTGTTGGCTTCTTGCTTGGCCTTGGTTCTGATTTTGATTGTTGCCCCTTCCATTTGTATTTGCTGGGCAGCTTCTTCCTCCTCAGTTCTGGCTTCTACCGCTACCTTTTCCTATGTAGTTTCCTTTGCCTTGACCTCTTCCTCTTCCAAAGGACATTTGTATCTTGAAGGCATGCTTCAAAGATGAGTTTGCAGTTCTACCCAATCTTTGTTCATGTGTCATTAATGATGCATGAAGCTCATCAACAGTGAAATTTGAGAGATCCTTTGTCTCTTCAATGGTTGTGACTATCACATCAAATATTGAGGGTAAACTCCTCAATAATTTCTCCACTATTCTTCTTTATTATATTGTCTCTCCATGAGATCTCATTTGGGTAACCAACCAAATTAATAATGTGAAGAATGAATCTATTATGTCAGATTCTTTCATGAAAATGACTTCAAAATCCCTTCTCATTAATTGAAGCTTTGTTGTCTTTACCTTCTCCATAACTTGGTAGGCTGTTTGGAGAGTATCCCATGCATCCTTGGACCTCTTCGCTACTGCAATCCTTGGAAATACACTTTCATGCACTGCTTGATAGAGATAGAAGAGGGATTTTGAGTCCTTCTTCCTATTACTCTTCAGAAAATCCTTCTCTACCTGTGTTAAGGCATTAAATGAATTTTCATCTATTGGTTCTTCTAAACCATCTTCAACTAGCTCCCATAAATCTTGTGGGGCAAACAGGGCTCTCATTGTGATTGCCCAATAGTCATAGTTTTTCCCATTGAACTATGGGAGTTGAGTATTTCCCATACTCGTGCTTGTGTTGGCTCCTGCCATTGCTAGCTTATTGAACTATGCCTTAAAACTTGACTGTGTTTTTAAATAAATTGTCTCTCTACTTGAGAGATAAACTTTGTCTTTAAGAGACTTCCTTCTACAGCTCTCTAGACTATAATATTCAAGCAAACAAAAAAAAATGTTTTGTAAATACCTTTATTTGTTGAACTTCACACTGCTGGAGAAATCTTCAACAAGATTCTTCTTCCTTCCTTCAGCCTCTTTGTCAAACGTAAAGAGCCTGGAGTGGCTTTGATACCATGTTGGAATTTCTGAAGTATTTCGAACACACAAAGGAATAAAAAAAATCCCTCTTTTAAACACAAAGATTTAAATAAAATTCATGCATGGAGAGGTGGATGGAGTAAAAAATCTATTTCTATTAAACTTAAAAACTATAACAAAATGAAAGTCTTCTTCAGAACTTCTATGTTATGGATTACATTCATAAATCTTGTTTCAACTGTTGCACACGTAGTGTTACAAAGACTATTTCTTCACTCTCTATCATTTTCTATTCTGGCATAAAAAAAATACACACAGTCAATGTGCTTCAGGATGGTACACAACACAACGCTAACAAAAATTTCTCTCTGTCTCTCTATTTTTATTTTCTGCCTTCGGGCAAGAAATTACAATACACATTTCACTTTCTGTCTTCTGCCTTCGGGCTTTTATATTCTACTTTTTCTTAAAAAAAAAAAAACATTATCAATGCACACGACATATATCTTTCTTTTCATGTTTCATTACAATAATTATATACATTGTAAATATAATATATTTACAATATAAATTATATAATATTTAAAATATAATGTTTAAGAAAAATAAAACTATGTCACGACAAATAAATAAAAAAAAACTTTATCCATTCTATATTCTGTGGGCTTCAAAAATTATGCAAGAGCTTGTTTCTTTTCCCCACGAAAAACATTTGAATGCTCCAGAGGAGTGATGAAATCACCTCCTCCGGTGGGTCAAATTTGCTACTCAAAGTTTAAGTTTCATGCTTCCAAAATTGTGGTTGAGAGGGCTCCTCACATGTTAACGTGACTCATTTCAAATTCAAATGCGGTCAGTCAAACTGGTTGGTGGAGTTTAATGCGGGCAGGTGAGGATTTAAACGCGTGATGGCAAGCTTTGAAATTCCATGACTTCGCATAGCAAAACAAGCCTACGAGCTTTAACAAAAAAACTGGGTTTGGAGGGTTTAAAAAATTAAATGAGAGATGTCATGCAAACAAAACAAAAACAGATTTATGCTCCTGTTGTCCTTCGCCGTCAAATCAGAAACTAAGTTTCATCCTCCTGCTCCGTCTTGTAGTTGGAATTAAATTTCCAACATTGTAAAACATAATATTAAATCCAAAAATATAAACCCAATATTATAAGCCCTAATATTACACCCAATATTATAAATCCCAACATTAAACTCAATATTATAAACACCAATATTAAACTCTTATATTAAACCCAGTATTATAAACCCTCATATTAAACCCCAATTTTTTAAGGTCACAATACAACGTTGAATAAATTACAATGTAATGTAACATTGCGATAATGATTATCACATTGATTGTCATATTTCCACAATGTTTGCCACAATATTAAAATCCTAATATTAATCCCAATATTAAACCAAATAATAAAAAACCTAAATTTATAAAACCAATATTATAAACCCTAATAATATTTTATTTTGATAACCTATAACAAAGAGACATCTCATGGATTGAAATTAAGTAACACTCTTGCCACTACATTTAAAAAAATTTCACCATATTATTTTATTATTTTATTGACTTGGTAAGAATATAATATTCTTTCCTTTCATCAATTATTGTCATTTTCAATAGATTTGTATCTTGCATATAAGAAATAGCTCTTATTGGAAACTTTTTGGAACAACTATTTTTATATCAATTGTAGATTCTAGAATATTCTAGAAATTTGATGAAAATTAGTGAAGTAAAATAAAATACATCTTAAAAAAATTGTTGGGATTCAATATAATGAGATCTAATTGGCATGGATACATGCAACTCAAATTATTTTTTTTAATTATAAGAAAGCGAACTCACTAAGTTTTATGTAATGTGACCAACATGCACACATTCATGCCAATGCTAGATTTTAGCTCTAATGTTTCTAATAGCTCTATTATTGGGCGTGTTTCAAAGATACTTGCACATGCTCACTAAATATTACAAATAAACAACATGTTGTAATTTACTAGAATGGTAGATTTCTAGGCATTTTTCATAATTGTGACTTAAAACATTTGAATCTAAACAAAGAAAGAACATGTTTTATGATTTCAAACATCTAAAAATGTACCTCAAATCATGTAATAGATGTGAAACTTTGTAGTCATTTTTGTTGTAGGATAAAAAAAATTATTTCGTTTAAGTAAAAAAAAACTACAAGCAATTTCAAAGTTTGTGCAGTAAAGTAGTTGAAATATATGTGAATAAATTTTCAGATATATTTCTAAATATTATGTGTGATGTTCTTAATATAAAAGTTTCATTTAATTTTTTAATTCTTAATTCTAAATAGATATTCGGCCAAAAGGACAAATCAAAATTTTTCTATCATATTAATTACTATAGCTAAAAATATTTAACTATTTAAATCTAATCCATAGTTCTTTAAAATAACATTTTATTATAAAAAATATACATATATTGTGTCTTCCTCTTAGTTTAAATTTTAGGGATTAGTTAATTTAGATTCTAGTGATTGATATATTCCAAGGTATTTGGTTATTTGTAATTCAACATTATTTACCATGTTTACTTGTTTGACCAAAGTAATACGTGACCAAATGGGTAATACATGCTAACATAATAACAATAAGGAAAGTAATACGCTCATAGGATTTAACATAAATAATAATAATGAGAACAAAAGTAATATGCTCAGAGGATTTAAAATCAGCTAGGAAAATGCTTTCTAAAATGTGATTATGCAATTTACAAAAATAATGTACAACATTTTTTTTTAATGAAAGTTTATTTACAGTACGGCCATAGGCTTTAAAATCATATTAGAAATGTTTTCTAGAATTTGATCATACAATTTTATTTTACACTATGTTATATGACCTTTTCTCATTTTGAAAAAAGTTGTGTTTCATTCCATTTTATTTAATAATATAAATTTTAGTTTTTTTTAAATTTTAATATAATAAATAATACATTAATTTATATATTTTAAATAATTTTAAATAATATAAATAATAAAATTTAAATAAGTAAAATAATCTAAGATAATATTGTTAATAAAGTTAGATCAATTAAAATAATTATAATTTAAGCCAATATTGTACTTAATTGAACAAAATCTTGAAAATATAATGAAAGCTCTTTGGTGTTTGATGACGAATGGAGTTTACAATTTGAATTTTATTGGACAAATCACAAATATTACAAAGTTTTATTCTTGAAATTTGAAACAACAATATGAATAACTATGAAAGTTTCCAATCACTTATAATATAATGAAAGTTTATAGCAAGTTGAAAATATATGGAAATTTATTTCCAATACCATGAAAGTTTTAAAGGAAAATTAAAAATATTTTCTCTTATACATGAAGATTAATATGATATTAAAAGACAGTGTATTTATTATTTAATAATATAAATTTAATATAGGTAAATGGAATATAATATATATTAAATCAATTTAGTAGGAATTAAAAAAATTAATAGTTTATAATTGAATAATATAAAATATTTTTTATTAATGAAATTAAAATTCAATTTAATATTATTTATCTCAAAAGAAAAGTAAATAATAATAATAATTATTATATAAAAAAAAATTAAATAGATATTTATTCTTGAAAATAATTGTAAAATAAGAAATTTAATGTATAGAAAGAAGTTCTTCTTCAAACTTTAGTCACTCCCCGTTATCTTATATGGATGTGAGGCTGGGGTTGCAAGATTCTAGAGAATCTTTGAGAAAGGACGATAACCACATTTTATAACTTATAACCTTAAATTAAAAGCAATACACCCTATCCTATTCTCCTTATAGAAGTGGGTCTTTCCCCTATCGAGAGCCTAGCTATGACTAGGCTTCTGTTGTACAAGCACAAGCTCAATAGCATAGGAGACCATAGACTTCCTAAGCTAGTTTTAAATTCCAGCCAAAACCACCTAAGGCTTAAACGAGGATGGTATAAAGACACCAGGGTCTCGTTAAACCATTGGGAGAGCGATGATAATGTTGCATTGAAAAACATTAATAACATTAAAAAAATTGTTACTTCTAAGTTCAAAGAAAAAATGTGGTGTGAGAAAGATCTAGCAGCTAAAATAAAATTAAGATATTATAAGGAGGTCATCAACCCAACCCTAGAAGATCAAAAGTATCTATCTGTTTTAACTAGCTCAAAGAAGAAAATTAATATAGCCAAGATTAGAACGAACTCTCATGAGCTCCATAGTGAAACAAGTCGTTGGACAGTTCCTAAAACACCATGGATGGAAAGGATATGCCATCTCTGTGAGAATATGAACATTGAGGATGAAAATCACTTCCTCTTAGAGTGCCCTACGTACAACCACATTAGAGCTCAATTTCATAATCTTTGTTGCAATACTAACCTTCCTAGACTTTTAAGATGTCAAAATTATAATGAGCTCAAGAGGCTTCTCTCCAAGCTTTTTAAGCATAGAAATAAAATCTTAAATCAAACTAAATAACTCTTTTCTTTAGGTTACCAAAGATTGGTCTCAATGAAGGTTAACCACCATCATCATCATTATTATGTTAATAAGTGTTTTTATTGAATATCAAAATTTGAAAATTAAATTCAAATTAAGAAATAAATAGTAAAATCTATTTTTATTTTTTAATTAAATAAAAAATAACATCAAAATAAAATAATAAATACACAATCACTAAATAATTACATAAGGAAAAATAATAAAAATCAAATAATAATTAACCTTGATTCAAAAATTATGATTCTATGTTTAAAGAGTTACACGAGAATTTGTGCAATATAGAGGTTTTGAAAATCACAACAAGAACAAATTGTAATGATAACAAACGACCAAGGTTATTGGATTTAAATAAACAGCATTCATGTATTACATGTTTTTTTATAATAAACAATAACATCTGATCAACTTAACTATATCAAATGAGACCTTACGGAGAATTGTGCGTAGATGATCAAAATGACCCAGTATTTCTAGTGGGACCCCCAAAGTACCAGCAACATAAAAAAAAACTTATATATCAACATAAAATTTTTAAATGCATAACACAAATCTCCGTGCAATAAGAAATAACAATGTTAAATTGGATAGCGAATTAAATGGAATAAAAATAAAATAAATTATTTTTAAAAAATAATAAATTTTAATTTTTAAAGTTAAATTATAGAAATATTTTATTGGATTTTTTGGTCATAACCAAATTAATATGATTTGACTAAAAACCCAATCCATAATATTTGTTTGGGTAGGCATAATAAAGAGTTTAGTATACATGGTGATTAATTAAAGAGTTGTGGTCGAGGTTGTCAAAACATGTTAGGTTTTGGACATTTTTTTGGGAGTGAAATATTATTGTCTAATGGAAAAATATACCGGAAAATCTTCCAAACATAGTACAAGTAGACTAAGACAATGTGTAATTCTTATGTTTTGGTTTTTTTATTGGAATTTGGTGATAAAAATTTAGGTAAGTGTAAAATACATAACAGTAAAATATTAAATTTTTTTTTACCTTTACCATTGTTAACGATTCTTTCTATGTAATTATTATGAACTTGGAAATGAATATCTATATGCACTATATCATTTTGGGTTTTCATTATATATATATTGATTATAACGTGGAGGTCCATGTGGTTCGTCCTATTGGATGCCTGTTGACAGTACATCACTTATACAATAGTCATATCACAGTACCTTATATTTATGATACCTCTGGTGATTAGTTATCGTTATCGGATTCATAACTCCTATGATTAATGTCTCGAAGGATAGTTCAAGAATAGCATATCTCTTAACCTTATTATTTTATTTTTCATCCGATGTTGATTGCATTCACGATGGTTTAAGAGTTAATTAAAGGGATTCGTTGTACTAGTATTTCACATGGGTTGTACTACTTATTTGACACATGCTCATCCATTCATCGTCAGATTTGGGGTCTTTGGGATCTATAGTGGAGCCTTTTACGGTACCTGTTTAGGGTATTGACCACTGTGAAACACTAACCAACTTCTCATTTGCATTTATGAGCTTGGCTAGCGTTGCTCCTTTGCAACTCTGTCGCATCCTGAGCCTTTTCAACTCCTCTGCCATTCTTCCAGCTCAGGCAAGGCTTTCCATGACGTATTTTGGGACAGGTAACCCCTACCTCTCATCCAACATTGGGGTCTAGCCCTTTGCGGTGGCATTTAACCAGTTGGTGAGTTTATTTTAAGATTGTTCATTGATTTGTTTTTGCGAGGAGATTGTAGTAGCATTAAGCCGCTTGCTTTGCACGCAGGTTGTTTGAAAAACCTAGTGGATTGTGTAATGGGTTTTCCGGTTCCTTGAAGCTTTCTTCCCAGCTATGCATTCTCCAGTTCTATGGTCCTTCCTCCCTTCCGTGGGAGGTAAATTTCTCCATAATGGCATTGATTTCCGACTTATCTATTCTAGCATTTTGCACAGGTATTTTAACTCATTTTTAACACCTCGAATGATTATCTTGGTGTAGGGTTTCCACTGGTCTGTCAATTTTATACCAGGTATTGTAGTTTCAATACTCACATGCTTTCTCATAGTTTTTACACTTCGTATCCATTTTAGATAGTATGTTCTCTAACCTTGCACATTTTGTTTCCATTGTGAAGCAGGTACTTGCTTCTATTCTCCCCTGGCGTGATTCCAGTAACTACATTTATTGTTTTCATTTTTGGACTTCTAGGACTACGATAGTCCTATCGTTTTATTCACAGGTACTTGACTGTTTATCGATGCGAGGGTTTAACCTCCAGAGCAGAGTTCTGCCTCTTTTAGCTCCCTGGTTCCTTACGATTTAGGTTTTCCTGTAATAAGGTTTTAAGGCTCCAACACTGTATACATTGCTAGCCTATTTAATTTGTTAAGGATTTCGCCCCGAAGAACAGTTTAACATGCAAGTTGATTTCACTGTATTTACTTTAATTTTTAAGGCTTAGCCTTGTTGTCTATTTAGACATGCAATGGTCTCTTTTATATATTTCTTGTTCCTCTGCTTGTTGGTCAAACCCTCGACCCAGTTAAGAGTAAAAATCTCTCAGTGAGACAGAGTAAAAGTAATGTGTACAATTTTGCGATGATTGGTTAATACACTTATGGACTTTTGTATAGTAATATGTTTCAGTCTCTTCTTGAATACAATTTTACTTCTTGATAGAAATTGATGTTCAATGTTTTCAAATGCTACGCAAGAGAATTATAATGGATTATCCTTTTCTTGAGCATTTTCATTATTCTATTCTATTAATTTAAAAAATCATTTGTTTGTCTTACCCATAATAGGGTCTTTCTGCAATACTGGCTGTGGACTATATATATATATATATTAGGTATTTACTTATTTATATGTTTACCTCGATAGATATTTTTCGTGAGTTTCTACAGTATGAGATTTCTTTAAATTTTCACATGGAACAGTTTGGTCGAGATTGGGGTTTTAACCCTTTTGTTTCTTTGGTAATTTCATTTGTTTGTTCAAGGGTGTCCGGACCATCCATTTTCCGAGTTGTTTCTAAACACTCATCTTATCTAAATATATCATATAATAAAAATATTAACGACTAGTTTGGGTCCACGGTCTCAACCAAGGACCTAAACTAATAGTTTTTCTAGAATTTGTTTTCCAGTAGAAGTTGTTTCTGTCTTACAGTGTCTAATGATATAAATATTACCCTTCCTTAAAACAATCAAGAAATTTCAAGAAATGCATTTTCACACAATCAACATAATAATAGCAGTTCTATTGTAAATTTCTTGATTGCTTCATAAAAATATTAATCATTTATGTTTACAATACTTCTTTTTGCAAAATTCCGCACTTCATAATTTAATAACAATTTCTATTTTAAAAGAATTTTGTCCAAAACAACATATCTAATTTTTACTACCTCAGTAGTTTGTATACTTATCTAGTCTCAAAATTTGCTGATGATGTCCTCCCTACCATGAGAGAGGCGATTACGTCCTCATCTCCCCCCGTGCTCCACACCTGAGATGAGTAGGTTGATATAATTTTGGAAGATACTTCGGGACCCCAAGTTCAGTACTCTTCTTTTCCAGGTTTCAGGAACGTTGAGTGTTTCCACAAGTCACCACTAGCTCAGGAATCATCACTCTCTTCCTTGCTCTCCTTAATCACATAATAGAACCCCGTTTCCTCACTGGGATGTTCTTTTATCCCCAGAGGAAAGGTAACTGTTTTTTTTTAACTGTTTTCTATTCAACCACTCTGAGTTCTCGAAATAATTTTATCATCAATCTTCTTTTAATTTTATGGAACGAAAATTCCATAATTAAATTTTGTTTCCAAAAAGAAAACATAATTAATTTATGTTCATCATTCATAGTCCTTCTCTCAAACAAAATGAATGTTTAGTCTCTTTTTAAAATAAATAACATAACAATTAGTTTTCACTTAAGACAATTATCACAACTTCCCCCTCTGGAAGTAAACATTGTCCTCGGTATTTCATTCTAGCTCGGAAAACAATTCTGGGTACGCCTCACGCACAAATCCTTCATCTTCCCAGGTAGCCTCGTCCGAACTGAAGTGCTTCCAATGCAATTTAACCTGGGTGATGACTCACCTCTGGAGCATGATTTCTCTCCAATCGAGTATACGTTGCGGTTCGAACAAAAATTCGCTGCCTGGTTCGACCTGCATTCAGAAAGCCTTGAATTAAAATCTCATAAAACTTGGTATTTTAAGATAGGATTCTTTAATCTTACCCTACCTGAATGTTTTTCCAGTGGATTACATTCTTTGGGTCATGCACGTATCATTTTAGTAAAGACACATGAAACACATTGTGCACTCGGATATGGGTAGGTAAAGCGATCTTATAAGCCACAGGTCCCACTGTTTCCAATATCTAGAAAGGTACATAGAAGCTGGGCGCTAACTTGGTATAAGAGTAAGTTCTCTTTTTTTCTGCATATACCTTCTACCGATCTTGAGCTGCTTTCATATTTTGTCTGATCTTTCTCACTTCTGATTCCATCTCAGTCGACATCTCTAGTCCAAGAATCATCTTGGTTTCAGGGTTGATCCAATTGATGGGAGTATGACATTGTCGCCCATAAAAAGCTTCAAAGGGGCTCATCTTAAGAGACTCTTGGTAACCATTATTGTATGAAAATTCTACCAAGTGTGGATATTATTCCCATTTCGTTGGCTGCTGCATCACGTACATGCACAACATATCTTCCAATATTTGGTTCACCTGCTCAGTTTGTCCATCCGCCTGGGGATGACAAGCGGTGCTGAAATTTATTTGGGTTCTAAAACCTATACATAAGGCCTTCCAGAATGCTGAATTAAACTTCACATCTCTCTCTGATATAACAATCTTTGGAATTCCATGCAGTCTAAAAATCTCTCATGAAGATATCTGCTATTTGCCTGGTTTTATAAATAGACTGTACAGGTATGAAATGTGCTGCTTTACTTAATCTATCAAATACCACCATAATGGAGTCATTTTTGCTTTTTGATATTGGTAAACCAGTAATAAAATATAGGGATATAACTTCCCACTTCCATTCTGGCACTGGTATAGGCTACAACAATCTGGCTTGGTGTTGATGTTCCACCTTAAATTGTTGACACTCCAGACATTTGTTTAAGCAATCCATAATATTTATTAGCATACCATGCTAGAAATAGACTTTTCTAATTGTTGTTAGCATTTTTTGGTATCCTGGGTGTCCTGAGTAATTACTGTGTTGATACTCATCCATGATCAACTCTTTTAAACTCATTCGGTTTGGGATATATAACTTTCCTTTGAAGGTTAACAACTGATCCTTGTTAATTCCATAGTCATAAGGTTTTTCTTGACTTTTGGCTTCCTCCACTTGCTTCCATAAAAATCGTTATTTAGGATCCTTCTCGGCTTCCTCTTTTATCTGATCTAAAAATTTACATTCGATTTGATTAGAGCAAAGTTTATAAACACAATGTAGTTTTATACTTAAGGCATCCACCTCACGATTCTATATGCCTTTTACATGTTGTATATCAAAATAAAATTCACTTAGGAAGGCATTACACCTTGCCTGTCGAGTGTTTAAATATTCTTGCTTAAAGTAGCTAGTTAGGCTACTGTGATTGATTTTTAATATAAATATTTTTCCTTCAAGTAGTGCCTCCATACCCGGAGTAAATGCACTACTGCTTTCAGCTCTAAATCACACGCTGAATATCTTTGTTCATGATCATTTAATTTTCTTGATTCATAGGCAACCACTCTTCCTTCTTGCGATAAAATTTCCCCAACTCCTTCCTTACAAGCATCGATACAGACCTCAAATTCTTTCTTGGGGTCGGCTACCCTCAACACTGGGGTAGTGGTCAAAAAATGTTTTAGCTTCTTGAAAATATTCTGACACTCCCTGGTCCATTTAAATATTTTTCCATTTCTCTATAAAGATGTAATTGGAAAGGAAATCTTCGATAATACTTCAATGAACCATCGATAGTATCCAACCAACCCCATAAAGGAATGGATATCCACCATGTTTTGGGGTACTCACCATTCCATAATATTTTTAATTTTATCTCGATCGACCGCTATTCCTTTAGCGGAAATGACATGGCCTAGATATTGGATATGTTCTTTGAAAAAGTCACATTTGATGAACTTGTCGTACAACTGATGTCTTCTTAACATCTCCAACACTATCATAAGTGCTCCTTGTGCTCTTCCATGATTTTTGAATAAATCAAAATATCATCAATGAATATTAGAACAAATCTGTCCAAAAAGGGGTGAAATATGCCATGCATCAGCCTCATAAATGTTATTGGTGCATTAGTTAAACGAAATAGAAATACCACAAACTTGTAATGCCCATATCGGGTACGGAAAGCAGTCTTGTAGATATCCTCATCTTAAATCCGGATATGGTGATATCCCGATCTTAATTCTATCTTTGAGAATATAGTTGTCCCCTTCACTTGATCAAATAGGTCATCAATCCGTTGCAATGGATACTTATTTTTTACTGTGAATTTATTGAGTTGTCTATAGTCCATGGACATTCGCATGGTTCCATCCTTTTTCTTTACAAACAACACTGGTTCTCCCCAAGGAGACACACTCGGTCAAATGTACCCTTTGTCCAACAACTCTTGTAGTTGCATTTTCAATTCAGTTAGCTTTGGTACACTCATTCGATATGGTGCCCTTGGAATTGGTGATGACCATGGAATCAACTCAATAGTGAAATCGATGTCCCTTCTTGGAGGTAAAACTGGTACATCTTCTGGAAACACATCCATGAAATCTTGTACTTCTAATATGCTTTCTAACATAGGGGTCTTCTCCTTAGAATTAGCAAAAGCCACCTGAATGGAATATATCTGACATCCTTTTCTAATACACTTACTCATTTGGTAGGCTGTGATAGGATGCAAATATAAGGGTTTCTTGATTCCTTATATTTCTTACCGAGTTCCATCTTGCATTCTGTAATATATAATCTTCTCTTTACAATATACTAGCATCTAGTGTCTCTCTAACCAATCCATACCTAGTAGTACATCATAGGATCCCAAAGGCAATACATTCAGATCAACATTTAACTGTTGGTTTCCAATTTCCAGTGTACAGTTTGGAATTTTGGCACAAAATTTTCTTTTTTCCCCAGTGGCTAGCTGTACCAGCCATGGAATTTTGAATTTCTGACTTTGTAATTTACATATTTCTACTATTCTTGGGTTTACATAACTTAAACTGGCACCTGGGTCAACCAAAATAGAAACAAGTTGTGAAAGTAACTTACCTTCCAGTTATATCATCGTTGGTTGATAATTCGCCTGCTGATCCTCCAAAGCTGCATTAATTCTAGGTATGTTCCTGGATACATCACCCACTGTAGAGGCTTCTTCTAGTTTGGCTAATGTATCATTTATTATCTGCTATGGAAAATTCTTATAATAGTGAGCCTCGCCACACCCCTAGCACTGTAGAGGTGGTTTCTGGTTTGATCCAAGTTCTGGTTTGCTGGAAGCCTCTGTAGGATTTTCTTCCGTTGACCACAGGGTTCTTTGATGGTTTCTTCCAAACTGTTTTCTCACTGAATTCCTTGCAGAATTCTTAAAGTTATTGGTCTTAGAATTTTTGTAATTTGAACTAGTTTTCTGCCCTTTTCTTGGCTACCAATTTTTTCCTATTTCTCCTTTTGCCTTGGACTGTTGGTAACACATTCTCGCCTTTCGAATTGCTTCATCCATGGTCCTTAGATTCACGAACTCAATTCATTCTTTCATGTGGGTCGGAAAACTACTCAAGAACCGTTGAACCTTAGCCTTTTGATCCCTTAAATAAGGAACACATCTTAATAAGGAAGTGAACTTGGTTATGTATTCATCCATTGTCATTTGACCCAACCTCAAATCATGGAATTATCTATACTTTTTGTCATAGAAACATTCTGTTAGATATTTTTCCTTAAAGTATTGCTGAAATGCATCCCATGTCACGTCCTGGTCTTCAATGCTGCAGACATTCTTGACTTCCTCCCACCACAGGGTGGCCTTTTCTCTCAACTGATAAATGGCCATCCTGGCTTTTAGATTGTTGTTGTACTCATAAAATTGAAAGTATTTTTTCATATTAATCAATCATGCTTCTTCCACCTCCTCTGCTTCTCCATCAAACGTAGGTGGTTTAATATTTCAGAACTCACCTTGTAACTCCACTTTTTATTTCTTAATTTCTTGCTGTTCTAAAATGTTACTAGACTCAGCCTCATTATAGTTTATATTCTTGTTACTTCGTTGTGAATGGATTATTTCCACTCTATCATTGGTTTGGTCCTTAGCTTGTCGTTCATTTTCTTCCTTCGTATCTCTATCAGGACTGGGTTGTAAGACTCCTTGATTCTGTTTATCATAAAGGCTCTTGAGTATCCTTTCCTGCTCTTGCATCGAGCGCTCATTGTCACTCCTAACCCGGACCATTTCTTCCTATAACTTCTGCACAATGCCTAGCAGTATAATGGTTTGGTGCTGTTGTTCTTCCAGCAGTCTACTGGTCTACTGGTGTTGATCTACACTCAGTTGAATCCACATTTCCGGACTCATTTTCGAATGGGACTGGGGTATGGGTTCCCCTATATTCCGGGGTGTTTGCTGTGTCTATCCGCTCCTCATTTTCCTTCTACTATGTTATTTTTTTTTTTGTGCACCATTTACACACAACAATTTATCATGTTAGGTGACCCATTGGGTCCCAACGTATGAATGATGCTCTGATACCACTTGTAACATACACAACAGTAAAATTTAAAAAAAAAAAATACCTTTACCATTTTTAACCATTATTTCTATGTAATTATTATGAACTTGGAAATGAATATCTATATGCACTATATCATTTTGGGTTTTCATTATATATATTGATTATAACGTGGAGGTCCATGTGGTTCATCATGCCATATGCTTGTTGATAGTACATCACTTGTATGATAGTCATATCATAGTACCTTATATTTATGATACCTCTCGTGATTAGTTATCATTATCTGATTCATAACTCCTATGATTAATGTCCTGAAGGACAGTTCGAGAATAACATATCCCTTAACCTTATTATTTTATTTTTCATCCAATGTTGATTGCATTCACGATGAGTTAAGAATTAATTAAAGGGATTCATTGTACTAGTATTTCACATGGTTTGTACTACTTGTTTGACACCTGCCCATACATCCACTTTCGGATCTGGGGTCTGTGGGATCTATGGTGGAGCCTTTTATGGTACCCATTTAGGGTATTGACCACTGCGAAACCCTAACCAACTTCTCATTTGCATTTCTGAGCTCTGTTGGTGTTTCTCCTCTGCAACTTCTCCGCATCCTGAGCCTCTTGAAACCCTCAGCCATTCTTCCAGCTTAGGCAAGGCTTGCCATGTCATATTTCAGGACAGGTAACCCCTACTTCTGGTCCAGCTTTGGGGTCTAGACCTTTGCAACCTCATTTAACCAGTTGGTGAGTTTATTTTAAGATTGTTTGTTTCTTTGTTTTTGTAGGGAGATTGTAGTGGCATTAAGCCAGTTGCTTTGTGTGCAGGTTGTTTGAAAATCCTAGTGGATTGCGTAATGTGTTTTCCGGTTCCCTGGAGCTTTCTTCCCCAGCTATGCATTATCTGATTCTCTGGTCCTTCCTCCCTTCCGTGGCAGGTAAATTTCTCCACAATGGCGCAACTGTCCGAATGATCTATTCTAGCATTTTTCACAGGTCTTTTAATCATTTTTAACACCTCGAATGATTATCTTGGTATAGGGTTTCCACTGGTCTGCCAAATTTTATATCAGGTATTGGAGTTTCAATATTCACAGGCTTTCTCATAGTTTTTACACTTCATATCAACCTTGCACATTTTGTTTCCATTGTGAAGCAGGTACTCACTTCTTTGCTCCCCTGGCGTGATTCCAGTAACTACATTTATCCTTTTCATTTTTGGACTTCTACGGCTACAATAACCCTATCGTTTTATTCACAGGTACTTGACTGTTTATCAATGGGAGGGTTTAACCTCCATAGAAGAGTTTTACCTCTTTTAACTCCCTGGTACCTTGTGATTTAGGTTTCTCTGTAATAATTTTTTAAGGCTCCAACGTTGTATACATTGCTAGCCTATTTATTTTGTTAAGGGTTCCACCCCGAAGAACAGTTTAACAAGCCAGTCGACTTCGCTATATTTACGTTACTTTTTAAGGCTTTGTCTTGTTGTATATTTAGACATGCAATGGTCTCTGTCATATATTTCTTGTTCCTCTCCTTTTTGATCGAACCCTCGACCCAGCTAAGAGTAAAAATATTTCAGTGAGACAATGTTTAAGTATTGTATACAATTTTGCGATGATTGGTTAATATACTTTTGGACTTTTGTATAGTGATATGAAAAGTCTCTTGTTGAATACAGTTTTACTTCTTGATAGAAATTGTTGTTCAATGTTTTCAAATGCTACGTAATAGTGTTATAATGGATTTTCCTTTTATTGAGCATTTTTATTATTCTGTTCTATTAATTTAAAAACTCATTTGTTTCTCTTACCCATAATAGGGTATTTCTGCAATACTTGAAGTGGAAAATATATATATATATATATATACCAGGTATTTACTTGTTTAGATGTTTACCTCGATGGATATTTGTCCTGATTTTCTACAGTATGAGATTTCCTTAAAATTTTGCATGGAGCAGTTTGGTCAAGATTGGGGTTTTAACACTTTTGTTTCTTTGGTAATTTCATATGTTTGTTCAAGGGTGTCCGGACCTTCCATTTTCTGAGTTTTTTCTAAACACTCATCCTCTCCGAGTATATCATATAATAAAGATATTAACGACTAGTTTGGGTCCAGGGTCTCGACCAAGGACCTAAACTAACAGTTTCTCTAGCATTTTTTTTCCAGTAGAAGTGATTTATGTCTTACTGTGTCTAATGATATAAATATTACCTTTCCTTAAAACAATCAAGAAATTTCAAGAAATTAATTTTCACACAGTCAGAATAATAATAATAGTTCTACTGTAACTTTCTCGATTGCTTCAGAAAACTATTAATCATTTATAGTTACAATACTTCTTGTGTAAAATTATGCACTTCATAATTGAAGAACAATTTCCATTTTAAAAGAATTCTGTCCAAAACAACATATCTAATTTTGACTACCTCAGTAGTTTGTATACTTATCTAGTCTCAAAATTTGCTGATGATGTCCTCCTTAACATGTGAGAGGCCATTATGTCCTCATCTTCCCCCGTGATCCTCACCTGAGATGAGTAAGTTGACAGAATTCCAGTAGAGACCTCGAGACCCCAAGTCTAGTACTCTTGTTTTACATGATTAAAGAATGATGAGTGTTTCCACTGGTCACCACCATCTTAGGAATCATCACTCTCTTGCTTTCTCTCCTCAGTCACAGAACATAACCCCTTTTCCTCACTGGAATGTGATTTTATCCCTAGAGGAAAGGTAACTTTTTTTTTAGCTGTTTTCTGTTCAACGACTCTTAGTTCTTGGAATAATTTTATCATCAGACTTATTTTAATTTTATGGAACCACAATTCCATAATTAAATTTTATTTCTAAAAATAAAACGTAATTAATTTATTTTCATCATTCATAGTCCTTCTCTCAAACAAAATGAATTTTTAGTCTCTTTTTAAAATAAATAACATAACAATTAGTTTGCACTTAAGCAAGATGTCATAGTAATATTGTAAATAAAACCTACACGTAAAAAAATAAAATTATACCATTAATATAAATAAAACCTACAAGTAAAAAAATATAATTATACCATTAATATTTACTCTCAAGTTTACCTATCCACAACGCAAATACCCAATTTCACTTGTTAGAGAGAATATTTAATCAAAATAAATTTATATTAAATATTGTAATACTTGTGAGATTGCAACATAAATTTTTACCAAGCCCCTCAGAATAATTAAATTTGAATTATTTAGGGAGATGTTAGGAGTACTAGTGAACCCTTTCTCCATTAAGGAGGACCGTTGGAATTAATGGAGAACATGTATTGTTTTAGAAAGTATGTTCATCAGTTGTGTGTGTATTCTAGTTTATAATTAGTTCCTACTTTCTAAGAGTTAGTTCTAAATCTCCTATGCAAATGTAAACTTATATATTCTTGATGAATTATGATCAAAGAAGAGCGTTCTAAGTGAGGCAGTCTCGAGGTGAGCAAGAGCTGCTAAGTTTCTGAATATATTTGGTTTCTTCCAATTCTAACAATTTTCACCTCTACCTTTGTATTCATTGCCCAGATACACAAGAGTGTGTAGGTTTATATGAGCGATGGAGAAGACTAACCCTAAGTTCTTTTCTGCTTACGCCTCTCTCCCTGCCACCGTCAAGCCTTCTCTCGACCCTGTGGATCATGGAAGGCTGAGGGAAAGCGTGATCCAGATCTCCCTCAAGCCCTGTGTCAAGGGAAGCTTCGTGGAGGTTAACTTGAAAGGAGGGCTCAATGCATGCCCTTATCCCTCTGAAAAATTCCAGGCTGTGGCGATTACAACTACGCAGCTCTTTGAAAAATGTTGGGATGTGGGAGTGATGGGATAGACCCTTGCCCTCAATGTTGCAGACAATATGCCCCAATCTCTGTCCACAAACGCATGATAATCCGCATCAATGAAACACTGGAACACACACTGGACAAAGGAAACATCCCACTGAAGGGCTTCCATGATCCCACAGCCTTTGTGATATTGATCTAGAAGTCGTGAGTAGTGGTCATCCTCGTCAAGGCTGGGGCCTCAGTCAAATGCACCATCTCGACGCTCTCGGAGTACATGGAGTACAACGTCAGTTTAGTGGAAGGGGGAAACGAATGGTACGTGAACAATGAGCGAAGGACCAAGCAGGTGGCTGAGATGGGCATGCTCGACTTGGGACTGGGGTCTACGAAGGTGGGGAGAATGCTCACAATGACCCTTCACGCACACCCGAAGGAACCCTCGAGGCCTATGTTTTGAAAAGCTTCGCAGCCACTTCCATATTTGAGAGTGTTGCTAGAGCGACTGCTTCAGAGCTTGAAACAACCGTAGCCCCTCTCGGCCTCAGAAATAAATGGAAGATTATTGTTTATGGCCAAGCATAATAAGCAAGAAGCATCTGACGAAGAAGAAGATATGACTAAGGTTGAATTTCAAAACGAAGTGATTAGGGTTATCAAAGAGCTCAAGGTCAAGAAGAAGCATGTCAACACTATTGAAGATGAATTAAATATAGAAAGGGAACATGCCCTAAATCTTAAAATCAAGGTTGAAGAATACAAACGATTTGAAGAATCGCTGAGGGAATAATTAAAGGAAAGAAACAAGGAAAGAGAAGCATTGGAAGTTGAAATATTTTCTCTACGAAAGGAAGTAAAAAATGGAAAAAATCTTCAAAACTACACCAATAACTCCAAGGCATTGGAAGAAATCATCAACAATCAACGATCAAACAGTGGCAAGATTGGTCTTGGTTACTAAGAAAAATCTGAAAAGGATCCAATTCCTTCTATGACAACAAAAGAAGATGGATATGAAAAATATAACAAGCAGGTAGACCTCCCAGCCAACTCAAGAGATCAAGACTCGTAGGAAGAACCATGGAAGGAAATTCCTCGAAGAATATTTCCTCCTAGGTATCAACCTATATTCTATGGTCATTGTTATTCATGTGGAAGGTTTGGGCATAGAACTATAGAATGTCACGTGTATTTTTGGAATAAATACAGTTTTAGGAGATATTTTAGAAAGGGATATTCCAGAACTCAACAGAATATTAATATATTTGATCATTTGAGAGATGATGTCGAATGTTACAAATGTAACAATTTTGGACACCTAGCTAAAGATTACAGACTTGGAAGTTCTTCAAAGGAATTTGCGCAAAATCAGAATGAACAAATATGGAAAAAAAGACTGAAAAATGTGTTATCGCTCTCAAGTCTCAAAGCAACAGAAACATTTGGTATGTTGATAATGGTTCCTCAACTCATATGACTGGAGATAGGAATAAGTTCATATCCTTGAAGGAAAAGAAGGATGGAATAATGTATTTTGGAAATGACAGGTCTTCAAACTTCATAAGAGTAGGTACAGTCACACTTGGAAGCAAGAATGCATTAGCGAAAGATGTGTTGTTGGTTGAAAATATGAATCACAATCTGCTCAGTGTTGGAAAAATGTGCGATCAAGGATACACGATGCTGTTTAACTCTAAGAAATGTGAAATTAGGAAAGGCAAGTTTGGTAAAATTGTGGCTACAAAAAGAAAATCTCCAAATTACATAAATATTTTGGATGAGACACCTAAAGGGTGTTTTTTGGAGAAAGAAAGCGAACGTTGGTTATGGCACAAACGAATGGGACATATAATTTTTGAAAATTTGGTCAGGATCAGCAAGAAGGAAGCAGTAAGAGAAATGCCTAAAATTTCAAAACCTACCAATACGATATGTGAATCTTGTCATCAAGGCAAGCAGAAAAAATTTGAGTTCAAGACAAAAGAACACTTTGCATCACGTCCATTGGAATTAGTACATACTGATCTATGTGGTCCTATGAGAACAAAAGGTTTAGATGGAGAATTATATTTTATGCTAATGATAGATAATTATACCATAACAACAGTCGTCAGCTTCTTAAAGAAAAAGATTGAGGCATTCGAGTGTTTTAGAGCCTACAAGGAATTGGTTGAAAATGAAATTGAATTGAGGATCAAATGTCTGATATCATATAATGGCGGAGAATTCACTTCCAAGGTATTTCAACATTACCGCGATGAAAATGGAGATAAAAGGAAACTTTTAATAGGCATAACATTGTTGCAAAATGGAGTTGCTGAAAGAAAAAAACAAGCCATACAACAAATGCCGAGAACAATTTTAAATGAATCAAAATTCGATGATACAATCAGGGTTCAAACAATCGATACAACTATATTCATTATAAACATAGGTTTGCTAAGGAAAAATTGTATCATAACTCCATACAAATTATGAAAAGGAAGACTGACTAACGTCAATACTTCAAATTATTTGGAAGCAAATGCTACATCAAAAGAGAAGATAAAAAATTGGGCAAGTTCAATTCCCTTGTCGATGAATGTATTTTCATTGGTTATTCAAGCAAAAGGAAGGCTTATAAATGCTACAATCTAAGGCAAAAAAAATAGTGGAAAGCATAAATGATACTTTTGATGAGGATTGTGTTACAAAAGATGATGATGAGATTTTCCCTTCAAGAAAATCTGAGGAATCTGAGGGAGAATATGTGAATGATGAAGAGGAAGCTGCAAAACAAGACCAATCAAACAAGGAAACAACAGTCCAGCAAGAAAAAATAAGAAATGATCAGCAGGATGTACAAGAAAATTTTCCAAAATCTTTAAAATAATGGTGTCAAAAGAATTATCCGTCAAATCAAATCATCATCAACATAAATAAAGGAATTGGAACCAGAAAAATTTGAAAACTTCATTCATCGCAACAAGCCCACCTTTCTTTCTTATCAACTTTTGAGCCTAGAAATTTTAAGGAAGCTAGTCAAGATGAACATTAGGTAACAGCTATGAATGAAGAACTTGAACAAATTGAGAAGAATGATACTTGGGAAAATGTTATTGGAACTAAATGGGTCTTAAGAAACAAATCGAATGAGGATGGATAGGTTACCAGGAATATGGTGATATTAGTCTGCAAAGGATATGCACAAGTGTTGGAACGGGGTTCCCTAACAACAATTTTGTCCATTTTTGTAATATTGTGTAATATTTAGTCTAGCGCAGGGGGTTTGGGGTGGGTAAAAACCCCCAATGAATTGTAATGGGTCAAAGGGTAGACCTAGGGTCCACAAATCATGGTTTGTAGACCATAGGATAACGCAGTCTAGCATGCTATAAATAGATATATAAATTGAGTCTAAAAATATAAAGAGGGACAAAAGCAGAATATGAACTTGTGATTTGTTGTTAATTGTATGGGTAAGGGCTCCTACTGGCTGTGTGCGGGGAGACCCTGAGTCCCGCTGTGTGTGCACCCCGCTGGCTATTTGCGCGGGATGATAGCTAAAGTCTGTAAGCGAATTCGGAAGTTTTAATGAATTAGAAGACCCTTTCTATGATATTGGAATACATTTGTGTTATGTATGAGCTACACTATCTGTTTCTTCCAAGATATACATGTATGCTAAATATTGTTAGTTAATTGATGCGCATGTGGATGTGAAGCCTTAGAAATTAAAGAATGCATAGATCTGGTTGTGGTTGTCACTTTGCTTATGTTTCATTGTTTTCTTATGGTTTACAGGATTCGCACAAGGTATCTACTCAAGCATATCGGTAAGGGTTTCTAGGTTAGGCTTCGTCAGCGCAGGCCTACCAGATTTCAAGGTGCCCACTTTAATTAACTCTCTCTCTCTCAGGGTGCGGAAACCTAGTTCCAACACCCTCCCATACTACTTCGAGTGAGACCTTGACTTGCGCAAGCAGGTCATTGACGAAAGGGTCGATAGTACAGGGGTTTGTTCCTAAATATCAAATCTGAACCTGGGTCAAGACTCCTCAAGCCAACAAATTGTTTCGTTGCCGGGACCAGGATAATTTTGAGAGTGGGATTAGGTAATGCCACGAGGTCATTGGTAGGAATTAAAACCTGAGTTAGAATACTGGTTCGAAAAACAAATTCAGGAATTCTCCCTAAAAGAGAATAGGAGTGAAAATTTGTCTGCGAAAGAGTGAAAAAATAGGTATATTTTTATGGAAGTGCACAAAATATTCTTTGTATCCTTCACAAACAAGTTACAAGAGAGGTTGGTATGGTTGGTAGAATTCCAGACTTGCTGGAAAGATGATCAGGTCACATAGTGGACCCCCGAATTGATCCAATAATTGGAAAATACTCATAATAAGATTACCAAAACTATAGATCACTGGGTTGATAGTATATTTGGAGGATTTGTGACAGAATTTGTTGTTGATCAATTTGTATCATATTTGGAAGCGGAGCAAAGGTTCTTCAAGGGATTTAGAGATAAGTTCCTAAAAACCCTGTCGCTGTTGATTAAGATGCTATTGAGTGAAAAGGGTGTCGTGTGGCCACATCGAGTGAATGAGCTCCGACCAGATTGGGACCATGACATGAAGCAGTAAATACTACTGAGTTAATCAAGAAGGAGATAGATCGGTATACATTCCCTTAAGGGAATCGCCTAATCTTAACCAAGGAGGGGCTGTGCAAGGTGGAACTAGCCCCCCAGCCACACTTGCATCGAACCCACATAAGGGTAAGAATTATCCTACAACTCCTTCGCCACCACTGGAGGATGAGGACATGGATCGTTTTGGTTTGTAGCAAAGTCTGTATGGACTGCGCAGAACGTTAACAATGGTGCTATCAAATGAGCACAACTATCCACTGCCTTCAAGTGAAGGGCCTCAGATTGGTTTATGGGATATATTGGCCAGCACACGAACACATCAATACAATATATTAAGAATGCCCTAAAGAAACAATTCCAGAACCCTAAGTCATACTCTCAATGTGTAGTCGAACTGAAGGACTCTAAGCAGGGACCTACAGAGTCCGTCTGGGAAGCTGACCAATGATTGAAAAAGGTTATCAGCAATGGGGGATTTATCTAAGAAGAGAAGCATCACAAGGAATGGTTTACCGCTATGTTATTACCACACTTTCGTGGGCCCATGGGATAGAAAAACATCGGCTCCCAAGAGGAAGATATGGATATTTCCATGAAATTAGAAGTTGCGCCAAGAGATGATATGCAGTTCACAGCCCTATAGATCCAGAGCCAACTACAGGAAATGCACTTAGAAATTCAGATCCTGCGAAAGAATCGCAGTAAGGAAGTTAGCCCAGATATCAGCTACATAGGCTGTAGGGTGTCGAGTCACACTAAGGATCAATGCCCCCTGTTATCGGATTATATGTAGGCTGGGGGACCGAGAACTCTACGACCTAGGGAAATGGCTGGCCCTACAACTGTCTCTTTATTCGCTTAGTCCAATACAAGAAAATGGATCTCCTTGTAATATGATGATTTCCAAATGTCTTGGGCATGCACATTCACATGAATTTGTTTCATAAAACATTGTATATATCATTTTCCCTTTTTCATCTCTTCAATAGTGTCTCTCATCGAGTTCTATGAATTCAATAACATTTTTCATAGAAATTTTTTAATTTCATGGAAGATTACAAAGTAACGAAATCATTTTATATTTGTCAAAATTTGATGATGCATCGAATTGCAAAATATGGGATATATGTTTAAAATTAATTTAAAACATATTTTAAAATTTTGAAGGAAAGTTTCTCATTGTAAAGAGGTTGAAAACAACAGAAACTACATAGCGTTAGTCCCTGCCGATTTCAGTGCAATGTCACTCAGGTATTAAAAAAAAATCATAATATGGTTGAAATGTGATAATGTTATACTCCCTCAAAACTGATGCCCCAATATATAAACATACTACTAAAACCATATTTTAGTTAAACAAATGCCAGGATATATAAAATTACTGCCAAAACTGCATTTGAGTTATATTAAGTACATTGATTACAATATATTATACTCTTCTCTGTTGATTACAATATAAAAATAATGCTTATATTCTGTCGATTAATACCTCAAAATAATATCCAATTTTCGTTAAAAATTGTTATGTTAATCTCCATTTGATAATAAATTTAAAATAAAACATAAAAAACCAATCTATTTATGTTGGATAACATTCCAACATTTTTTTTGTCTTTAATTTTATGTTTATTACACGCTAGAGACAATCGGAAATGTTGTAGAGCCTATATAAGCTCCTAATACGTAGCTGAGTGCGAGAAACATGTTTATTTGCATACATAGATGTTATAGTCGCTCATGAGCTACCCCAATAATGGAGTATCACGGGCAGAAACCAATTAAAATAAAAATAAATCGTTGTCTCTATAGCAGGGAAGGAATTGCAAAAATATTTACAAAGAAACTATGGCAATGTAAAAAATCATTATAAATGTCACTGTGATCCAAGTCAACTGGGATAATGTTATGTGCATGATCCATCTGGAAAGTAGATACGTAGCTAAGTTTCTAGAGCCACTTTAACTATGGCACCACATACTTCATATTAAACTACGATGAGGTAAGCGCACTCTATAGAGAAGCAGATGGAGTTGAACAAATCCTCATGATAATAGGTAAGATAGTGCCAAAAATCTGTCCTGACAAAGCTTAGTGGAGAGCTTAGCTTGAATCTGCCAAAAAAGTAAGGGAAGGAAAATATGTTCCAGCGCTAAAAATTATTCCAATCAATTCCACCCATGCAAGTAGCCAACCCACCTAAGATCCCCTTATGTCGGTTGATTTCTCTCCTCTCTATAATTTTTAAGGTCGATCCATTAGATTAATGAACTAATAATGACGCTATCCGGGAGCGGGTTAAGGTAGGATTCCAACCACACTAGTACATATGGTCAATTTTATGACACTTTAGTTCCGACAATTTTGATGTATTGTCGGAAAGTTCCCAAGTTTTTCTCAATTTTTTTAATCCCGCCAGAAAGTGTCGGAGAAAACGTCGGACTTGCGACACACCTCTTTAAACGTCGGAATTGCGACGAAAACGCTCCCAACGTCAGAATAACAACGGAGGGTCCAACCATCAGTATTGCGACAAAACACTCCAAACCATCGCTCTTCTAACAACTTGCGATGAAAACGCTACCAACGTCGGTATTGCGACGAAAAGCTTCAAAGCAGTGATCTTGCGATGAAACTTCTGCCAACGTCGATATTTCGATGAACACGCTACCAATGTCAATATTGTGATGAAAATATCTCCAGTGTCAGTATTGCAAGGAAATTCAAACTATCGGTCTTGCGACGATGCGCTCCAAACCGTCGGACTTCCGACGTTGAACATTCGTATGTCGTGTGTTCATCTAAAAAAGTTTTAATGGATTTGACGCAACATTAAAACATAAATTTTAACATAAGGGAAGGTTGGGTTGATTATTACACTCCCGTAAATTCATTTTCGAATAGATTTTTGTTAATTACTTTTTTGGTTCTATTGTTTGAAATTTATGAAAGTAATTAAGTTCGAGTATAATTTCAAGTTCTGAGAAAATTCAAGTTTAGATTAAACTTACATCAAAAGTTATTGATCTCAATATAATTTTTATTAGTTTTATATTTAGTAGTATTAATGTGGATATCAAAGTGTGATATTAAGTAGTTGTTATAAATGTATTGGGTTGTTTTTTTTATAAAGTTAAATTCATATAATGTTTTTTTAATATTTGGGTTAATTATTTTTTAGTTTCAATGTTTGATATAAAGGGAGAAATTAAATTTATGATTTTAATTTATGAAAAAATTAAGAGACATATTAAAAATTATTTTTCTCACTACATATATATTTTAAGGTTTAGTGGAGTTTATATGAGAGTGTAAAGAAATAGAGATTCATATAAAATAATATTGAATTTTTCATTTAAATTAATTCTATTCATATTTACATGTTTAAAAGTTTTATTTTTATTTTATTTTTATTTTTTCGAAAAAAAGAAAATTTAATATTAAATATTTAAAATATTCATGCTTTTTGTTTTTTAAATTAAATACATCGTTTATATTATATCATAATGAAATCAAATATTCATCATTTGATTAATATATTATAAAATGTTTAAGCATAAGTGCACTGAACTAGTTTTGACATCACAACTTATGTGATTGCAAATTCAAAAAACACCTAATAATAATATTATAAGTATATTTTCACTAAATAATATTTATGTTAATTTTATACATTTTTTAATCAAATTTGTATTGTGATTGAATAGTGTAAAGAAAGATAAGTTTATAAGAAATAATAAAAATGAAGCTATGGTTTCAATCTAAATCAATTTCACTCATGCTTTTCCAATACATTTAAAGGCTTTATTTTTTTAAGTTTTTGGAAATAAAAGTGAGAAATGATGATATTAACCCCTTTAATATTCAAAACATTATCTCTTTATTTTTTATGAAATATGTCATTTTATATCACAATGCTTCTCAATCAAATAGTCAATGAATGAAAGAAATTAAGTTCTAGTATGATTTCAAGTTATGAAAAGATATAGGGTTATATTAGAAGATTTTTTCCTCACCAAAACATGTACATTGTATAATTTTAGTGGAGATTTTATGAGCTTGAGGTTGTGGCGTTTCATGCTCATCACAAGGATGCATGGGTTTAATTAAATGGCCATCCATTCACCTGTATCTATCATTCTAGAAATTACACAAAGAGAGATTGACCGAGGAGTTTAAAAACAGTTCCTCCCAAGTACCCATGGAAT
Source organism: Pinus albicaulis (assembly GCA_034641835.2). Lineage (NCBI taxonomy): Eukaryota > Viridiplantae > Streptophyta > Pinopsida > Pinales > Pinaceae > Pinus > Pinus albicaulis. The sequence continues at coordinate 1,560,803,980 of CM076579.1, forward strand.
AGTATACCAAAGGCAATACACAAGGTAATGAAATCCCCCCTAAACTCATGTTGATATTCATGTTTATAATAGAAAAAACAACAATGTTAGGGAATGTTATGTTATTTGGTGGATCATATCCCACTAAAGTTTGTCCCAAATCCTAGGCCATAGAGACCATAGGACCCCATCGATTGAGTTGCATGGCTATTCATTGCCTAACAACATTTTTTTTTTCATTTCCATTTTTGGATTGAAAGGCATTGCCATGAAGTATATCTGATAACCTGTGGATGTCTCAAAACACTATGGTTGTTTTTTTTCAAAAAGTCCGAATGAATGGTTTTTAACTTAAGAAGGTTCTAAAATTTATTTAATGAGCTAGGTGGAATTCACTTATGCTTTTGACCATTTATAGAATGATTTTTTCCAAAATGGGAAACTTAAATATATATAATGAATCAGTTCATATCTTTAACCCATTCCCTCAAAAATAGAATGCATCAAGGTTACTATTTTAATGGATCAAAAATATTTTTTGTAAATTTGGGTGCTTACGCTTAGTTGACATCAAGAAGTGTCATACATCAATCTCCCCAACACTTACTTCAAGTACCAAATTCTCCCCCGTAGGATAACTTATTCTCCGTACTCCTTTTCACTCGTATCCCTTGCAACATCAAGTTAGGACCCATAGGCCTTGGTTGTTGCATGAAAACAATAATATGTGGACTGGATTTGTTAGAAATGGGAATTTTACATAGACATGAAAAAATTAATTTACCCACATTAAGAAAATTACATCTCCCTCATCCTCTCCGAGCCTAACTCAAAATAATATTATCAATTCTATGGCAATCGGAGAGCCACCAAGAATCTCCCAATATGTTATTATGTAAGAAGTGGGGTCCTATAGAACCACTCTTGACCCCGGAAACCAAATGATTATCCATCGATTGGCGGGGATGATACCCGCAAAAATCTAGGGAACATAAGTTCAAATGATATTTCTACCTTGTATAAAAATTCTTAGCACTCCTGAATCATTTGACACCTTTTCAAGGTGTCAAGGGAAGAAGAGAGTGGAACTATTTAATAAGAATAAAATGAAGATGGTATCATGCAACATGCAAGAGCTCACAAACCCTTATTACAACCATGATTTTGAAAGTAATACATGTTTCTCCTGTTATTAAGATATTGTGTTTACAAGAAGTTAAAATTGCTATCATTCATGAATCAAACCAAGATTAGGGAATGACTAGAATCATTTTTTTTAAATAAACAAGAAGAAGGAAGAAGTGGAGCCACAACCCCAATCTCATTGATATGGGTGGAATCCATTATCCAATATAGGTAAGAAAAAAGTAAATTTCAACACCCCTGTCTATCTCATAGACCATTCTAGGGGTAGAAGAAGGTGATACTATCGCCGACACGACCTCCAATGCCTTGTCATGGAAACGAGGTCTTATGTCATTTTTTTCAAAATATTAGAAACTGAAAATAAAAATCTGTCAGGGTGTGTCTCGTCGAATAGCTTTTATATATATATATATATATATATATATATATATATATATATATATATATATATATATATATAAACTAACACACACGCGCATATATTGTTGTGCTTCCACCTGCTTATTATTAACAACATCTTTGTGCTAAATACAGCTAAATCCCCTAACCCCCCAATCCCTAAACCCTTAACCACTAACTCATTATTCCCCTAATCCCAATCCCTAATCCCTTAATCACTAGCTCATTATTCCCCTAACCCCTAAATGCACCTAATTCCCCTAACCCCTAAGCCACTAATCCCTAACCCCTTAACCACTATCTCATTATTCTCCTAAGCCCCAAATTCCATATCCCCTTAACCCCCAATCCATAATCCCTTAAACCCTACACTCATAACTCATAACCCATAAACCCCTTGACTCATTAAATCTTAAGAAACTAACCCCTAACCTATAATACATGGACATTTTAAGCCATAACTCCTTATCCTCTTAACCTGTGACCCTTAAACCCTAATCCTTCACCCTTAAACACCTTAACTTCTAACCCCTTGAACACCTAAATCCCCTAAATCTTAAGTCCTTAACCGTTAAATCCTCCAACCCTAAAGCCCTTGGACCTTAACCCTTGACCCTTGAAGTCCTTAACCACTAAGTATCTAAGGCTAAAATAACACCCCAAACCAACATATTGACCTCTAAGGAGAATCCTTCACCTCTAATTGAGCATATTAGAAACATTTGACTTTTAGAGAACTAGGTATTGGTTATGAGGGTATGTGTTTGTGGGTAATTCCATTATTACCATGTATACCAAACATATAAAAATTATATAATTTTCCAAGCCTCGATATGAATCGCTCATAATATCCACACTTCATGTTCAAATGGAGCTTGTAGTGCTCTCTCACACAAGGAGTTGGAAATGAATAGATCACTCACAAAGACAAGGCCTCTCTAGCCCTAATGCACAAGGAGTGAAATCTCAATACAATATTTTGTTTTTTAAACAAAATCAATTGTGTCAATGTATAATACTATACATAAGAGAAAATAAAATAATATTATCCACTCTAGTGCTTGACATAACCTCAAATTAGCCATGAGTAGTGAGACAAAGGGTGAATGTGGGGAAATAATAAAGTTACATCATGTTTAATTTCCTTTTATATTGTGAGGTTGTTCTCCAATAGGGTTGAAGCATCATCACAAGGAAGCATCACACATTTTTGGGGGAGCGATTAAAGTTGTAACACAATTCAAGTGATTTACACCTCCAATACAAATGACATCATTGTATGTTTGTGACAGGTTATTAAGTTTAGTTTGTGTCAGGTTGTTAAGTTTAGTTTGTGTCATGTTGTTATCATCGGTATTACGACGGTGTGTGGACAACCGTCGGTGTTGCGACGTGTTGACCAAACGTCGGAATAGCGACGAAGGTAAACAATTTTTTTTTTTGTAAATCATTGAAAGAAAAAATTAAATCATTAAATGGTAAAATTTCTTATTCCATTATGATTTTCCATTTTTTTAGTATTTTCTTACTTTCTCTTTCCCATTTTCTAAGCTTTTCAAGTCTTTGAAAGGAAAAATTAAATTAGAAAATAGTAAACTTTCTTATTCCAATACCATTTTTCATTTTCTTTTCTATTTTTTTACTTTCCCTTTCCCATTTTCTAATATTTTTTCCTTTTCCCATTTTCTAAGTTTTTTAATTATTTGGAAGCAAAAATGAAATTAGAAAATGGTAAAACAATTTATTCCATTATGATTTTTCATTTTCTTTTCTATTTTTTTACTTTTCCTTTCTCATTTTCTAAGTTTTTTTTAAAGCAAAATTGAAATTAAAAAATGGTAAATTTTCTTATTCCATTATAATTTTCCATTTTCAGTTGTATTTTCTTAACTTTTATGTGTAAATATTTCCATTAATATCATCTATTATTGAATATTTCTAACCGTCTCACGAATTACTAAATTAAGTTTTGTAATTTGTTTTATACAAATTTTAGATAATATATTATTTTAAAATTTGAAATTTGAAACAAAATTGGTGCACTTCAAAATTTTAAATTTGAATAGTTTTTGTTGATGGTGAATGCTTTGTATCATAATGGTAATATGATGGATCTCATTCATTGTCAAAACACCCCTTATCACTTTCCCGAGGAAGCAGCCACCATGGAAACCTTGTGCAACAAGAGCATTGGCACGTAGCATAATATACATCGCAACTCCAAGTAGAGTGAAACACCCTTAAATCATGCATAGTGTGCCCGAATAATGGTAATATGATCTCCATTAGTCTCAACAATATTATGCATTCCAATACTTTCATGTGCTTTAATTACCATGACCATGAAAAGTTATTTAAGATCAACATCCCTTTTATTTATAAGAGCATATCATTCGGTGCAAGTTGCAATATGTGTCGTAAACTTTGTGATTAAGCTTCTCAGCGAAGGCCTCTTGACCTTAAGGACTTGGCCTTATAGCCATTCTCTACCTTCAATAGTTCTCCCTCTCTAGCCTTCTACTCAAACTTTCTATTACCCTCTCCTATATTCATGCATGTCATCCCTTTAGTCTTTTTGCAAGCTTCAAAGAACAGAAGTGGAGATGGTGTTCTTTGAAGAAAACATTAGAGGTGGAAAATGAATTGAAGAGGGTGAAAGGGGTGATGGTAAATTTTATTTCCCTTGCAAAAATTTTGTATGAGAAATAATGTTAGAGTTTTAATAGCAACAACAACAATGCATTGTAGGAAATATGGGCACATTGATGGTGGATCGAATGACTATCGTCCTGTGGTAATTAATTATCTATCTTCATTATCTATCTTCGTTTTGATTATATCGTAAAATTTTATATTATTTTAATATTTGTTATATATGCACTAATGTTTAATGCTTGTTTGTAATTTTCATAAAGGCACAGTTGCCCCCCCAAAGTTTTGTAGAACTAGCTTCCATAGTTAAATAGTAGTAGATTAGATGATGTTGCACTAGTACAAGAGAATATTGCAGCAAATATTAGTATTGGAAATGATGTTGTACAAGGTGAAGAACATGAAGCGAATGATGAAGATGATTTTAATGATCCCATAGAGGTAGATGATTACAATAATGAGACAGTTCACATTAATTATGGGACAAATCAAATGCTCCAAGACTTTCATGGTGAGTCAGATGATGACGGTGGAGATAGTGATGGTATTTATGATGTACCTATGATTGAAACATCAAATAAATGACTTTTTGAACACTCAAATGCAACTCTTCTCTCTGCTGCATTGTTGCTGGTGAACTTAAAGGTTATGAATAATTTGTCGAACAGATGTATGACACAGATCCTAAGGTATGCAATATGTATATATGATCACATATGTAAATGTTGATTATTTTCCATTTTTTTAGTTGTAATAAATGTGTAAAATAATAATTCAACACTTATAAATGATTAATAATCTTTACATAAACTAGTTTTTGTTTATGTTGTAGATTGTTGGGTGAATTTTTGTTACCATCACAAAATACTTTATCTCAAACATATCGAGATCTACGTGCTATTATGAAAGACTTTGGAATGGAATATAACACTATAGATGGATGTCCTAAAGATGATATTATATATTACGGAGAACATGAGTAAAAAATAGAATGTCTGAAACGTGGTACCAGTAGATATCGAACAAATCAACTAACAAAAAAGGTGCCTCAAAAGGTTCTTCGTCATATTCCCATAATTCCACTTTTGCAGCGAATGTTCAGGTGTAATAGCATAGCACAGTTTATGGATTACCATTCAAATAATATAAGTGGAGATGGTGTTCTTCGAATGCCTGCAGATGGTTCTGCATTTAGGGAAATCGAGGAAAAATATGTAGATTATAAAAATGAACCTCGCAATGTTAGGCTTTCATTGGCAACTAATGGTTTTAATCCATTTGGAGAGCTTAGATCTACTTACTCAGTGTGGCCTATTTTCGTTATCAACAATAACATTCCTCCTTGGATGTCAATAAAGAGGGAGCACATAATGTTGACTATGATTATTCCAGGTATTTGATACATTATTTTTTTGAATGTAACATTTTCATTTCTCTCGTTGTTTTCATAATATATTTTATTTCTTTACTTACAAATATATATACATATATCATGGTAGTAATTATGTACTGTAATTTTTAACAATTAGGTAAGTACCAGGTCAAATATATGAATGTATATATTGAGCCTCTTATCGATGAGCTAATAAAGTTATGGCATGGCATCAATATGTATGACGTCACTAAACCAATCAAGAAGAAGATATTTCAATGTCGTGGAATGCTTGTATGGAAAATTCATGATGCCCCAGGATTAACACATTTTTGTGGTATGTAATATTTCGTTGCACTTTAATATAATATAAAATTATCTAAGTTAGATATATTATATTGCATGTTTTAAAAATGATATCATAGTATAATTGTTATTGATACATCAATTGCAGGTCTTCAAACAATTTGTAGATTTTCATGTCCAGTTTGTGGCCCTAAGATGAAGTATTGTCATTCGCTAGACGTAGGAAAGATGGTTTTTTATGAGTCTAGGCACTTCCTCTCTAGGAACCATAAGTATTGTACTACTGAAAAATATATTTTCAATGATAAAGAAGAAACTGGATTAAAACCACGAAGAATGACACCTCGGTTGTGGAAGTTGGAATATAACAAAATTAATAATCGTCAAGTAGCTGGTACGTAATTTGTCTATATATATATATATATTAATTTTTTATGTAATGTTTGGAATTTTTGTTTTAACTAACGAATTTATTTTATTGTATTTGATAATTATTGTTATGATTTATTTTATTCTTTGATATCAAGGTCATCGTCATGAAGGTACTAATATTGTACTTCCACCTGGAATGAAATGTTATCCTTCTCAATTCGCGAGGTTGCCCTACTATGAGGACCTAAAAATAGCTCATTTGTTTGATACAATGCATATCGGGAAGAATGTGACAGAAACGTTATGACAAATCATAGATGGTGCACATGATAGAGATAAAATTGACAAAATTTGTGCTAACATTGAGAAATCGAATCATGCAATGAAAAGTGTGATCGACAGATCAAATAACAACAAATGTCGAAATTATAATAATATTCCATGGTTATTAACAGAACAACAAAGAAATGATGTAACAGAGGTCGTTAGAAGAATTAAATTTCAAACAGGTTTTGCTTCAAACATAAATAATATCTTAACGAAGAAAGGTGACTTTAGTGGGGTGAAAACACGTGATTTGCATACCTTTGTTAAGGTAATTTTTTTGGTATACATTTTTGTACATTATTGCTTGAATACATCTTTTAAATTTTCCTTTTTTTTCTGTTTAATTTGGAAACCAATAACGATTCATTTTTTTTATTGTTATAGTATGTTCTACCTGTATCTCTCCCAAACGACTTCGACAAAAATGTCAAACAAGTTATATATGGTCTTAGTAAATACATGAGGTAAGTAGTTTTGATTTATATGCAAAATCTAGCTACAATTTCTTTTTGTACTTAATGACATGATGTGTTAATTTAATTGTAATGTAATATATATTATGTTTCATTGAAATAACTTTGCGTAATGATTTGCAGATGGTTGTCACTGAAAGAAATCCATCAAGATGAAATAAAGTATTGGAAGAGAGAAATTCCTCGGCTAATGTGTGAAATGCAAAAGTATCTATCTCCAACATTTTTCAATGCACAAGAACACTACTTGATACACCAAGTTGAGGAGATTGAAATGTGTGGACCAGTACACACAAGGTCAATGTGGATGGTGGAGAGGCATCTGAAATCCTTGAAGGCTTTGGTTAGACAAATAGCACGACCTAAGGGTTCTATGGTAGAGGGATATGTCGTATATGAATCCATGGCGTATATTAGTCATTATCTTCCTATATTAGCTTCACCAACTATGGATGATTTCGATTGCATTTGGAATGTGAAATCCATTAAAAAATTTGAAGTGGAGCACCTATTGGGAAAAGGTAGAATGAAGAAAGCGAGAGGTAAAATATTATTATATATAATACACATAATGTTTCATTTTTTTACATCATGTATATGATCATATTCATTTAAGTCTTATTCTTTCATCGTTTATTAATTAATATAATTTACCATGGTTATAAGTTATATTTAATATTGGTGAATTATTGTTTTATATTCAAGTGCTCAGGATTGTGAGGCACTACCTTTATACATTGCAAACAATCTTGAGTGGATGAGTGAATGGATTGAAAGATGTAAAGAACGTAACAACGATAGGTTATCATGGCAACTACTGTCTGAATTGGTTAGATAAGCTTATCGTAGTGGAGATGGAAATTTTACAGACAGGGAAATTGATTTAGCATATGGTTTGAAAGATAGAAAGGTAAGAAATTAATTCACCTATTTTATTCATTACTTATTTTATATTATATTTATAATGTGACAACAAGTTTTATTTTTAGATAGTTTTCAAGATGTGTAAATTATATGATTAATTATTAATTGAGAATTAATGCATATTTTTCATGTTTGGCATATTGTAGTTGAAACACCACAAGGCTATGTGGTGCAATGGCTGTAAATTTCGCATTAAACAGTTGGATGATAACAGGAAATTTTTTGACAGTGGGATAACTATAGTATTCCAGGCCACTAATCTTTCCTCTAGGAGTGACAGACATCCTCGAGAATTTGAAAATAGATATTATGGGTTTTTAGATGATATAGTTGAGTATGAATTTAATTCTTTCAAATTAGTTTTGTTCGACATCAAATGGTATAGGCTACAAATGAATGTATGTGATGATGACAGAACTCTTATTCAACATGACAATGTATTTCCAATGGTTAAAAAATCGTAGTTTGAAGCAGGAAAAGATCTCTATGTTTTTCCAAGCCAATGTGAACAAGCGTTTTAGTCAGAGGTTCCAGGTGAGAACGAATGGTCATTTTCTATTAGATATAATCCAAGAGGAAGGCCAGTAGAGTATACTGTAAAGGAAGAATATGATATTGATCAAGATGAAGATGATGCACAGCAAATGAGCAGGAAGATGCATTGACAGACGAAGAATATATAGAAGATGAACCAGGCATAGGAGACGAGTGTTACACAGTAATTTGTCACCGTCCCTGCAATCCCCGTCCCGCACATTGGAGGGCTCATTTTGTGACCTGTGAGCAGTGACATGGCTTGAAACCACTTTCATGACATCCCTCTGAACAAGAGCTTTCATTTCCCTGAAGACATCTCCTTGTGAAAAACCATAAAAATGGCCCTTTTAGCATTGGCGCGAGCAGGCAGTTTAGTACCCGCGCCAGTTGGCGCTCTGTCCTAGAGTCGCACTCGCGCCAGCCAATTTGAGAGGTGTTTTTAAAAAATAAATGGTGGAAGTTTCGTCCTAACTGATCCAGGAACTGATATCTATCTTGAGTTGGGAGGTTTGGCTACGGATTTCCATAGAGAGGAAGTGGTTTTCCACCTCTCATGGAAGCGTCCTTGATGATAGGGCCAATCCCATGATTATAGGGATCCCAACTCTTCTTCCTCCATCTATAAAAGCTTGCCCATCTCCATAGCAAGCTAGTCTTCAAGTTCCCAAATTTCCAAGAGCCTTATGCTACAAGAGCCTCCATAATTCCCTTAAGGCCAATTTCAAGCAAGGAGACTATCATCAAGATCCAAAGAGAGAAGTTTGTCCCATCCTTGACAGGATTTTCGAGACGTGTTCTACTGGCAACCCCTCCGAAGGAGAACTCAGCGTCAGAACTATGGTTGTAATTTTCCTTTGATTGATTATTAATAAACGACTATTGGTTATGGTTCCACTCTTGTTGTTGTTTATGATGATGATTTATGTCCTTTCTGACTGACATATAGTTGCATCTACTGGATTTTATGCTTGCTTTTGTTTTGTTTCTCGCATGTGTGTGTGTCCCATCACTTTAGATCGTGGGGATCATGATCTCGCGTAGCTTCTGTGAGAATGATGTCAATTTCACAATTCATTGTGTTGATTCCTGTGTAAGCCTTTATCATGAAGTTATTCATTTTGTACTGTGAACCTCATTTACATGATTGAGTTGGCACCCCAGCCTGCCAGTAGGGATCACTTCCGTCCAAGAAGGGGATGCACTCTCCACAACACCATACCCACTCTGGGATCATTAGCTTGTTGTCGTCAGCTTTTGCATGAGCCAGGTGATGGACTCGTTGGCCGTCAGGGGCCTTCAAACAAGCTTTTGCTCGCACTGTTGGGCAGATCATGTCAGTTTGTGTCACCCTCCGCCATTAAACTCTCAATAATCTTGCCTGGGTTGATTCTTGATCCTCCTTGCTTGATCAGCTCTTTTGGGCTGGTTCTTTCTGTGAATTTGGGTCTTTGACAGCTTGATCATCACTGGTCTGCTTGTTGGATTTTTTTTTTTTTTTTTGACTGAGAAACTCGACTGGCGCACTTTTTAGCTTGACAGTCGCGCCCATTGGCGCATGTTGCTTGTGTATTACCCGCGCCAATTGCTTTCTGGCGCTAGTTACAGCCTCACAGTCGCGCCAATCCTGTGAGGTGCTAGGGTTTGCTCAGTTTGAAGCTTCCTAAGCCTGATCTGTGTGTTTGGTCTTGATTTTTTCACTGTTTGAGTGTTTTGGAGCCTTGATTGACTGACTGTTACCTTCATCCTTTGTCGTCTACTTCGTCTATTTTCTCATTTTAGCCCCATCTCATCTGTGTGCCGTGCTGTGTCGCAGCCTTCCTCCTGAAGTTTTTGAATTTTCATCCTTGGGCTCTTAACCTTCCTTTAATACTTCTTTGCATTTATTTAGTGGTTTTCTATTATCTCATTGCGTTGTTTGAGTGAGTGTTTCCGTCTTCATTCAAATTTCGCTTCATCTCGTATTGGGCCTAGATTACACCGCTCATTTTGAGTCTTTGGGATTCTTTTTGTTTTGAGGGACTTTTGGTCGATTTGAGGTCTGATTGTGATTGAATTGAGTGGAATTTGCTTGGTTTTGTTCTCTTGTCATCATTTCTCAAATTTCCTTTGCATTAGTTTTCATTTTTTAGTGCACTTTGCTCTGAAATATTGAAAATACAAAAAATCTCTTTTGCTTTTCATTAGTTAATGTGAATTAGATCTTTTCGGTGTTATTAGTGATTAGTGACTTTGAACAAAAATCTTTTGATTTCCATTAGCTGCATTAGAGGTATCATTGGTTGTTTTCTGTTCATTTCATTGTTGTGTGAAAAGCTCTCAACTTTCTCATAAGTAGCTTTCATCGAATGAAATGATATACTGTGGCATATAGATTGCATTTAAGAGATTTTGAGACATTACATTCGCTAGGGCCTGAAAACTGAAACGTAATTGAAGATAAACTTTAAAATTTACTCAATTTACACTAAGGCAGCATTGAAATCTAACGAAACACATTTAAAGGTCTAGGCTAGAGACGTGTTCCGGCGTCTTTAAACCTAGTAGCTGTCGTTCGCCTCTTGGCTTTAGAAAGCGCTAGTACAGACTTGTGCTCCCCATACCGTCGCGTATATAAAGGGAGACCCCACTAGGTTTCAATCCTTTATCCATAAGAAGCTGAGTCTGCCGCCCTATACTCGTGATACACCGGACACAGCATTCGGGGAGATTGCCTACACGTACGGAAAGTCCTTGGTTGATTCCTCTTTCATTTTGAAACCAAGGTGTATATTGCAGTTCACGGTTATTTGGTACACCCTTTGCCTAGTATTCCTGAGTGGTCATTTTGATCCTATCTGACTCCCTAAATTTGAAAGGATCACAAAGCTCTTGTCATTTCACGCTTGTGTCAAATCTGAAAGAGATAGAGTCACCTTTTCAACCGTTTCTCGACTCTTAAAACATGAAATAGTGGAGTTTCTTATTTTTAAATGTGGTAAAAAATTAATCACCCGCGATCACATGCCCTGTTAGATTCTGCTTGTTGGCCGTTTGATTGTGTGTCTTGACTCTTTTTCAGCCCGTGTGTGTGTTTGATCTTTTTCTCTTATCGTTGCTACCACAGTGGCGGAACCCTCGGTTTTGTCTACTGGTAGTCCATATACGGACGATTCATCAGAGGTTTCTCAATCCTCTGCTGAACTTCAGCAGCCCATTGTTTCTGAGCAACCCTTTGGGGGACCAATTGAGTTCAATTGGCCCTTTTCCGACCCTTGGTCTAAATTGAGAGTAGGGGCTGAGTTCCTTTCTCTTACATTGGGTTCGCCTTTTGTAGCTGCTGTTTTTCCTCCTAGTCCTCGCCGTCTATTACGAGATCTAGCGGCAGACTCAAACATGAGTGATTCCAGTGAGAAAATCCCAACGTCTGGTGAAGACTATCAGCTCTTTCCTCGGAGATTATTTCCAGGAGATAGCCTTGAACCAGCTGTTATGTCATCATCCGGTCCTTCATTACCACCAGGGTATAGATCCTTGGGTCAGATTATTGCTACCGCAGCCTCTATGGGGGTATCAGCTCCTTCTACGAGGCCGGTTGCTCCTTCATTGGGGATTTCTCCTCAGACACCTGTTACTTCTGTACCTGCTCGGCCCACTGTCTGTGTGGCCGCGTCTGCACCCGCTGTCACGGCACCCTCCGCGAGGGCTATGCCGCCTCCTGAAGACATTTATATACCGACTGCTATGCCGGAGAACATCTCTCTGGAGGAGTATCGGTTGTCCCTACAACAACCGAACCCCGAGGTTGGACCATCCTCCCAAGATCCCAACCGCTCTTATTTTTTGCACTATGCACAGGATGGTACATCTGTGTATGCTTTTCCAGGTCAGTATGATGAGCACGGGGACATTTTATGTCTACCCGCTCCTCAAGCTCACCCCCATGCTCAAGGTTTACCTTATAACCAGGCTTATAACCCGCAAGGGCAACCTTTCCAAGGTCAACCTTCGGGCCAACTTGGCTATCTTTATGACCCACAGGGGAAGCCCGTGCAAGGCTATCTTGCGGGCCAGCAAGGGCCATCGTACGGTCCGCAAGGACAGTATTACAACCCTTCCGGTCAACCTTTGCAGCCTCAGCCGGGGTACCAACCGGGGCTGGTATATGGTCCTAGGGGGCAAGTCTAGCCTTCTCAACCCATGCGACCTCAGTATCCTGTTAATCCAAACGTTGCACACCAGCCAGGACCATCTTATGGTCTTGATGCAGGTCAACCTGGTTACCATCTACCACCTGGCTCCATTCCTCCACCAGGCCAATCGGTCTATCCGGCACAACTCGGTGTTCCGCCTCCAGGCCAACCGGTTCATCTGTTACAACCTGGTGCTTCTCAACAGCCAAGTCAACCTGCGCAACTGGCTCAACCTGTTCATCCGGGTCAACCTGTTAATCTAGGGCAGCCCCCTCACCCAGGTCAGCCTGCTCAACCAGGCCAGCCTGTCCATCCTATTAACCCTGCAAAACAGCTGACTTATTTGATGCCGCAGCCAAATCAACCGCTGCACCCTAATTACCAGGCTCAGCAGGGTCCCACCTACCAGCAACCCACTCAACCTCAGGGCGGCTACTATTCTCATTGTCAATATCGACCGAATTATAGCCAGCCCCAAGGGTCTAACTATCGTCTTCAACAACCCGGTTATACCTATACTCAGCAGCCGAATCCAAATGCTGCTTACACAGGGCCGACTCCTAATCAGGGTCCATACTCGGGTTATCAACCCCCGTACGCTAGTTACCAGCAGCCGAATCAAGCTGGTTATAACACCTACACCCCCTACGGTCAGAATCCTACTGGACAGAACCCATGGGGGCAAGGATATTCCCAATCGGCGTGGAGTATAGGTACTGGTCCTTACCCAGGGCCAGGTATGCCATCTAATCCGCCATTTCCATTCCTGGCTACCTTGGAGTTACCAGATGTTTCAAAATTAACGAATGATCCAATATTGCATAATCCTTATTGGCCTCCGGTTCCTACCAAGGTGCCCGGCGATTGCCCCAAGTTTGAGGGTAAAGCTGGGGAGGACCCCCAAGCTCATGTGATGACCTACCATCTTTGGTGTTCGTCCAATTATTGGGTGGATGATTCAGTTCATCTTCGCCTCTTCCAGCGCACTTTGACTGGCGCTGCAGCTAAGTGGTATATTGAATTACCCCGTGGTATCTTTCAAGATTTCAATACCTTAGCCATGGATTTTCTGACTCATTTTCAGTTACCGGTTCATTACGAAGCCGGGACGCACCTCCTGACTTCTTTGAAGCAGGACAAAGCCACCCACATTTCTGATCACATTCATGAGTGGCGACGTCGTCGTAGACTGATCAAGTTTCATATACCTGATCAGATACTAACTCATTGGTTCACCACCTCCTTTGTTAACAAAATTGCCCAAGATATTGCTATGGGAGCGTGTGTGACTGAAGAACAAGCCATCGCGCGTGCTCAATATCTGGATCTAGTATACTCACAATTCGGCACGCTGTATGATATCTTTCTTGATGCTCCATGGTATGGAACCTCTAAAGCCCCACCTACCCCAGCGGTGGATGGTGTTATTGGCTCCGTATCTCAGAATTCGAAGAAATCCTCGAATGGGAAGCAGAAGTCCAACTCATCCAATAATTCTGCTCCTCCCACCCCTACCGATTCTGGAAAAACTGCAGAGGTTAACGCCGTTCAGGCCAATCCTACGGAGAAAGCCTCTAAAGGGAAAAAGAAGGGCAAAGGTAAATCCAAATCCGATGCCCCAAAGCCAGAATCCAAATCTCGTACTGAGGATGGTTCTCAACGTAAACCGAAGTACCCATGCCTCATTTGTGAAGGAGACCATTATACCAAGGATTGTCCATGACGATATGAAGTTAGTCAACTTCTCAAAGGCTCTAAAGGGACTCCGGCAGTTCTTAAAGAACCATTCCCGTCTCAGCAGACCCAGATGGTTGAACAGCCTTCGCCATCTGCACCATTTGGGTCGCAAGTTTTTATGATGAATGGTGCTGCACCTATCTCTATTGCCACACGTTCGAAGGATTACAATGAATCGCGCCAGGCACCTGGGAAGGAAGTTGCGAATGGACCACCTCCCCCACCTGTCTTCGGTTCATTGGAAATTGAGAAGCCTACCCCTGAACCTGTTGTGAAGCCACCTTCTAAAGGTGTTTTACGAAGATCTTCTTACAATCCGAACGCCCGTGCCGCTCAACACTACAGTATTGTTGAGGATTTGGCACAGGCGCCTTCTGCCATTTTTGCACTAGAAGTTCTTCAAAGTTGTCCTTCGTAACGGAAGGCTTTGTTGTCTGCGATCGGTGGCATTGATCCCGCCGATTCAAGTCTTCTCACCTTTGACTTAGAGAATTTCACCTCCCGACTTCCACATCAGATCGCTCTTGTTATTCAAGTTGGGATCAACGATCTTAACATCCATAGGGCCATTGTGGATGAAGGTGCCTCTACCTGAGTTATGTCGTCCGCTTGCTGAAAGGCCATCGGCTCTCCGACCCTTTCATCATCCCCCAATGCTCTAGAGGCATTCGATGGTTAGGAATCCAAACCCCTGGGTGTTCTCGAGAGTTTAGAAATCACTTTACAGGGGAAGACAGTCAATGTAGAAGTAGAAGTGGTTGACGCCAAGCTTAAATACAATATACTTCTCGGCCGCAGCTGGACTCATGCCATGCTATGTGTGCCATCCACCGTTTTTTGACTTCTTAAGTTCCCTCACGAAGGCAGAATCGTTACGGTGGATCAGTTGTCCTTCTTCACCTCCACCTCCAAGAACAATGTTCCATACGTGGATCAGATCCCAAATCCTCCTGACAGTGTAGGACCCGGTCTCTTCAAGGACCCCGTCCTCATGGGTATTTTTCCCGCTCCACCACCGCACACCGCTCAAGTTAACATGATCTCCAGGTCTGATGACCCTTGGCTCATCCCTACGCCTGAGCAGGTGCTTGAGTTTGGAGAATTAATGCCCTTGACTCGAGTAGAGATTAGCTACTGTGAAATTGTTGCTGCATCTGATCCTCCCCATCCTCAGCATGCTCTTTTGAGCATGGCTCTAGATGTCTACTCTCAATCCCCCTAGATTGGTCAGGTCGATTCACCTGATCCTCTTAAAGAGACTTTTCCTTCTGATGAAGCCATTGTTGAAACAATGTCTCTTGAGGAGCTGCCTTGGAGCGATGGACATCATCATTCCTCCTTTATGCCCTCCCTGGGGGCAATGTCAGATTGTCTAGAGCGTTTTGCATCTCAGGTTCCTACTCCTCCTCTCCAAACGCCTATTTTGACGCATGAGGTTCTCTCGAAAGGAAACCTGAGTAATATCACTCAAACAATCCCGATCAACATCTCTGTTAAGCCGGGGATCGTTGAGAACATACACGTGGGAGTGACTTGTTCTCCTGATGAGATACAAGTCTATACTGATCTTTTTAAGAATTCAGAGATGTGTTCGCCTGGTCCTACGAGGAAATGCCCGGACGACCAAAAGCGGGGAGGCGGATTCCACCCACCTTGTGCCGTGCTTTCCGTGCGCCAACGTTTACGCCCTAGCAGAATCCTCTGTGCCGGGCCGCACTAAGGCAGTTAAAAACTTCAACCGGGGGTTTTTATTTATCCCATCCCCCATAATTATTTCCAACATTGTCCTTTTGAAGGTACAGGGTACCATTCGCAGTCCGTTGATTACCACGACATCAATCGCACCTGCCCAAAGGATAACTATCCCGCTCCGTTCATAGACCAAATTACCTGTATCAATGTGCCTAAGTGATTTTATTCGATGGATGAAGCCAGGTATAATCAGACTAATATTCTTACCCGAGGACGAACACAAGACTTATCTGTCCGTCCGTGGGCACCTCGCGTATAAAAGCTCAGTGCCTGTTTGGAGACATGTAGATTACTTTTTCGCCATATGTTTTACGCTTTCCACATATTCGCCATATCGGGCCACTATCCAATTAATTACAACATTTAGCTAGGCGAGAGGACCACCCTGAACACCTCTGCCAGATTTTCCTTCGCTGTAGGCGCTACAATATTAGGCTTAATCCTCATAAATGCGTCTTTTGCGTAGATTCTGGCCGTCTTTTGGGATTCATAGTATCCAAAGACGGAATTCGCCTTGACCCTTTAAAGGTCAAGGCTATCATCAATCTCCCATCACCCTCCTCGTTATATCAGTTACAGAGTCTGCAGGGAAAAGCAAACTTCCTTCGACGCTTTATCCTGAACTACGCGGAGGTAGCCAAAGGATTCACGCGCCTATTAAAGTAGAACGTTCCCTTCCATTGGGACGAAATTGCTCAACAATCCTTTGAGAAGCTCAAGACATTACTGGTTAATGCTCCTTTGCTTCATCCTCCTGATTATCACCGCGATTTCACTTTGTATCTCGACGCCGCGTTTAGCACCATAGCTATGGTTCTGGTGCAGGATGATGATGATGGTAATGAACATGTTGTTTATTATCTATCACGAAACCTTCTCGATACAGAAACATGTTATGCTCACGTCGAGAAGTTGGCATTAGCTGCAGTACACGATGTGCAGCGCTTTTGCCACTACATCCTGTTGCGTACGATAACAGTGGTTTCGGATTGCAACCCCATGACATATATTCTCTTTCGACAGTTACTGGGGGGAAAATACTCCAAATGGATCGTTATCCTACAGGAGTTTTACTTAGAGTTTACTACTGCTAAGTCAACCAAATCACTGGTTTTCGCGGATCTTATATGCTCACTCCCAACAGACTCCACTCCTTCACACTCCGAGGACCATATCCCGGACGAAACTCTTTTCCTTATCAGTACTTGCGACCCTTGGTATGGCGACATAATTGTGTATCTTCAGACCTCCACATTTCGGTCTGAGTTGACTAAAGACGCCCGACATCGAATTCGGCATCAGTCTCAACCCTACCGCATCGTAGGAGATACCTTATACCGCATTGGAGTAGATTCGGTGCTCCGTCGGTGCCTAACCTTGGAAGAGGCTGAAAGGGTCCTAAATGACTGCCACAGTGGCGCCTGTGGTGGACATATGTCCGGATATGCCACTGCCCAGAAAATTCTGCGAGCAGGTTACTTCTGGCCGTCCATATTCAAAGACTGTATCGTTGCAGTCCGTAAATGCCATGCGTGCCAGGTGTTTCAGCGCAAGATGCGAACTCCGCCTCTCCCTTTGCATCTTGTTATTACCGTCAACCCTTTTGCGAAATGGGGTGTAGATTTTATGACGTGTAACCCTCGTTCAGTTGGGGGGCATGCGTATATAATCGTCGCTGTCGACTACTTCACCAAGTGGGCCGAAGCGATGCCTACACTAGCTGCCGACGGTAAGACAACTGCCCAATTCATCTTCAACCACATCATTGCACGTTTCGGGGTCCCTCAGGTGATCGTCACCGACCATGGTACTCATTTCTGAGATTATATGATGGATGAGCTGACTTCAAGATTGGGCTTATGCCACGATAGCTCAACGCCATATTACCCTCAGCCAAATGGCCAGGTTGAAGTAGTGAACAAGGTTCTGGTCACTACGCTTCAACAAACAGTTGCTATTCACAAATCCAATTGGCACCTCCAACTGTTCTCAGCTCTATGGGCATACCGGACGTCTGCAAAGAGTGCAACTAGATTCACACCATTTCAATTGGTGTATGGTCTGGAAGCAACTCTTCCGGTTGAATGCGAGATTCCTTCTTTGAAATTAGCTGTGGAACTTCTACCCGACACTTCTGCCGAGGAAGAGCGTCTTTTGTATCTGGAACGGTTAGATGAAACCCGCCATCTGGCTGCTTTAGTCATTGAAGCACAAAATAAGCGGGTCAAAGCTCACTTTGATCAATCAGTTTCTCCACGTTCCTTTGTCGAAGGGGACCTCGTCCTCCTGTACGATCAAGCGCATGACAAGCTTGGGGCTGGTAAGCTCCAACCTATGTGGCATGGGCCCTATATAGTTAAACGAGTATTGAAGAATGGGGCTTATGAGCTTATAGATTATGAAGGAGTACCGCTGGCGCAGCCCAGAAATGGGATGTACCTGAAAAAATACTACGCCTGAAGTGATTTTTGGTGTGGTGTGTGTACATAGGTGTGTGTTTTTCATTTGTGTGCATGTGTGGTGTGGTGTGCGATGTAAACACCTTTCTGCTGATCGAGTCTTCCTGATTGTGCAGATGTCCATCAATCCGTTTGTTGGTTTCGCGGATGGTGCCTCTCGCAGTACCAGGAATCTGTCTTCGGTAGCCTGGGTAATTTACGATCCTGCTGGTGAGTTGGTCAACCTGCAAGGTGTGTGTCTGGGACGTGCTACAAATAACATCGCGGAATATAGTGTTGTATTAGAATTATTAACTGAGGCTGTAAACCTTGGTATCCATGAATTACTTGTGTATCTAGACTCACAACTTGTAGTATTATAGCTTAACGGTCATTATTCAGTCAGAAACACATCCATTTTACGTCTGTATCTGCGTATTAGTTTACTGGAAAGAAATTTTGACTATATCACATATCAACATATACCCAGGCATATGAATACACTAACAGATGCAGTAGATAATTTGGTTTTAGATAGACATTTGCGCAATTTGTAAAACAACATCACATGTAAAAGAAAGATCCATCCAGAAATAGATATGTATATATATAGATATCGAAATGTTTACATAGTGTGCGTCGAATAAAATTGAAAAATATACATGTTCGTCTTAATACATTCCGAGACGACATGTCTCTCAAAAAATATGCATGAAATAAACCCTAAGTGTCTAATCTGCATGGTGCTCATGATAACAAGTCACCGCACGCACTAGCTGTCTCAGGATGCGGTGGAGGCGACTAGGCACTCCCACCGTATGTCTCTGGTATGCTAGTGGGACATCTGCCAGCCGCGCGTAGTCTGGAATCCCCCGGGAAATCCCCTCGAGGTTTTGAATTAACTCTCCCCCCTCAGCGCCCTCCGCCTGAGGGTCAGCTGCGGGCTAAGTTCTCCATGAGATAGGAGACATGTTGGCAGGTCGCTCTGGGCTGACATCTGCATACACGTAACAACTGTCTTTAGAACGAACATGTATTACAAAAAAAAAATCATAAATGCACAAAAATAAAAAAGATGGTCTTACCCAACTCCTCGTCCCAATCATCTCCCTCCGGGAGTGGAAGATCTGGATCACCAGTGAAATCGGTTCCTGCATATGGCCAGTCTTCAACTACGATCAACTGACGTCGTAGCCACCCAAAAAACTCTGGCCTCCAGGACATCTGTTGGCCTCCTCCCGCTCTGGGCATCAGTGCTGCCCAGCGAGCCATTCTCGGCTCTCGTGGTATCGGCTCAGCTACTATGGCCCCTTGGCCTTGGAAGATTGGTAGTCGTTCCAGAATGAATGATACCAGGATAGAACCGTAGCCAAACTGTTTTAGTTTGGCTTGCCTGCATTTTGTCAGCTGCCTCTTCATGTTGACTGTCACTGCTGTAGCCCAATCAAACAGTGTGGGACTCATACACTCAGAGGCGAGTATGAGTTGGGCTTTGGTGGCTTAATGCGGGGCCTATGCTCCTGCAGCCCACGTAATGGTGTGTAGCACTACTCTGAGTGCTAGATCCTCGATGGTGTGAATGTCTACCTTTCCGCTTCCGGATCCGGTTTGTGCCCCTGGGCACACCCTCGCCATTACCTACTCCATATTTTCACTAGATGGTCTGCTCCCTGTCAATATGGGTACCGGACCTCTGTGCGACAGTCTGGTTATGAAGTATACGTTAGAAACCTCCAGTTCCAATACTTGATCCCGCAGCTTGAACACTTGTTCATCTACATCCCAAATACTGATAAGATACTGTAGAAGCTCAGGTTGAGCTCGCAAGCAAGGTGTCAGGAAGAATTTCTTTAGCCCGCAATTTCTAAGGGCATTCATGCAAGTTTCATTCTCCATTGCTAATTCATCCTCTTCCCCATGCTCCCGCTCTCTCCATTCAATCACCATTTTTCTCGGTTGCCTGCATCAACATGATCAGAACCCTTGATTAGATCTTTGTCATGCTTAAAAAACTCACTTAAGTTACTCTTAATTCAGAAATTTTGGGCGAAAAGTTCAGTTCCACCGTTGGCACGGTCCTTGTGTATATAAAAGCCCATTGGCGCGGGTCCGTGCTCGATACCCGCGCCAATGGGCGGAGCCCTAAAATTTTAAAATCCTTCCACAGAGATCTAATGAGCAATGGAAAACTATTAAAAAATGGATTAAAATGGAGTACAGGGAAGCACCTCTTACCTGGAACGAACGGGAATCTGAATAGTAGCCGAGATCAGTCGAAATTGCCGTCATAAGTTTGCACACCAAACAGACCACTGTTGTTCTCCCATGAGGTAAATAGTAAATGTAATTTTGTTTTTACCATTTGAGACTTATTTATAACTTTTTGAACTCTAATTAGGTTTAAAAAGCCATTTTTTATCGATATTTTAATATATTTTGTCGAAAATGGATTTTTCGCTTGCCTCTGTGTGCAGCAACAGGTTTGTACGCGACTTAAACGGTGAAACAAGTTGTATTTTATACTTTTTCGGACTCGGTAAAAACACGAAAAAGTCATTTTGGAGTCATCTTTCAGCTCTTTTCTGACTCTCTAAACATGAAAAGATTGCTGAGGCCCTTGCCATTTCGATCTCATTAAAGTGGACACGAAACGACATCTACCCAGTATACGTTTACTCCTTTTTCGGGCTGGGATAGATTATTTACGAAAAAGGAATACCCTAGTCTATCGCGACTAGGAGGTTTTCTCAGACATAGTTTTCTACCTTTTCGGATCTGAGGGACTATTTATGAAAAGGGAACATTGGATTTTACTTTTCAGCTGTCTTTTCAAACTCTCTAAACATGAAAAGACGCCGAGTTCTTCCTTTGTCAGACTCGTTAAACCCTGATGACATCGGATTCAGTCGAAATGACGTTATTCGAGTCGCTCCTTCCTAGGGCTCGTTAAATGTACTAGGATGGACTTATATCACAAGCATATGCTATCTCCTTCAAGCTTGTCATCAAAAATAATTGGGGCACTCGCCAGAAATGGCGGGGAAGAATGGAACCAGCATCATTTTCGTGTCGGCAGTATGTCGCTCTTGAACATGGCACTTTTCTGCATTCGTGTCGGGTTGGGGACATCTCATCTCATTTTCCACTTGCTTTCGTGGGTTTGGGTAATCATTTTTGACATCTCATCTGCTCTTTGCCTTGTCACTATGACCTCTGATCTTTTGATGTCAAATACTGCCAAGTCCACTGTCGTGCCGTTCATATGTTCAAGAGAAGTTGACCTCTGCAAATACCAACCTTCCTCTGATTCTCATCTGATCGTGATTCACAAAAACATTATGTTTCTCTATCTCGTGTCGATGATGTGGGAAACACTACCTGTCGACTCCAGCTCATTATCTAGGAAGCTGATCTAGAGACTCCCTTCTGGTATCTTGGAGCTTGCATGCCTCAATGGCAGGTTCTTCGCATTCGACGTGAGGTTTTCATCATTGACCTCCGATCAAGTGATTATATGGGTATTCGACGCCATCTCATTGATTCACATGCTGTAGATTGTACCTGCAGTACCTTGAGGACCATCGTCATTATTGGTGGTACCTCTCGCATCTGTTAATGGCTTTCATCATTGGCTGGTAATCAGATGATGTTCTTGCGTGTTCGACTTCAGCTCACATATTCGCATGCTTGAACTTGTACTTTGTTCGGGTCGAGATGGAGCGTAAGACCCTGGATTGTGTCTGTTGTAATCCAGGCTGTGATTTTGTGGATTATTATTGATTACATGACTCACTTACTGGATGGCTGCAACCATACCTGAGTCTATTTATCGATCCTCACTGGATGGGTGCGTCCATACCTGGGATCTGGATTATTGTATACTCTGTTATGGATGGCTGCGCCCATACCACATATATATCATGTATCTGAGATATCAGTTGTATTTCTTCGCGTAGGTTTTCTGACGGCGGAGTTTCCAGTTGGACACATTCTTGTAAAGCATTTCACCCCTCTCTCTCTCTCTCGGGCCTCATGCTTTAGGGGGCATCTGTTACACAGTAATTTGTCACCATCCCTGCAATCCCCGTCCTGCACATTGGAGGGCTCATTTTGTGATCTGTGAGCAGTGACATGGCTTGAAACCACTTTCATGACATCCCTCTGAACAAGAGCTTTCATTGCCCTGAAGACATCTCCTTGTGAAAAACCCTAAAAATGGCCCTTTTAGCATTGGCGCGAGCAGGTAGTTCAGTACCTGCGCCAATGGGGAAAATACTTCAAATAGGCCGCGCCAGTTGGCGCTCTATCCTAGAGTCACACTCGCGCCAGCCAATTTGAGAGGTGTTTTAAAAAAATAAATGGTGGAAGTTTCGTCCTAACTGATCCAGGAACTGATATCTATCTTGAGTTGGGAGGTTTGGCTACGAATTTCCATAGAGAGGAAGTGGTTTGCCACCTATCATGGAAGCTTCGTTGATGATAGGGGAAATCCCATGATTATAGGGATCCCAACTTCTCTTCCTCAATCTATAAAAGCTTGCCCATCTCCATAGCAAGCTAGTCTTCAAGTTCCCAAATTTCCAAGAGCCTCATGCTACAAGAGCCTCCATAATTCCCTTAAGACCAATTTCAAGCAAGGATACTATCGTCAAGATCCGAAGAGAGAAGTTTGTCCCATCGTTGACAGGATTTTCGAGACGTGTTCTGCTGGCGACCCCTTCGAAGGAGAATTCAGCGTCAGAACTATGGTTGTAATTTTCCTTTGATTGATTATTAATAAATGAATATTGGTTATGGTTCCACTCTTGTTGTTGTTTATGATGATGAGTTATGTCCTTTCTGACTGACATATAGTTTCATCTACTGGATTTTACGCTTGCGTTTGTTTTTTTTCTCGCATGTGCAGGTGTCCCATCCCGGAGATCGTGGGGATCGCGATCTGCCAGAGCTGAGGAACGGGAGCGCCACCTCTTCTACAATGACTGCGTTGGATTCCAGGTAAGCCTTCATCGCTAGTTGGTTTATTTGGAATTAGGAACCTACGCTATAGCGTGATTGATTGTTGCTAGACCCGGTCTGGGCTAGTAGGGATCGCCTCTGTCCGTAGAGGGGATTTACCTCCACAACAACAAGGCAACAATTACTGATGAATATGTCGATGAGGATATTATTGAGAATGACATAATTGATGATGATGATGACATGGTATATCATTTCAACATCGTTTCTGAATCAGATGTTGATATATAGGTCGATGAGTTGGATGAATATCAAGAAGATACAGAAGAAGAATATTGATATAGATGTTCTATTCGAGTATGAGCTAGTATGTTATAACTTTATATTTTAATATGTAGGAATGATTGTAATTAAATAATTTACTAATTATGTGGGTTTATTGCATGTTGTTTATTATTTCAAACCAGTAAATACTGGCCATACTAGTGTATAGGCTAAACTAAAATTATGTATTTATACAAACACATGAAAATGTTGTTTACAAACTTAATTAATTTTTGGTTTGTTCATATTCTATTTCATAGATTGGGTATTGGGAAAATGAGAGTGATGTGATGGGGATATTATTGATGATGATGTCAATGAGGATATTATTGAGAATGACATAATTGATTATGATGATGACATGGTCAATCATTTCAACATCGTTTCTGAATCAGATGTTGGTATAGATGTCGATCAGTTGGATGAAGATCAAGAAGATACAGAAGAAGAATATTGATACAGATGTTCTGTTCGAATATGAGCTGGTATGCTATAACTTTATATTTTAATCATTATAGAAATATTTTTTATGCACAATCGCTCATTTACTAGGGGCCTGGAAGGATCAGGCGATTGAATAACATTTAATAACAGATCAAGGGTATCATGAATAAAAGGAAGGGATCGAGTGACAGTACCCACCAAGTCCGTTGCAGGTTCATATTATGTTGCAAGGGTTATAGTTCTTGTTTTTCACAAAATTTGGTAGTTAGATCTATTTCAACTGAAGCAACCAAGGTCTGTGGGTGTGGGTACAATATTGCCATTTTTGGAATCCAGATGAGTGGATGTGTGGGATGCTACATCGCACAACTAAAATATTCTCTTTTTTTCCCTAGCAAGTTATTGATCTCCACAATTTATTTGGTCTATACCCCTGGACACTAGTAGATAACCCGACAGCTACCACTGAAGGGACATAGAATTGTACCTTTCAACCAAAATGACCATATTTTCCATTGGTGTATATTCATATCAATTGAATTATGAGGGATGGGCTCTATCATGTGTTACATATACATTTTGTTATATATTTTTTGTTGTATTAAATATTCTACATTTACGTACACAGATATTTTGTATCAAGTTTTTCAGTGATGTGCATGTGGAAGGGCTGGAAAATTTAGTATATTTCGATAATCTTCGTGACCAAAAGTGCTTTACAGAACAAGCGGATTCCCTTACTTTTTATTCTGAGGTAATTTTCATCATGATGAATGGATAAAAATGTGATGTGCCTCCACTGCAATTACTTACTAGAAAACACTAATTGTGAATAAATGTTGTACCAAAAGGTGGATCATGTGTATCTAAGCACGTCAGCTTCGCTTGCATTAATTGATCACGAGAAAAAGAGAACAATTGTCATTCGTAAAACTGGATTTCCTGATCAAATTTATTTCCGGAAACCTCATTTGGATTTCATGATAATGTAGAGAGATAAGTTATGGTATAAAGACTGTTCTAAGGGATAAGGGTATACATAATATAAGTTACAATGTAGGAAGAAAAGTTTGACCTTTTTAATATAAAAGAACCTAGCTTGGTTGCATATATATGTGTGTGTGTGTGTGTGTGTGATCCTTATATTTTCCTGTGGGGTTATTGGGGTTGAGGTTCTATCTGGTGTTATGGAGAGGTGTTATTGTGTCTAATTCTGATTCCTTAAAGCTATGGTTACTGGCTAAAGTGGGTTTTTGGGTATAGGGTTAGTCATTGTATATTATTTTATTTTCTAACTATATGACAGGTAAACTAAATATAGGGCTATGTTGTTTATTTTGTAGCATCCTGGTTTATCTATGAAAAAGGCTTTATAAAGGGGTTGTTCTAATTCTTGTGGATAGATGTGTCATTCATCCTAACCTAATAAGAATTTATATGTCTTTGGGGAGGTTCGTACCTCACCCCTATTCTGGTTTTTTTTTCTTTTATGGGGCTTGGTTAATGAGGAATAATATCTGTGTTTATTAGGCATGGTGTCTATGGTTCCTTTCTCTTACTTCTTATCTGATTAAGAGCTTGAATTAATAAAGAAATGTAATTCCTTTATTCTAAAATGGTTTCCTTACCTTAAGAAAACACCTTGAAGGGATGCCTTTGAAGAGGGCACTACTCCTACAGGCCATCCACCTATGTATATGTGTATAGAATGATCCTAAAATATTTTTACAACGGAGTTAAGGATCTCCTAAGTTAACGACCTTAGCAAAAGGAAAAGTTTGGAGATCCTCTGATGTTTTTTTTCTATATTCTTTTTTTGCCACTAGTTTTATGATTATCCAAATTCATACTATGGAATAGGATCAAAGCATTGCCTCCCTGTTATGACTAAGGTTCCCACACTTAGGCCTATGGCTTGGTCAGCTGTATGGTCTGTACTCTTGTTAAGTTCTCTTAGCACATGGAAGGAATGAAACTCCTGGAACATTTGAATCAAAGCCATTATAATTTTTAATAGCAGGTTCAGCTTATACCCTTACGGAGAATACTTCAAATTGAATTTCTTGATAATGTTTAAGGAATATCTGATCACCATTAACTTTTCAGTCGAATATTTCTAAGCCAGACGCGGCCCTTTTGATAGGGCATACATCTCTGCTTTATTGTTAGTGGCTGCTCCCAAACTCCAACTATAGTTGTATTCTAATTGTCCCATGGGTCAAACAAGACTCATAATTTATCTTTAACTAGTGGCGCATGCCTCTAAGATTCATTAGTATTGTCACATGCCTTATTTAAGGTTAGATGGAATCCATGCATGCATGTGACCTCACCCTTTATAACTCAAGAGTGATGCACCTCCTCTTTGAGAACTATGATATGCCTCACTAGCTTCTACCTACATGACACAATACAATGTAGTTGAAGAGGTGCCCAGATATACTAATTTTTTTTAACAGTACAGTAATATATATAGTAAAATCTGTGTTGAAGCTCATTACAGGGCTGAGAATCTGTTCATCATCCTTTTTCTACAATAAAAAATGGCCATGAGGGTCTAAAAAAACTTGAAACCTGACCTTTGAGACTAGATTGCTATTACATCATTACATATTACTATAAGTATATATTTTGTATAAATTTCCTAAATAAATATGGATTTAGCAGGAATATAACAAAAAGGGAGAGAAACATTTGTCCTCCACCATTTTCACAAGAGAACTCGGTTTCCCATGAGAACCACATTTTATATGGTGAAAACTCTATTGAGGTCCGAGACCACTACTCAAGGAGAAAACACAGGTTTGACAGAAGATATTTGGACCACTTTAGACTGTAGACCCCTTTTATAAACACCCACAGGGAAGCTCTACCTATATTTGAGTTCCTAAATTTCTTCACTGATCTGGTGAATCAGCTGTCTATGGTCAGTGATTATCTACATCATAGAATTTAATTTCACAGTCAATACCTCTTCCCAAGACTTGAGGCCTTCCATTTTCTTTTGTTGGCTGAAATCAATAGAATTTCCCCCTTGAGCGGAGGTTTCTCTCCCAAGAACTCTTGTTTTTTTTTCTCATAGTTCTCTCACATATTACTATATATTTGATTGATTCAATAATTAATAAGAAAAGGAATGGCGTACCTATCCAATTTGGGCCCATACTTCAATTTTATGGACCTCACGGATTAAAGTTATAATTGCGATAAATTCTTGATACATGCATTTCACATTCTTCTCCTCAATAGTTCTCGCAAAAGAAATATTCATTTCACTAGGTGATTAGATGCTTGATCCTAATAACCTGATCAATTGAATGTGCAACCCAAACCCATAAGGTGATCTGGTGATGATGATATCTATCTATACTTGATCTTTCTAACTGGCTTGGATCTCACACCAATTGGATGTAACTCATATAGCAGCAGCAATCACACACAGGTTTTTTTTTTTTTGATGCCAATGAAGCGTCAGTATACCGACGACATTAAGCATCAGACATGGTCACGTCGGTAGAGTGATGCACATCTAGCTTCGTCGGAAGAGTGATGCATGCACACTATTGTCGGTATTGTGACAAATCCCTGCCACCATCGATAGAGCGCCACATCCCTGCCACCATCAGTATAGTGACGACATTCTAGCTTTGTCGAAATTGCGACACATTTGTGTCACTGTCGGTATAGAGACAAAATTATAGAGTCATAGGAAGAATGACAGAATCTTGCGAACATCGAAAGAGCGACAAAAGCATGTGAACGTCAGAAGGGCGACATATGCTTGCTAACGTCGGAATAGCGACGTACAGTTGGTAACGTCGGAAGAGTGACGACCTTTTGGAAACATTGGAAAAAGTGTCGCTCTTCCGACACTTAACTCAAGTTTCGGAATTTCGACGTTAGTAGAAACCACATTTTGGCTCGCCTCAAAGTGTCGCTCTTGGGTCACCTATGTGTTGCAAGAGCGACATTTTGGCTGTCAGAAATTGGGTCAAATGTGCTAGTGCCAATTCAGAGAATTCCTTTGGGTGGCACAAGAATAACTACGAGGAGTTGCTCCTTGGTTCAAACACTTAGATGTCGACATATCCTTCCTTATTTATGGTTCCCAACAATTTTATAATCTCTTTCCATACATCGATATAACGCGACACATTACCACACAGCCATATAACGTAACACATTATTTTGCATGCATTTCCCAGCTAACTAATATATGGCAGTGAAAAGGGTACTTTGAACTCGTCTAAAGGTTCGTTAGTTCATAATTTTGCGATAATATATTTGTGGTGATACGTTTGATAGAACTTAGTCTCAAGGTCGATGGGAAACGTACCTGAAATTTTGCAACACACCAAACGGGCGAAAGAGATACAGTTCGCCTGCCCAGTGTTGTGCTTTGTCATGGTGAAAAAATGAACACATTTACCTACCTTTCTGCAGATGAAGGAAACCCCAGCTCATATACACATTCCCCCATGGCTTCCCACATTACCTAATTCACACACTTATAAGAGCACTCCAAGAGAAAAATGGATCCTCAGGAGGTGAAGATTGAGTAGGCCAAGCAGTGGGTGAAAGGTCGAGCGGTAGGTGGTGAGTTTTCATTAGCGCTTGGCATCGACTTCCAGGTCTTATTTTCTAGGGATCGCCATGGAAACAAATGGCGAGGAAAGAAACCCTAGCCCTACCCAGAATCCCAACACTAACTCTAATAACCCCTTTCTTTCTCCGCACGTTGCCCCCGAGCAGAAATAGGTAAGCCCTGTCAAGAATCCCTCATTGCTGGCCCGTCTGGTGGTTAAACCCCCTTCTATCATGGAGGCCTTTGCTCCAGCCATTGATGCCATTAAGCATGGGCTTGATTAGGTCGAAGAGCTCGATAGGTGAAGGAAGAATCTGTGTGGGAGTTGGGCGTTGTCTGATGAGAGACCCATTGTACAATTTAAATTTGATTTTGAAAAGAAGGCACAAATGGCTGCCCATGCGACTGGAGCACAACGAAATGAGGCATCGATGGGTTCTTTGTTTAGCATAGATGAGGAGATAGATGATAAGAAGAGAAGGGTAGATAATATATTAAAAGAGGCCATGAAAACCCTCATGACTTGGTACAACTGTGAAGATGGCACAAAATTTGGGATGTTGTTGTGACTTAAAAATCAACCAACTAGGTTGGGAATTTTCTGTTGTGACTTGAAAATAAACCAAATGGGTTAGGAATTCACTGCATCATGGGTGTTCCAATTGTCATTTTTTAACAATAGGCTGGGATGAGTTTCTTCTAGATTTGGAAAACAATGTATAACTAGAATTGCTTGCTGGAGAAAATTCTATCCGATTGTTGGTGATTTCAAAACTGGCTTGGATAAGTTGCAGATAGACATTTACGTATTCATCACTCACTGGAAGTAGGTGTATTAGTTATCATCTCAATGTTAAAATTTATAAAAAAAAGGTAAATAACCGCCATGCACTATTCACCTTATCAATATGGGGCAGGAATAACAAAGATATATGCAGTAGTTGTGGCAGTTGATTCGGTAATGGCATGTGAGGTTTTAGTGACATTAAGGAATCATTCATTTCAAATATGAACAGGTACCACAAGGTGGGAATAGTATATGAAATTTTTTTTGTTTGCATATATTATTACGGATAGTTGTGTGGTAGTTAGTTATTCACAATTAGTCGTTTGTGATAAGTGTTGGCAATATGATGTAGAGTGTTGTCCTTGATGGCAACCTACTTGATGAAGTTGTTCTTAATGGAAACTAACTTGTTCTATTTGTTAATGATGTAAATCTGATGTATCTATAGAGCAGTGCAGATGTAATGGATAAATGAATTCTTGTAAGGGCCAGAGCAATGATTAAAATGGTATTTCATAAACCATACGCGGGTTTGTAAAGGCAAAGTAGCGTATGTACGTGGAAACGTACGTGCCAAGTAGTGTATGCCTATTTGCGCTCTAAATTTCTAAAACCAAGGGACATTACCATGGTATTGGCTCACGGTATTGAGGGCTGGATTATCTATTTGATCCCGTCCAGGAATGCCAATGGAAGTTGTGTGGTTTTGGCTCATGGTATTGACAAAGGCTAAATATATATAAGGAGAAGAAGATCATAGTGCAAGTGCGTGCATATGTCTGGGTTTTAACGAATACTTCATCAGCATTCAGATGAAGAACCCCATTGATAGATTCGAATCTGGTGACAACTATGGATATGATGAAGGTTCAAGATCTCTAGATCTAGAAATGATGAATCTATAGCATGATCTGAAAAGAAATGATGAAGACCTGGTGCAAGTCTGATGAAGAAATTGAAGAAATCTGGGTAATTTTATAGATCTGGACTGCTCTGCAAATTTTATCTTTTATAGATCTATACACTAGTTTGTCTCGGTAAAAGAGCGTATATACGTAGGTCCGCTTAAAGAAAAGTGCGTATGGCAGTCAAGAATAAAATGCACTAAAGTATATGCAATTTTGTCTCTATGAAAGCGTGTATATACACAGGTTCAATGAAGTAAAAGCGTGTATGGAATCTAGGGTTTTGCTGAAGGATGTGGAATGAAATGTCTGATCTGTTATGCTGTTTTACTGTTATCTGTCAAGGATGTATTCATATAGATCTGGGTTGTTTGAATGTTGATTGTGCTGCTAATTATGTTGATTAAAGATCAAATTGTTTGATGATTCAATGACTAAATTGATGAAGGAAGAATGACTGTATAAACAGTTCTACATGGTTGATAGATTGTCTGAAACAGAAATCTGATTGCAGATCTGAATATGAGTCTGAACTAATTTTGAAAGGAAGCATACAAGAATACGCTAGTTGGTGAAAAGGAAAGCACGTGCATACGTGGAAATGGTGAATAAAAATCGCGTATACAAAGTTACTATGCACTGAGTCATACGCAGGTTGGTGAGCAGAAAAGCGCGTATACACGCGACTTCAGTGAATAAAAGTAGCGTATGATATTTGAATCAATGAATCAGTTGATTTTACATCTCAGATATACATTCTCTAAGTGCGTTATCTCCTATATTCTGCTACAACTATCGCAACGTTCTGCCAGTTGGGAGAAGCATGTTTGTTGATAAGTGAAGACGAAGAAGCCGTTTAATCCAGCTGTAGTACTGAACACAACTTCTCTGAGGGTGCCGAGGGTCGAAGCTCAAAGAGGGTAGCCTTCCAGCAAGGCTGCAACAGAGCAGGGTAGTAGCTCCTTCTGTGAGGTCACAAATGACAACAGAAGGAAGCCCTTCCAGAGAGGGCTCATAAATGAGATAAGGCTAAGGCCTCTCTTAGGGGTTCTGCACAAAGAACTGCCAAGAGGTGGTCAGAAGTTTTCTTTATAATAAATATTGAAGACAGAGACGACAACAACGGTGGTTTTCTCCCGAATTGGGTTTCCACCTTAAATACTTGTGTTCATGTGTGTTGCTTATGTGTGATGGTTTATTCTGTTATTACTGCACATGCTTACTACTTACTAAACATCTGATGAATGAATGATGCAATAATCTAAGTTAAGAATTAAATGCATCTCTGGACATACGCAAGTTTTCTTAAGGATATCCACGTGTATACGCGAGTTGTGTTCAGTAAAGTAGCGTATGGGTTTAAAAGCAAGAAAAAGTAAAAAAAATTCAGTTAGCACTAAATACTGATTCACCCCCCCTCTCAGTATTTTTCCCAACAATTGGTATCAGAGGAGGTCCTTCTGAAAAAGCTTAGCCGCTAGAAGGAAGATCAAGCAAGATGAGCAATCAAGAAGGAATAGCATCTATCAGGCCTCTGCTCTTTAACCGAAATAATTTAATCTTATGGAAAATAAGGATGAGATCCTATCTTCAGTCCCTAGGAGTAGATGTATGGGCCATTGTTGAAAAAGGATATCAATATCCAGCCGCAGTACCAACAGATTCAACGAAAAAGAAGAATTATGAATCAAATGCAAAGGTGGTCAATGATTTAACAGGAAGTCTAACTGAATATGAATTTGTCAAATTCATGCAGCTGAATACAGCAAAGGAAATATGGGACAAAATCATTCTAAGTTATGAAGGTGATGCAAAGGTAAAAAGTGCGAAGCTCCAAACTCTTAGAATTGAATATGAAAATTTGAAGATGCATAGTGACGAGAGTATTGCCAGTTTCTTTTTACATCTTGATGATGTTGTAAATCGTATGAGAAATCTGGGAGAAACAATAACCGAATCTACTTTGGTTGAGAAAATTTTAATATCTCTAACGGCAAAATTTGAGTCAAAAGTCTCGGCTCTTGAAGAAAAACAGGATCTTCAAAATCTTACTGTGGTGCAACTTCATGGCATACTGACTGCATATGAAATGAGAAGAGGAGGACCATCTGAAGTCAAAGAAGCTGTCTTTAGAGCTTCTACAAAAGGAAAAGAAGTACAAGAAGAAGAAGGATCAGGGTACATCTCAGAAGAAGATGAGGTAAATTTTGTAAAGAAACTCCAACTTGGCACAGGATGGTTCAGAGGTAAGATTCCTTTCAAATTTTTTTCTTGTGGAAGAGTTGGTCATTATGCTGCTAAGTGTCCTCATAAAGAAACACATGAAAAAGGGAAGGAAGTAGCAAGAATAAATAAGAACTGTCCAGACTATTAGGAAAAGCTACTATACTCATGAAGATAGTGATGGGTTATCTGATAGTGAGGAAGAATGTGAACAAGATCTTAGACTTCTCATGGCATTTGAAAAAGAATCTAGAGAAGAAAAGGATACTTTTATGGATGCTCTAGAGGACAATGATTTCCTTGATGAAAACAATCAACTCAAAATATGCTTAGAAGAAAGTAAAATAATCATAGAGACTCAGAAAAATCAGATTGAAGAAGTGAAGAAACACAATGAGAAATTAGAATGTGAAGTGGTAAGTCTAAGAAAAGAACTTGAGAAATTAAAGACTCTGAATCTTAGATTTTCTAAAGGATCTGAAACCTTGGATGAGATTTTCAACGTACAACGTTCTCCTCTTATAAAGACAGGTCTTGGATATACTGGAGAATCTTCTCAGGCTTCAACACCAAATTATCTAAAAGCAACTACAACTAGTTTACAACATTCTGCCACTTAGCAAGGGAATAGAGAATATTTACAGGTAAAGCATGATCATCTCAATTCAAAGAACACTAACAAGAATATCTTTCAAAGAAACACCAATCAACAGGTAAATTCAGGTAGAAGATTTCATGATCACAGAAATTTCTTCTTCAATGGACAATGTTTCTCATGTCACAATTTTGGTCATAAAGTTGTTCAATGCGTTGCATATAAAACCATCATGAAAAGAGAAGCAAGAAAGAAAAGGATTGATATTGAAACCAAGAAGAATACCTATAACAACTTTTCTCCTCTTCTAAATGAAGTTGAATGTGCTTATTGCAATAACTTTGGCCATGAAGAATCTGAATCCAGGAGCAAAGTTCAGTCAAAAGAGCATTTTACTTCAAACTCCAAAGTATGGAAAAAGAAGGAATTACAGGTTGAAAATTGTGGCATAGCGTTATTTGCAGAAGGTGAAGAAAATCAATGGTACATTGATAGTGGATGCTCAAGACACATGACAGGTGACAAAAACAAACTTCTTGCATATAGTGCTTTAGAAAAGGAAAAGAAGGTTACATTTGGAAATGATACTCCTACGGTAATTAAGGGAAAAGGGTTTGTGTTTCTAAAAGAAAAGGTGAAAGCTAACGATGTCATGTATGTGGATGGATTAAGGCATAACTTGTTAAGTGTAAGTCAAATGTGTGATCAACGAACTGAAGTTGTCTTTAGTTCAAAAGAATGTGTGGTACGTGATCTTGATACATGTAAAACAATTATAAAAGGAAAAAGAACTCCAAGCAACCTGTATGTATTGAAGAATTGCAAAGAACAATGTTACTTGAGTAAATCTTCAGAAAACTGGCTATGGCATAGAAGGTTGGGGCATCTGAGCTTCTCTCAGATCAACAAATCAAGCAGAATTAAAGTTGTCCGTGATCTTCCCAATATTACTCTACCTGAAAATATCATATGCAAGTCTTGCCAATTTGGTAAACAGACCAGAGTACAGTTTAATGCCAAGGAAGGATCATCAAATAAGCCTCTTGAACTCATTCATACTGACATATGTGGACCTATGAGGAAAAAGTCACCACGTGGTGAACAATACTATATCTTGTTTATTGATGATTTCTCTAGAATGTGTTGGATTGGGTTGCTTAAACACAAAGATGAAGCATTTGAGAAATTTCAGAATTTAAAAGCTCTGGTTGAAAATGAATCAGATCTAAAAATCAAGTGTCTTAGATCTGATCGAGGAGGAGAATATACTTCAGATGAATTCCTTGAATTTTGTGAACAACATGGCAAAAAAAGGTAGTTTACTGTAGCCGACACTCCACAACAAAATGGCGTAGTAGAAATAATGAATAGAACAGTTCAACAAATGGCTAGAGCTATGCTTGATGATTCTGGAACGCCTGACACATTTTGGGGAGAAGAAGCACATACAGCGGTAAATATTCTTAACAAGGTACATGTTCGTGTAAATAGTGACAAAACTCCATATGAACTCTGGTATGGTAATCCTCCCACTGTGAAGCATTTTAGAATATTTGGAAGCAGATGCTTTATCAAAAATAATGATGAAAAACTTGGCAAGTTTGAACCCAGAGAAGATGAAGGAATACTTCTTGGTTACTCCTCTAGGAGTAAAGCATATAAATGTTACAATAAAAGACTTTGGAAGATTGTTGAATGCATTGATGTTGTTATTGATGAGTCTCCTGCAGCCCCAAAAGAAGAAAAACAAACAACAAATGAAGATGATGATGACATATGTCCTTCTACATCAAATAACAATGATATAGACAGTGAACCCAATGAAGAACCTGCAGATGATTTATCTGAAAAAACTCCATCCAGATATGTTCAAAAGAATCATCCAGAATATCAAATTTTTGGAGATAAGGGATCAGGTGTACAAACAAGAAGGACTCTTGTGGGATCTTCTAGCTATCTAGAATTTCTATCCACTATTGAGCCACACAATGTCAGTCAAGCTAGCAAAGATGAATGTTGGATTCAAGCCATGAATGAAGAGCTCGATCAAATTGAAGAGAATCACACTTGGGAATTAGTACCAAGACCTCATGACAAAAATCTCATTGGAACTAAATGGATATTCGAAAACAAGTTAAATGAGAATGGGGAGGTTATAAGAAATAAAGCTAGACTTGTTTGCAAGGGGTATGCTCAACAAGAAGGTATAGACTTTGAAGAAATTTTTTCTCCTGTAGCTAGACTTGAAGCCATAAGAATGTTTCTTGCTTTTTCAAGCTTCCAACAAATCAAAGTTTATCAAATGGATGTTAAATCTGCGTTTCTCAATGGTGATCTAGAAGAAGAAGTTTATATAGAACAACCAGAAGGATTCATTTTGGGAAATGATGAAAAACTTGTTTGTATACTTAAAAAGGCTCTATATGGTCTCAAAAAAGCTCCAAGGGCATGGTATTATCGTCTTGACAAATATCTTCATCAACAAGGATTTTCAAAGGGGTCTGCTGATAGCAACTTATACACAAAAATTGGAAATGATAAAATTTTGATTGTGGTTGTATATGTTGATGATATCATTTTTGGAAGTAATGAAGAATCTATGAGTCAGAAATTTGCTTCTGTCATGCAGCAAGAATTTGAAATGTATTTACTTGGGGAACTAACATTCTTTCTTGGCTTGCAAGTGCATCAAACTGCAGATGGTATATTCTTATCACAAGAAAAATACCTTAAGCAAATTCTGAAGAAGTATGGCATGGAAGAGTGCAAACCTGTAAGTACACCAATGATAACTAGATGTAATCTCAGTTCTCATGATGATTCTCCCATGGTGAACCAACCAGATTACAGATCTATGATAGGAAGTCTACTTTATCTCACTGGGACTAGACCAGACATTATGCATGTAGTTGGGATTGTTGGACGATTCCAAGCTAATCCAAAAGAGTCTCATCTTCAGGCTGTCAAAAGAATATTCAAATATCTACAAGGAACTCAAGACTTTTGACTATGGTATCCAAAGAATGCTGATCTCATTCTTCATGCTTACACTGATGCAGATTGGGCTGGAAATGTTGATGATCGTAAAATCACTAGTGGTGGTGCATTCTATATGGGGCCTCGGTTAGTATCTTGGTTCAGCAAGAAGCAAAACTCTATTTCCTTATCTACAGCAGAAGCATAATATGTGGCTTCCGCATCATGTTTCACTCAACTTCTTTGGATGATGCAAACCTTACAAGAATTTCAAATCAAATGTTCACCTCCTATCTCCATTATGTCCGATAATACAAGTGCCATTAGTATCTCAAAGAATCCTATTATGCATTCCAAGACCAGGCATATTCCCATCAAGTATCACTTCTTACGTGAACAAGTGCTTGAACAAAAGGTGAAGTTGGAGTATGTTCCCTCCAAAGAACAAGTTGTTGATATATTTACCAAACCTCTACCCAGGGAAGCATTCAAATATCTCAGAGAGAAGCTGGGAGTAGTCTC
This sequence comes from Pinus albicaulis, assembly GCA_034641835.2. NCBI lineage: Eukaryota > Viridiplantae > Streptophyta > Pinopsida > Pinales > Pinaceae > Pinus > Pinus albicaulis. Next base: position 1,560,840,883 of record CM076579.1, read on the forward strand.
TGCCATGCAGAAGATCAGATCTGCTTAAATGCAGAAGATTAAATTGGATACGCGGATTTTCCTGAAATACAGTCGCGTATATACGCGAGTTTATGCAAAGAAAACCGCGTATGGGTGGTTGCAGACAATTTTTCTGGGTCAGCATTCTTCAGAACAGCTATGGTGCTGTTGGGTATCTATGGTGATGTTTCATCTCTCATATTTTTGTTTCATTCTCTGATATTTGATGAATATGCCTTGATGATTTGCTGTTGAAAGTGTTCAGTATGCACAAGCTAAGGGTGAGATGAAGGAGTGAAATGGCTCAAGATCAGGTGTACAGGTTCAGGGGGAGCATTAGCCTTGCTGAGAATTATGCATTGTTGGCATTATGATGGTTCTGAAATATGATCTCTCTCTTGAGGTCTTTTTGGTATTTGTTACAAAAGGTCATAGTTGTAATTTGATGAAAATGTCATGTTGAGACCTATGATGTAAATTTGTAATATTCAGTCATGTAAGGACTTGATCAAATTTGTAAACCCACTTGGTTGGGTAGTTGAGTCAAATTGTGTAAATCCACTTGGTTGGATCTTTGATGTAAGTATGAGTCCTTGGTGATAGGAAAGGTCATAGAGTCATGTACTTCATTGAAAAATATGTTTGAAGATTCAGCATGAACTCAGGGGGAGCATGGTAACTTCAGTGCACATCAGATCTACAGAGCTCTTCTTTCTACAAGAGAAGAAAAACCTTGTTTTGGTTTTGATCCACCCTTTGCCCTTGATGTCAAAGGGGGAGAGTATCATGGTGTTTGAATAATGGTTATAATCAATGTATCTATCAGTTTTTGTGATCAAACACCATCATGGTTGCCATCAAGTCCAAAGGGGGAGATTGTTGGCAATATGATGCAGAGTGTTGTCCTTGATGGAAACCTACTTGATGAAGTTGTTCTTGATGGAAACTGACTTGTCCTATTTGCTAATGATGTAAATCTGATGTATCTACAAAGCAGTGCAGATGTAATGGAGAAAGGAATTCTTGTAAGGGCAAGAGCAATGATTAAAATGGTATGTCATAAAGCATACGCGGGTTTGTAAAGGCAAAGTAGCGTATGTACGTGAAAAAGTACGTGCCAAGTAGCGTATGCCTATTTGTGCTCTAAATTTCTAAAACCAAGGGACATTACCATGGTATTGGCCCACAGTATTGAGCGCTGGATTATCTATTTGATCCCGTCCAGGAATACCATCGGAAGTTGTGTGGTTTTGGCTCATGGTATTGAAAAAGGCTAAATCTATATAAGGAGAAGAAGATCATAGTGCAAGTGCGTGCATATGTATGGGTTTTAACGAATACTTCACTCTGAAGTATATCTGCATGGTTGAACTCTGCTCTTAATTGTCAGATCTGAATCTATGATGCACCTATGGATATGATGAAGGTTCAAGATATCTAGATCTAGAAATGATGAATCTCTAGGATGATCTGAAAAGAAATGATGAAGACCTGGCGCAAGTCTGATGAAGAAATTGAAGAAATATGGGTAAGTTTATAGATCTGGACTGTTCTGCAAAGTTTATCTTTTATAGATCTATACGCTAGTTTGTCTCGGTAAAAGCACGTATATACGTGGGTCAGCTTAAAGAAAAGCGCGTATGGCAGTCAGGGGTTCTGAAGAATAAAATGCACTAAATTATACGCAGGTGTGTCTCTGTAAAAGTGCGTATATACGTAGGTTCAGTGAAGTAAAAGAGCGTATGGAATCTAGGGTTTTGCTGAAATATGTGGAATGAAATGTCTGATCTGTTGTGATGTTTTACTACTATCTGTCAAGGATGTGTTCATATAGATCTGGGTTGTTTGAATGTTGATTATGCTGCTAATTATGTTCATTAAAGATCAACTTGTTTGATGATTCAATGACTAAATTGATGAAGGAAGAATGACTGAATAAACAGCTCTGCATGGTTGATAGATTGTCTGAAACAGAAATCTGATTTCAGATCTGAATATGAGTCTGAACTAATTCTGAAAGAAAGCATGCACAGAAGAATACACTAGTTAGTGAAAGGGAAAGCGCGTGCATACATGGAAATGGTGAAAAATCGTGTATACAAAGTTACTATGCACTGAGTCATACGCAGGTTGCTGAGTAGAAAAGCGCGTATACACGTGACTTCAGTGAATAAAAGTAGCATATGATATTTGAATCAATGAATGATTTGGGTTGATTTCACATCTGCATATCTATTCTGAAGTCTGGGTTATCTCTGATATTCTGGTTACAGTGGTCTCACTGTTCTGTTTGAAGTATTGGGCAAAGTATGTTTGTTGATAAGTGAACGATTGTGTTGAAGCTGTTTGATCCAGTTTGAAAATTAATGAAATGTGGTCTGTAGTGGTGCTGAGGGTCGAAGCCTTCAGTGAGGGGGTAGTATCTCCCTTCTAGTGGTAGCTAGTAAACGAGAGCAGGGGGTAGTAGCTCCCTTCCAGGAGAGGTTGGTAAACGAGAGCAGGGGGTTGTAGCTCCCTTGCAGGAGAGGCTGGTAAACGAGAGAAGGTCGTTGCCTTCTACAGGTGGGTGCCTGCGTGCTGATATGAGTCTGCGCCAGTACATGGTTGTAAGAAGTTTTCTTTATATAATAAATATTGAAGACTGAGACGACGGCAGCGGTGGTTTTCTCCTGAATTGGGTTTCCACCTTAAATCCTGGTGTTCATGTGTGTTGCTTATGTGTGATGATTTATTCTGTTATTACTGCACCTGGTTACTGCTTACTAAACATCTGATGAATGAATGATGAAATAATCTAAGTTAAGAATTAAATGCATCTCTTGACATACGCAAGTTTTCTTAAGGATATCCGCGTGTATACGTGAGTTGTGTTCAGTAAAGTAGCGTATGGGTTTAAAAGCAAGAAAAAGTAAAAAAAATTTCTGTTAACACTAAATACTGATTCACCCTCCCTCTCAGTATTTTTCCCAACAATAAGACAGATTCAGGTCAGGTAAACAGGCAGAGGGATTATTACTGCAAGCAACCTTCATTGTTGGAATCCCTTCCTAGTTAAGGTTGAAATGAATATCACTGAAAAAAAAATAGAATAGAGAGGAAATGAATATCACTGAATAGAAAAGGAGAACATAGAGGAAATGAAGCACGAGCAAAAGAAAGAGAGAGAGTACGCTCGCCTTTATATCTAATTCAATAGAACGACGTTCATGTAGCAATGATACTCATTACTTTCCCTTACCTTACAGGGAGCTATATTCTTTCTACATGCTATGTCTTATCCCTTTAATTTGTTATCTCGCTTGTCATGAGTGAAGGATTTGTGACATGCTGGGTCTTCTCCCTTTCATTTTTTATCTCGCTTGTCACGAGTGAAGGATATGTGGTAGAGTAGTCCATCCCATCAGGTGGAAACAATTCGCAGTCTTTGAGAGATGGATGCAGTACTCCTTGATATGTAGTTGGAAAATTGACAGATGCATTCAGTTTCACATTCGTACCTATAGAAATAGTTCGACCACAAATAGTTCGGATCTGCGTAGAAGAAGTCGATTGCAAATAGTTTGAATATGCATAGAAGCAGGAGAAAACAAGGGAAAAGGAAGGGAAAGGAAACAACAAATCCAGGTGCATGAGAAAATAAGGGAAAGGCAACAATAAATCCAGGTTCGTTAACACAGGATCATGTTCTAACATGAGATCATGTTCAACACGAGATCAAGTTCGTGAGCGAGATCAAAACTAATATCGAAAGCAACATCAAGTTCCGTGAGCAAGATAAAAAGTAAGATCCAAAACCAACAACTGTGAGAATTAATTTTAACTTCCTTTCGACTTAATTTCCCTCACATAAAATAGTGCTTTAAAAAAATAAATTAAGAATTTTCTTTGGCGGAATATAGAGAATAGAAAACAGGGAAACTAAAGAACATAGAGAATATAAAATCGAGAAAATCAATAGATCGATCTTGAATGCATACCTGCATGTTTAATTACCTCCTTTCATATTGCTTTCATTCATAGCTTACCTCCTTTTAGATTTCTTGCATGCATAGCTGCATGCTTGACTAGTTTTCTTTTTAAGCTTGCTTTCATGGATAGTTAAATGCATGACTACTTTTATTTCTTCCTGGCCATCTTCTTGCAATATTTTTTCTATTTCCTGGTTGTATTCTTGCTATTTCATTTATATATCAGTTACAAGGAATTTTTTGCTTACTATATAGTTACAAGTTCATGGGCTATATGGGCTATATTATTTATATATTCAAGAATCGTGATATATGTGAACCAAAGATATACAACTAATCAAGTTATGTAGAATTTGATATAATGGTTATACAGGGTTTAATATACGTATTACTTATTAGTGGGAGAAGCGACCTGGCAATAGTGGTTGGTTGGTTCTTGAAGAGGTGGCAAGAGTTGCGAGAGGTTCCATGCATATAGCCATGTGGAAATGGCTTTGGAAGGACATTGGGTGTCTAAAAAAATTTGGATATGAAGAAAAGCTTCCATAGAAAATTCAGAGAAGGAAAGTTTGCACTGAAGTAAACAAAACTTTGGATATAAAGAAAAATTCTAAATATAAAATGCAGTGAATTAAAAAAAAATTGGATATAAAACAAATTGCCCAATTTTTTTTGCATCAGAACAAGTAACGTTCCCAATAAGAAGTTGAAGTTTTTGTGCTTGATTAAAATTTCAATTATCACCATAAAAATTTTATAAACTTTTATAACTTTGGTTAAATTAGGATAAGGAAGAAACAAATTTTGAAAAAAAAATTCGTAATCGTGTAAGGGAGGGACTAATAATAACTCATCTGAGGAATAGAGAGCCCGACAGTGAGTTCAGAACGCGAAAGGGAACAGATAATTGCGTCTTAACTGAAGTTAAAAAATGTGGCTACAATTTTTAATTATTGATTTTGGATTTTTATTAAATCATTCTCACTTAAAAAAAAAAAAAATTATTTAATATCCAGAAATTGAAACGTACATAACGAGTCAAATTGAACACAACCTAAGAATTTCATCCCACGTAAATACATTCCCACTCTTGTAATATTACATTTTTTAATCAATACAACAACCCTAACCGTGACACAGTATATTTCGGCCGCGAAATTACTCTGGCAATGCTGTCGTTGCCGCCTTCTGCTTCCTTGTATTTCCACGGTCGTCTTCCTCAATTCCACTATGCAGGAAAAGTTTTAACAACGAATGTTTTAGGTTTACTCCAAATATCTAGACAAAAGAAGAAGAAATAGAATCACCATCTGTGTACGACAGATTCACGAAGACCAATGACAATGGATTCCCATCATTTGAAGCAGTTGGCTCGAGCGCATTGGAATCATGCAAGTTGAAGGAATCATGGCTGCCACGGCCTGGAATCGAACAATGGGCAACAACGTTAATTAGCGGCGGCGCCACATAGAAAAGCTGCACCCAGTGCAGATACCCGGTCACGACGAAGGGGTCAACGGATTGCGGACATTGTTTTGGCACCGACGGCGGGGTGGCCGGGGTGAGGAAACTGCAGAGGCTGCGACGAAATGTGATGAAGAGGTGGCGCGAACTGGAGCTCCGCTCGAAGCTAACTATGTCGCCGGCTTGGAGGTATTTTTCTTTGACATAGCGGTTCTAGCCCCTAGTGAGCACGTTGTTGGAATGGTAGAATATTAAAAGCACAAATACACAAATATTTCACACAATAACGCAAACACTAGCTACGACGCTATATTAATCTTCAATATCTCAATCACAATCTTGCTTGCTTGCTGAATACAATGAACCTGGTGAAGGGTATTTAACCTTATTTGACCTGCACACACTCACATAACTCAGCTTGATCAAATCTCACTTAACTCACTCTCTAACTCACTCACCAAATATATCTATCACTCAACCCAACTAACTCACTTACCTGATTGTCTAACAATGCATGCGGGAGGTAATTATATATTTAAACACTCCCCCTTAATTATGACTACTAAACTAAAACATAACTCACGACAAATCAAACATGCCTGCTGCTCTATGTCTCAGCTAGGATTACAACACCCAAGTTTATTTGTGAAACTCAAACAAATCTACTGCTAATGGCTTTGTAAATATATCAGCCAATTGATCAGTCGATTTACAAGGCTTCAAGTGAACTTCTACATTGCTCACAAGTTCTCTAATAAAGTGATATCTAGTATCAATATGCTTGATCTTTTGATGAAACACAGTATTATTGGATATTGTAATCGCTGAAGTTGTTGGGTGTGGAGCTTGATTATCTTGTTTACTTTGTATCACAGCATTGGACCCCTGTACCTTAAAAGGGGCGGCAACGCCGCCCGTAATTAATTGCTGCCGTGGGGGGTCCAGGGGGGGTCAGCAGCGCTTTTTGGAGCCCCCCCTTGGTAGGTGTTTTCGGGGGCAGTGCCCCCGAAGCTAAAAACAGATGTAAAATTGCCTTGTAAAGTATAGTAATTTCTAGTCAATCTGGGCCATTCATTAGGAAAATGATCTGACGGTAGAAGTTATGTTTAGTTTAGGGTTTTTTTCCCTAGAAGGCAACCCCTCGCTTTTATGAGGGTATTGTATTGCGGCTGTGCATTGTATGTGTATTCTCGGAGTGAGAAAAAGAGAGGGAGACTATGAGAAAGAACAGAGGATATTACAGCTGATCTGCTGTAGGTTTTGACTTTTCATTTTTCTGGATAATAGAAAGGAAGGACTGGTTGTTCGGGGTGGACGTAGCCCGAACTGGGTGAACCACATATATCTATGTCTCTCTAGTTTTATGTGTTTTGTGTGCTTTTATTTTCCGCATATTTTATGTGTTGCATTGCTATGTAATATTTAATTTTCTAACAGAAGTGTTGTCACAGAGTATCGTTTTTGATCCTTGCTGTTGCTGCTTGTGTCCATCCAATAATCTTATTAACCATACTGCTTCACATGCTGCTGAAGTTGCTGCTACACATTTTTCTTCTGCTGAGGATAGTGTCACAATAAGCTGCTTCTTATATGCCCATGCTATCACACCTGAATCAAGATGGAACACATAACCAGATGTGCTCTTTCGATCATCCAAACTTCCTGCATAATCACTACCTGTGAATCCAATCAAATCTTTATTTTCTGTACTTGCATGCAATATGCCATAATCTCTAGTTCTTGATATGTATCTCAGAATTCTTTTTCCAATACTCCAATGTATGTCTTTTGGATTCTCCATAAACCTGGAAATCAAACTCACTCCTTGCATAATATCTATTCTTATAGCTGTGAGATACATGAGTCTACCAACCAATATTTTAAATAGAGTTGGATTAACATCTGCTCCTTCATCATCCTTACTTAAATTTGTACCTATTGCAACTGGAGTAGGTACATGTTTGCAATTTTCCATCTTGAATATTTTCAACAAATCTCTTGCATATTTATTTTGACAAATAAAAATTCCTTTTTCAGATTTCTCAACTTCAATGCCAAGAAAATATTTCATGAGACCGAGATCTATCATCTCAAATTCTTTCCCCATAGCTGCCTTAAATTCATCTAACTCAAGATCACCTGTAAAAATCATATCATCAACATATAAGCAAACAATGAAAATAAGTCCATGCTTATTTACCTTTGTGTATAAGGTAGGCTCAATGCTGCTTCTAAAAAATCCATTCTTGATCATGTAACCTTCGATTCTGCTATACCATGCTCTAGGTACTTGCTTTAGTCCATAAAGTGATTTCTTCAACCTGTAAACTTTATCTTCTTTACCTTCAACCTCATAACCTAAAGGTTGCTTCACATAAATTTCTTCTTCTAGAATTCGATTCAAGAAGGTTGATTTGACATCCATTTGATATACTTTCCACTTGTTCTAAGTTGTTGTTGCTAGAAATTCTCTTACAATATCCAATCTGACTACTAGAGAAAATGTTTCCCAAAAGTATATTCCCGGTTGCTGCAAGAATCCTTTTGCTACAAGTCTTTCTTTAAATCTGTCAATCTCACCTTTCTCATTCACTTTAGTTTCATACCCCCACTTCACACCAATGAGGTTTTTATCATTTGGTAAATCAACCAAATACAATATATCTTTATTTTCATTTGAATTCATCTCTTCATCCATGGCTTGCACCCAATTTTCATCTCTAATTGCTTCATCAAACAAAGAAGGTTGGAATGCCAACAGTGCAAAATTTGAACTAACATCCAAATCATCATAAATATATTTTAAACTTCACATATTTTTCTTACCATTGCTTGATTTATTACCTGATTAGTTTCTTAGAGAATTCCGATCTGTTGATCTACTTGAAGATCCATGCTGCTCTGAGAATCTTGGATTCCTTGCTAGTGTGACTCTGTTTGGTGTTTTTTCTCTTTATTTTTGCTTCTCCTTTTCCGCTAGATCATCTTCTTCCATCAATGGTGCTTGAGCATCGGTTGGTTTGTCTACAGTTGTTAGATGAGCCAAAATAAATTTTATCATAGGTTATAGTGTTTGAATAAAATAATTATTAATTTAAGATATTAAATTAATAATTATTCTAGAATATTTAATAAATCTTTGAGATATTTAGAAATAGAAATTTGTTATTAAAAATTAGGACTCTAAAAAAGAGTCATTTCCTAGGCTCTAAGTTAGGAGTGAAGTTAGTAGAGTGGTTAGAAGCTCATTTATTGTAAATGGACACTTGTTTATTTTCCAAGTGATCCATAACTAGATTAAGTTAGAACATAGAGCTTATAAATAGGTTAGTTTCCTATTTTCATTGTGGTGTGTAATGAGAGAATGTGAGAGTGTGAGTTTACGTGTGTAAACTCCTGTAATTTGCTATGTAATATTTTTGCTTGATCAATAAAGTTGTGTGTCTGAGGACACTTCTGCAGTTTAATGTGGTATCGGAACCATGGTAATGCTGTGAGGAGGAGATTCCAGCTCTACCAGGTCATGGAAAACTCAACTCCGTTGAAGTGATCAACAAAGATTGGTATGAAATCTGTCAATTTTTTTTTATTGATTTTAGATCTGTAAATTCTAAAATCATGTTTTTTAAAGAGAAAATGAAAATTTCCTGTTTCAAATTATTGGGGCAACTTTGTTTATAAGAGCGCCGTTGGATTGAAAAATAATTTGCAAAGACAGTTTGCATCTGTTTGCAAACAATGTTTGCATCTAAAGGGAGAGCGCTCTTGCCATTTCCACACGGGGTTTATTTTTTGGATTGAATTAGTTTGTAAGCATTGAATTGCATTTTGAAGTTTAGCATTAAGAACCAGCGTTCAAATTGAAGCCGCATTTAATTGGAACCAGCGTTTAGCATTAAGAACAACGTTTTGTGATGGCATCGATTCTGCATATTGTAATCCAACGTTAATTTGTGCCATCAATTCTGGCATAGAACCAACGTTAATTTGTGGCATAGAACTAGTGTTCAGTTAATAGCCAACGTTTAATTGGAAGCTGCCTTTGAACTAGCGTTGAAATCGCCTTTACAAGAACGTTTTAAAATCATTAGAACCAGTGTTTACAGCGTAATCATTTGATTAGAACCAGCGTTTACATATCTCCTTCTTAAGTCTGGAGATGTATATATTATTTGATTAGAACTAGCGTTTACAATGTTTTAAATGATTTGGTTCATTTGGTTCTAACCAGCGTTTACAACGTTTTAAATGATTTCAAGTATAAAGTGTATTTGGAGTCAAGTTGGGACATAGTAAATGGTTTTGTCTTTGGAATTATGGGCACCAATGCTAAAGATAAATCTGAAAATATTCGCTGGAAAAATAAGGTATTTTTTATGTAATGTTTTTTGTAATATTTTTTTTGGGAGCAAAGTCAATTTTTTTTTGTAATGGAGTGATAAGGTATGTTTTTATGTAAAAGTAAAGGGTCAGTGAAGTAATGTTTTTGTAATGGAGTGATAAGGAATCTTTTTTAAGGTTATTGTAATATTTTGGAGTAATAAGGATATTTTTGCTTTGTAATTTGTTTATGGAGTGATAGTGTGACTCAAAGTAATTTTACTTTGAGGGGGGGTATTTTTTTTTTTCCAGATTGTGCAAGAGCACTATTGTAAAAGTCAAATTTTGAAAGTTGCCTTGTAAATATTTGAGAAATTGACTAGAGTCAAGTGCAAAGCTCACTCAATTTTCTCATGTTTCAACAACTATTCGAGGGTCAAGGCCAAGCCCCGATAGTTCGTTTTTTTTGCGTCGTGTGTTGTTGTTGTGTTGCACATCTTGATATTTTTTGGAGCTTGATTTGTGGTGTGAAGTATTAACACTACAATGTCTAAGTTGATTAATTTCTTTTCTGATTCCGAAAAAATTGAAGGCTCAAAATCTTACAAAACATGGCAACGCCTCATCGAAAGCACTCTTGTTTATAATGAACTATGGCATGATATTTGTGATGGAGATGTAAAGCCAAATAAACCTACAGATGCAGCTACGCTAGAAAAATGGGAAGTTAAAAATGCCAAAGCATTAGCTCTCATAAAATCCTATGTCAATGATGAAATGTATGTCGATATCGAAAATGCTAAAGATGCTTGGTCTGCTTTGAAAAATTTTAAAGAGTTGTTTGGTACTCAGCCTCAATCAAAAAGAGTTGACCTACAATTAAAATTGTTGCATCAAAAATTGACTGAAGAAGGAGATATTCTTGAATACATCTCCAGACTTAAGAATATTAAGCAGGAAATTGTTAATGCTGGTTTTCAAGCAGTTGATGATATTTTTATGGTCACAATTTTAATTGCTGGGATTCCTTCTTCCTACACACATTTTTTAGAAAATCTACAGCTCACTGGAAAGTTAGAAAAGCTAAATTTTGATGAGCTTTGAAAAATGTTGACTCAACATGATAAAACTTTTGCGAAGAAAAAGAAAGTTGGTGAAGATGTTTTTCTCACAGAAGCCAGTACTAGCAACTCCTCAGATGACAATTCCAAAAACAAAGGAAAAGGTAATTTTAATCAAAATCAAGCAGCATAAGGTCATGGTCACAGCCAACACAGAGGAAACAACTCCAAAAGAGGCTCCAATTCAAGCAGAAACAATTCTCAAGGCAGAGGCAACAATCAAAACAGAGGATCTCAGTAAGGCACAGGACAGAATCCAGGGAGAGAACAATCTCAAAACAGAGGATAAAGCAGAGGTCGAGGACAGTCTCAAGGCAGAGGACGGTCTCAAGGAAGAGGCACTAATTTGAGTCAAATTGTTTGCAGGCGATGTAACAGAGTTGGTCACTATGCTTCAGATTGTCGCACATCTATCAATAAGATTTCTAAGTTTCAACAACCTTTAGCACAATTTGCAAATAATCAAGATCAAGATGATAATGACTCAGAATATGTCTTCACTTCTTCACCAGCAATCCAAATTTCCTCTTATATTAAGAGTGATTATGAAGATGCTTGGATTTTGGATTCAGGAGCAACTCAGCACATGACCTGTAGACGAGATTTATTTTGGAATTTTCAAGAGTGCCATCTTAATTCCATCTTTCTAGCAGATGATACAAAACATACGCCTCATGGAAAAGGTGCAGTCAAAGTTTTTCTCCCTAACATTGGAGAAAAATTGATTTCCAATGTGTGGTATGTACCCACCTTTAAGAAACATTTGTTGTCTTTGGTCATGATTCGATAAGCAGGACATCAAATAATTATGGAAGATGGCTTAGTTAAGATTAATTTAGTCAAAAATAACTTCCAAACAGTGATGACAGGGTATGAAAACGGAAAACTATTAAGGATGAAGGGAACAGTTATTCCAAGGCATTCAGATTTTGCAGGGCAGTTACTACAGGAATTTCACCTATAAGATTATGGCATGTAAGATATGGAGATTTGAATTTTGATAGTCTTTCTCAATTGCAGAAACAAGGAATGGTTAAAGGACTTCCGACTTTCAACAAAGAAAATTCTAAATGTGAAGACTGCATTTATGGAAAACAGAGTCGAGAAAGTTTTCCAACAAGTACATGGCACGCAAACAGGCTGCTGCAACTAGTTCACAGTGATTTGTGTGGTCCACTAAAAACTTCATTAGGTGGTTGAAAATATTTCTTGCTATTTATTGATGATTTCAGTAGAATGACTTGGGTTTAATTTTTGAAAAACAAGTCAGAAGCATTTGAGAAATTTAAAATTTTTTGACAACTTGTTGAAAATGAGGTCAAAGAAAAGATAGGTACTCTCAGGACAGATAATGGGGGAGAATTCAACTCAAATGAATTCAAAACCTATTGCAGTGAAAATGGCATCAGAAGGCATCTTACAAATGTTTACACTCCACAGTAAAATGGAGTCGTAGAAAGGATGAATCGCACATTGTTAGGCATGGCAAGATCCATGTTAACTTTCAAAGGGTTAAGTCTAACATATTGGGCAGAAGCAATCCATAAAGCTGTCTATCTAAGAAACAGATCTCCAACTGCTTGTTTAGAAGGAATCACCCCTTATGAAGCTTGGTTTGGTTTCAAACCTAAACTTAAACATCTTCGAGTTCATAATTAGAGGAAAGACTTTGTTCCTCGTCATCTGCACCTTTGTTATCAGCTGCTTGCTTGGGTATTTGTCATAAGTAACACATTGTTGCCCCTGAAATATAACTTTGTATCCTTTCTGCGTTAATTGACCAAAACTTATCAAATTATGTTTGAGTCTAGGGACTTAATATACCTCTGATATTGTCTTTGGCTCCCCCTGCTTGGTCACAATGTTGACCACTCCTCTGCCATCTACATCCACAGTCTTGTCAGTCTCCAACTTTACCTCTGTCTTCACAGATTCATCCAAATTTGCAACCAAATTCTTACTGCCTGTCATTTGGTTACTGCTACCACTATCTAATAGCCAGACCTTATCAGATGGTTCATGCATGGTGTTGCATGTTAGGAACATGGAGTTAGTATTCTCTGTACTAACATCAACTCTCTAATTTCCCTGATCAACTACCTTCTTCCTACAATCACAAGCATAATGACCAAATTTATTGCAATAATAAAATTTCACCTTTGATTTGTCAAACCTTTGATTGTTTTGAAAGCTTCTATTGCTGCTACTTCCACTTTGATGCTCATGCTCTTCTCGACCATCTCTCTTACCACCATAGCTGTCGCCTTGTTCTCTGCCTCTCGATCGACCTCTGCCTCGACCTCTTGAAATATAAACTTGAATTTTGAAGATAGCTTCTAAAGTGGAATCCTTATTTCTGTCTATCCTTGCCTCATGTAATAGAAGGGATCCCATCAACTCATCAACTGTCAGTGTTACCAAATCCTTGGCTTCTTCTATGACTGCTACCACAACATCAACCTTAGTAGACAAAGATCTAAGAACCTTCTCGATCACTGTTCGATCTTTAATATCTTCACCATATATTTCTAACTGATTGAAGACAGACATGACCCTCTTCATGAAGGAATCAATGTCCTTTGTCTCCTTCATCTGCAGACTTTCAAAGTCTCTCATAGTATTCTGCAGTTTAACAATATTGAATTTGGCCATACCTTGATAGCTTGTCGCCAAATTTTCCCATGCTTCATTTGCTGAAGAAATTATCATTATCTTCTGGAACACTTCTCGGTCCACTCCATGCTAGATAAGAAGCAATGTTTGTGCATTCTTCTGCTTGTCTTTCTTCCATTTCTCCTTGTCTACATTACTAAGGGCTCGTTCTTCTATGTCGTTTTGAGGTTCTGCAAACCCAAACTTGACATGATCCCATACATCATGCGCTTTTAACATGGTCTCCATTTTAATAGCTCACACATCACAATCTTTCCCAACGAAAGAAGGAAGTTGTGGCTGAAAACTTGATGTGGCCAATTTGCTTCAAAAAGAACTCTTATGTGACAAAAACCATAAATTTCTCATTTTGATGAATATTTTGCAAAACTCCTTAAAAATATCCCTTTCAATAAAACCCTAACATATTATTTTATAATATAAATATTTTTTTTTAATTATATATATATAAAACATTTATAATAACCCTCTTTTAAAAATTTGTATTTTAAAAAAGTTAAAAAAAAGAAGTATAAAATACCTTTTGCAATTCCAATATACCGTTGAAATATTTTATAATAAGCGCTTTTAAAAAGACCTATTATGATTTCGTTAAAAAAAGACTCACGTGCTTAATCAAAAATCCTTGTAAATAATCTAAACCTACTCTTTTGAAAATCTAACACAAGGTGACCTGATTCCACACCTTGTGATGCTAATAAACTGTGGATAAACCCTGATTTGTCACAAATCATTTTTGTCATCAATCTAAAGTTTCACGAAATTCCGCAGGTTTTCAAAGGAAGGGTTGCAGACTTTTTCTTTTTCTGCACAGAAAGAAAAAAAATTTAAAAAAGATTACCGGTTTTTTGTTTTTGGTCTTTTTTCGCTGGCTTTGCTTGCCTATGGATCTTCTAATTTTTTCTCAGCTCTGATACCAATTTGTTGGAATGGCACAAATACACAAATATTTCACACAATAACACAAACAAAAGCTGTGGCTCTATACAATAAACTTGATAAAGAGTATTTACCCTAACTTAACATATAAACAATCACATAACTCAACCTGATCGATTCCCACTTAACTCACTCTATAACTCACTTACCAAATATATCTATCAATCAATTCAACTAAGTCACTTAACTGATTGTAATTATATATTTTAGCACACGTAACTATGGCAGCTATTCCAACAACAGTAGCGGAACCTCCATGTTTTGTCCGTGCTGTCCTTGAAACTTAGAAACACCTCTTTACCCTTGTTCCCGCCCCCCACTACATGGAGTGAAAATATTTCTCGGCGTGCTACTTTGGGATGAAAAAGAGGTTCAGCTTCCCGACGTCACTATGCGTCACAGTCTTGTCGAACAGTTGTTCGTGGGGCTCCAAGGTATTCGAGCGCACAACCTCAGAATTTATGTGGGAAGAGCTTTTATTTTGGTCCAATTCTTCATCGTAGGTGTGCTTTCTGAGCATATCGATGATCTCGTACTTGGAGTGCCCACGCAAAAAGAGAGCCTTTGGGTGGCTGTCAGCGAAGTTGAAATTGGTGATGGCGTCGGGGCCTCGAAACTTTATGGTGGACCTATCATAGGCCCTGGCGGCGTCTTATTTGCGATTGGAGGTCCCTAGCCAGACGCGCTAGTGCTTCTCATATATCTGCGCGCCCCACCGCCACTACAACATAAAGGGTGGTTTTAAGACAATATTTGAGACAATGTTTGGGTAAATTGTCTTAATTTGAGACAAAAGAAAACTTGTGTATTGTCTTAAATATTGTCTTTAAGTGGGTGTCTCAAATTAAATCGTCTTAAAATTAAATTGTCTTAAAATATTGTCTCTATAAAGACAATATATAACACAAGATTTTTTGTCTCTCCAGAGAAAATTTCATTTTTGTCTCTCCAGAGACAATAGTTGCACTACAACACAAAGGGGTGTTTTAAGACAATTTTTGGGTAAATTGTCTTAACTTGAGACAATTTCATTTTTGTCTCTCCAAAGACAATAGTTGGAATTAAAGACATATTGTCTTTATGGAGACAATGTCTTTAATCCTATCTATTGTCTTTCTAGAGACAATATAAAACAATGACTCTAGAAAAATATCTCACCATTAAAATAAATCAATATAAAAATATTTAATTAAAAAAATCAACAATATCATTGAATAATTCATGTTATGGTGTGATGGAATTGAACCACAAACCTCCTGCATGGCAGGTGCTCTTCCAATGAGCTAGCACCCTTTAAAGAATTATGTGAGGAGTTATGATAGTCCTTGAAATTGTATAATAAGCATTGATTTAAAAAAAATGTTCAACACATAATTGGAGCAAAACAAAACCAAAGAATTCTCAGAAGTGAAAAACACTGACAGCAAGCCCAAACAATCTCAATACAAACCCACAAGTATAGACATAGAAGGCAATGAATCCAACTAGATTCTAATGAATTACGTCAAGTAGAACACATAAGGGAATTCCAACCTAGGTTTTCATCATTGGAGAGATCTAGACAACACTAATAACCATATAACACAGTAACTCAAGGCGACTTTGAAATGACAAAAAATTAATTCGCAATTACTAATGACAGACTCCTTTATCCATGCATTAAGCGATAAATAAATCCAAACAAATATTCTCAGGTCTAATTGGTACAGTCCTTGAAATTGTATAATAAGCATTGATTTTTAAAAAATGTTCCACACATAATTAGAGCAAAACAAAAACAAATCATTCTCAGAAGTGAAAAACACTGACAGCAAGCCCAAATAATCTCAATACAAAACCACAAGTATAGACACAGAAGGAAACGAAGACAACCAAATTCCAATGAATTATAATAAAGGTGATTGGGATTATATGACAAACCCAAGTAAAATGTTCCAAGACAAGCTTGTGATCAGATGATTATTCTAGAAATCGTGTTTCCTCTACAATAGTTGCCTGCTGATCATGTGTCATACCAGTTGTCTCCTTTCCTCTTTTCCACATAACAGGAGACCCTTGCAAAGGTATTTTAAAATTTATTTGTGCTATGATTCTCCATATGTCCAATGCTCAATGTTTTAATCCTTTACTTGCATACAAGAATGAAAGTGTTTGTAAATGCCCAGACTCTTCTAGCAAAGCTTATAATTTCTCATGTACCGTCCATTCAAGCCACAGGGCCATCCTTCTTGCATCCTTCTTATAATAGTATCCATTCCTTTGAAGCATGAATGGTTTCTAAATTCTAGAACCCCACTCTTTTACAATGTATGCAAAGGACACATGATCTTAAGACATCTAGTCACTAAGTTGGACTATGGAACTAGAATGAAAAATAACATACATTGACCTCTGTTGACAACATGCAAATGAATACACAGTTTTACCTGAAAAAATATTACATTTAAAGCAACATATTACATTACAATGAAAGTTACATACCACGGCACAACTATTTTCAGAGATGCAACTTGCTTCATTTCTTCTGTAAGTCCAAGAACTCTGTAAAGGTACACCAAAAGTGTATCAATTTCCTCCTTCATTAAAGGAGCCATATCCTTGTTTCAGGAAGCCTTGCGATACCTGGAGTTGTATAAAAAAAAAATTATTTCACATAAAAAAAAATTGTGTCAGAAAAATGCTTAGATTTGGGGGAAAGAAAATTAGAAACTCAGAATATCGTGTTCGGTAGGCATAAACAACAGCAATATATTCCCATGCTACTAGAAAGTCTAAACCAAAAGCCACAAGGAATATTGCTGACAAATTCATACACAAGCAGTTCACATTTTTATAAGTATCTATCGATAGCATTGATATATTTCAATGACTTGAAAAGTAAATCCATTTCCAACTAGCCTTAAGTTCTTCAGGATATATCCGCAATATTGTGTTAATACAAGAAGAAAAAGAAAGGGACCTGATAATATTTTGAATTTTCAACTCCAATAAGATACTTCTACTTGAAGAACTTGGAAGCATACCGTCCTGATTGGTAAAAAAGAATTGTCAACTCCAATAAGATACTTCTACTTGAAGAACTTGGAAGCACTACAAAATACTGTCCTGATTGGTAAAAATAAGTTTTAGTAGTAACATCATAAATTTTTGTTGGTTGTATAATTTGTGGGGTTGTATTTCTGGTGGATCTGCCTATTTTGGGCCCCTAAAGTGTGACATCTCAATCACACGAGTGATTTCAGATTTTATCGGTTCTCCCTTTGCAATCGCAAGAGAGACATCTTGATATGTAGCGTGGCCACAGGAAATTTCCTTTTGCATTCATGTTGGCATCCATTATAATTACCTACTAACCCATGTTCCCACACAAAATCATAGAAAAACACAGAAGAAAATTATAAAATAAATCACTCCACTTTGTAAGAGTATGTAAGCATTTATGAGCTTGGTAATTACTCTCTCCTCTCTGTTAATGGAATCCTATAAAGAAATTTCTCATATCCTACCTGTGGTATGTATAATATTAGAGGGTATTAATCTTAAGCTCTATGCTCTACCACCATATATGCACATCACAAGTTCATTACAGGCACACTACGCGATTATGCTCTGCTTTATCTGCCTCAGAAGTATATGTCGATTGAACCCGGGTGTATTATTTATAAAACTAGTGATAGCATGTTTTTATGTATCATTGATAGCATGTTTTATTGTATAATTGGTTTGTTTTACAAATTTGTGAAATAGGAGGCTCTAACCATATATGTACTGGTCTAACCATATTTGACACATGTTACATAAATTACAGTCCCAGTATCTGAACATGCAAAAAAAAATTAGTGGGTTTCCTATAGCTTCCACATATTGAACTGCTCCAATACCCTATTATTCCATCCAAACTGCAAGTATTATTTAGGGATGTATATAGGTTAGTGTTATTTGAACCTCATGGGTTGTTTTACTGAGTGTAGATGTATTCCACATGAGCAGCTAGTGTGCGTCTCATCAAACATTTTTATTCCTCATCAACATTGTTGCATCAATGATACATAAAACATGCTATCACTGGTTGAGGAAGGGTGTTCTTAGAGAATTTCTGGAGATTTATCCTTGCTATTCTTTAACCTAGGTATCATGCTCTATTTGGAGAGAATATTGCTTGTGTTTGATAGGTTATATTTCGCTTAGATAGGAGCTTGCTTGTGTTTGATGGGTTATATTTGGCTTGGATAGGAGTTTTCTTGTGTTTGATGGGTTATATTTGGCTTGGATAGGAGCCTATTTTGGAGGGGCTCCCCGTGAATTTTCCCGCAAAGAGAGAAAAAATCTAGTCAAAAGAAAAGACGGTGAAGAAGACTGCTAAAAATTTATAAAAAATGGAGCTCACTGGGGAAACAACAGTGAAGGCAAAAGAATGACATGAAAAGAATTGTTGAAAATATTAGACAGGTGAGATATAATCACAAGGCCAAAATTGTCAATAGTCAACTTATATAATAGAAAATAGTGCATCATTTAGAGGAGCTGAAAGTAAAAACTAATCTATTAATCTTCATATAAGCATTGTTGCATTAAGAACTGAGCAAGTTTCATGTGAGACTGTCATAATGCAAGATAACTTGGGTTTCGATCTGTCTGCCACTCAGTTGAAAGCTATCAAACAAGTATGCAGTATCTTAAAGCTAGAATTGACATAATACAATGAAGTGGGTGGAATTTCCAACATGTTCCTATGGAATTTCATAAGAACTGCACACATCAACATATAATATAGGCCCTGACATTACACAAACATAGGACATGAGACTTCAACATTTTATGGATCTCAGCCTAGAAAGGATCTCCTCTTATGAAGCTATTAATTTGGCACATGCAATGATATCAAAAGAAAGCAAGGCCCCAAAAACATATATTTGTAACAAATTTACAGTTTTAAAGTAATCAGTAAAGTAAAATTCCCAGAAATAGAAACTGATAATCTGTAACTACAATGGAAGAAGTAAAGCACAAGATAGTGGCTCATCAAGGAAGATAAGTTTGGGATTCCCCATAAAGGCCTACTTCCCAACTAAGGCATCACTTCATTCCTCCACTATAGTTACCAGCCTGGATATTGGACGCACCTGTAAGCTTACCTTACAAGTTTTCTGTGTCCTACGTTCAAATCAAAACACTTTTCCACGGTGTATGGTAAATGATTTGACAAAAATATAAAATGGACAACATGTTTAGAAAAAATTAATCGCAGATATGAAAGACACTATGCTATAAAC
Organism: Pinus albicaulis; assembly: GCA_034641835.2. NCBI lineage: Eukaryota > Viridiplantae > Streptophyta > Pinopsida > Pinales > Pinaceae > Pinus > Pinus albicaulis. The sequence goes on from CM076579.1 coordinate 1,560,860,641, forward strand.
ATCAGTGGATTTCAAAATCATTTAGAACATACCTCTTTGAATGTAGCTGATAGTATGCCCTTGATGTTGGCAAAGAGAGATGTTCTTGAGATGAGAGGTCTTCCCATAAAATGTCAAATTGCATAGTTCATTTATGGTACCAGAAAGACATATATGGAAGAACAAAATTTTGAATACACGACACATTGAGAAGTGAATGCATCCTATCTCTTTTAACATTTGTGCCAGAGAAATTTAACTAAGGGCAAACTCCACTGAGACGTTGAACATGGGAAATTCCAATTATACCTATGATTTTGTAGCCATATACAAGGCCTAGAAGCAGTTATTTAAAGAAATAATGATTTAATATAGTAAGTGTGATTTTTTAAAATGTTTCTGCCACTACATCCAAATGAACAATATAGTAAACACAGTAAAAAATGGAAACCATTCCTAGAAATCCCACATTAAATGTACAATGTTCAAACTTAAAACTAACCACTCCATTAAAAACTCACTCCAGGAAGCTAATTGGAACTCAATTGGAAGAATAAACCCTTCATTTAACTTGCTGACTAGAGGTGAAAACTGAATGTTCTATATGGATATGCTTCAACCCGGAATAGTAATTGACCAAAGAATAATTGAATCATTTGAAGAATTATTGATCATTCTTATGTGATAACTCGTAATTTTTTATAGAAATTGAAGTTCAGACATTACAGTCCTTCACTTCATGATAAGCTAACGAAAAATAAGGTTCTTATTAGCATTCAGCAACATCCAATTACCATTGCCAGCTGTTGTTGATGAGAAAACAAGATTGACGAGACAGCCGCACATGACTCTAAGACAGAATGTGGGTGGGTGATTAACTGTCCATCCCTTTTGGAATTGTTTAAGAACACATATGCAGATGCCCCTGGGTTCAAGAATAGTTACAGAATGGGGAGAATACTCAATACCTCTTTCAATATTGTGACAATTTAAGCATTGGGGTTTGCAATAAAGAAGGTAGAAGGCTTATAGATGACTAGTAAAATTCCAACATAACATTAAGTTATTGATCCATCCCAGAAACAAAATACATCTTTGGAATTTACAAATAATGGATATGTTCAACTTCATCCTGCCACTGAAATGTTCTCTTGCACTGCATCAATGTGTGACCATTTTGTAACTTTGGGAAGATCCTTAGAATAACACTTGATGTGGGCAGATCTCTTGGTAATCCTGATGTTGTTCTCATTAATGGGCATGGGCTACCATACCAGTCATCAGTTACAGTGGATCAAGGTATCAGATTGCTAATCTCTATAACAAGCTACTATACTGGATCTAGTATAGGTGTTTCTAGGGAATGAAAGTTTCACAAGATCCAGTTTTTATATATTTATTATCAATTCATTTACTTATTTTTTGATATATATAAAATGACCTATTTGTTTATGTGTAGGAAAAACATACTGGCTCCGCATTTCAAATGTGGGATTGCCATCATCTTTGAACTTCAGGATTCAAGGTAACAAACTAAAGCTTGTGGGGGTGGAAGGATTTCACACCGTTCAAAATCCCTATGATTCTCTTGAAATTCACGTTGGCCAAACGCACTCTACTTTTTTCACTGCAGACCAGCCACCTCAAGACTATTACATGGTTGCATCTACTCATTTCATCACACCTGTTATTTCTACAAGTGGCATTTTCCACTATAGAAATTCCCAGAATTCCCAGAAGTTGCATTTTCTAATCAATGGTCAATTCTCGGGACCCCATATTGACATTGTTACCAATGATAACATTGTTGTGAATGTGTTTAACAACTTGGATTAGGATTTCTTAATATTTTGGTAAGTTCTTCCTGTTCTCTCTGTGTATTGGTTGATTGAAATTCATGGGGTGTTTTTAATGCATAGAGGTCCTTACACACATTCTTCTACAGGAGTGGTGTCCAACAACGGAGGAAATCATGGCAAGATGGAGTTTTTGGAGAAAACTACCCTATTCCACTAGGAAAGAACTTTACATAAAAGTTATAGGTGAAGGATCAGATAGGAAGCTACTACTACTTTCCATTGTTGTATATGCAGAAAGCGGCAGGGGGATTTGGAGGAATAACTGTTGCTAGTAGGCCCCTCATACCTGTTCCATTCCCTCCTCTTGATGGTGATATCACTCTGCTTATAGGTGACTGGTACAAGTCCAATGTAACAATAAGTTATTGATCCATCCCATAAACAAAATACATCTTTGGAATTTACAAAGAATGGATATCTTCAACTTTAGCCTGCCACTTATCATTTCACCTGGGATACAAACTTATGATTCTCTTTTGAACATAGAAGCATACTTTCATTACAAAATGTTTCACCCAAATTATGTTAAATTTGAGAGCTAAAGCAGAAAATATTACAAAAACATAAGAAAACATCCCAACGGTGAATTAATGAATAGCACTGAAATAAAAATCATTACATATAGAAATATCAGCATAAAAGACAAAAAATAAAGAAAGAATTTACCAATGGACACTACATATTTGTCAGGTCATATAGATGATTGCAATAAATGTTATCATTTATGTCGAATTATACATCAATGATAGAATGCAGTACATACTAATGTCAATCATTCTGTAAACTCTGAGATACCTTCACCAAATATGTTACTCATTGGGATATCACATATCTCTCATGCACGCTCACACTACAACCATGAGATGAAGATAATAAAATATAGAGATAGGTCGCATGGCATAAACCATGGGCTACAAATCCATGAACCTAAAACCATGTGCCAAAACTATGTCAAAACCATGTACCAAAAACTCTACACAGTAGAAGACATTTTCCCATTCAGCAATTATCTTTTCCATGGTAGTGCTCGAATGGAATCACTACACCAAGTAAATTTATCTCCATTGACTGGTTTTGTCAATACATCTATAGCATTTTCCTCTATCCCGCATTTCCTCAAGATAACTATGCTGACATCTGCCATTTCTCTCACAAAATAGAGAACTTTTAAATTGCTTCTCCTTGCTTGAGTCCAATATCTTCACATAACCTCCTCAACCAAATCACTTCCTTGGGAACCTCAATGGTGGATATATATTGTGCCTTCATACTAGAAAAAACAATGTGCTATTTTTTTCTCATCTAGCTATTTTTTGCTCCAGAAAAAGTAAAGAGATAGGCACCAATAGATTTTCTTTCACCTACATCTCCTAACCAGTCTACATCCACATATCCATGCAAAACTGGGACTTTTATTTCAAGACACTTCTTCCCTTACAGTATAGGCCCAAATCCATGGTGCCACATAGGTATTTACAACAATCCTATGCTTCTTCCCAAGATTGGCCATGAACCTATTACCACTCCCACCACTTGTGCAACAACCTCAAATCTAGTGTATACCATAACATACATAAGTGATCCTCTAGCACTGAAAAATAGTTTCCTTTCCATCTCTTCCTCATCTTTCGTTGTCTTGGGAAACATGTCTTTTCAAAACTTGACTCCCACTGAATAAGGAGTCCCCATGAACTTATAGCGCATCATCCCAAACTGTTGAAGTATCCCATGAATATGCTTCTTTTGGCCCCACCAATTTTTTCTACTCTGACAGTCCCTTTTCACTTTGATGCCAAGCATATAATGAATAACTCACAAGTCTATCATATCAAATTCTTATTCAGTTAGCCCTTGGTGATGTTAACAAGCTATTTGCTATCACTAAAAGACAAATGTCATCTATGTATAACAAAAGAAAAATATGATTGTCACCTTTATTGTTGATGTTGATTCAATGATTAGCCTTGGTCAATCAAATATTTGTCATATTTTTTATACCATTCCCTTGGAAACAACCTAAGTCCATATAAGAACTTCTTTAAATTGCACACCATGTTTTCCTTTTCCTCTGTAACAGAACATGTCGATTTCTCCATATAAATCTCTCCTTTGATATTTCCATGCAAGAATCTTATTTATACATCCATTTGTTCTATCTTGAATCCCATGGAGATATCCATGCTATGAACATCCTAATCGAGGCTATCTTAACCATTGGAAAGAGTTTCCTGGTAATCTACTCCTTATTCAGTTAACACTTAGCGACATTGACAAAACCCACTCTCTTGGTAGATGTAAAGCCCCTAGGTTTTATCAACAAGTTGGAAGCTTGAGAACTATGAACCTGCAACACCTTTCCAGCAGCTCATAGAAATCCTTCCTCAAAGCTTGTGAACTCAGACTGGTATGTTGACTACTTTTTAAGCTTTCCATTCATGTCACCAAACTTATGCTCAATCTCACATTAATCTTACATAAATCCCGAATTTTGTGGGCTAGATGTGGGGTAAATATTCATGCAGAAATACAGAGTGCGGGAAACAATTGATGGATTGTTGGCACCATGATTTCATTCTCCTATTATGTTTAAGTCCAATTTGGTACAGTCAATGATATAGGTGAACTAGTTAATGCTCCATATACTCAAATTTGGGCCAAACCTTGTGCCATGTTAATGATTATTGCAATTGTGTTTAATTTGAAAGTTAGCACTCTTTCAAGGGGGACAAGATAATATTTCATATTGCCAAGGGGATGCTAAGGTTATCAAAACTAGTCGATGCGAAGGTGAGTATTCCTCATTTCCTTCTTATTTTCTATGAGTCAATATGTTTTGATTCACATTCTCTCCTAAGATCTATAAAATTCCCTCCCAGCTTTTTCCTTGTTAATCTCTGGAGTTTTAAACACTCTCATATATCTATCTTCTAGCTTGAGTGCCTGATTTGCCACACAATATTCTTATGGTAGTGCTTCTAATATGATAAAATTCAATATTATGAATGAATGACTAACCTTTTTTAACCCTTTTAGTTTTTTTAAATGCTCCCATTTTTTGGGATAATCCTTGCCTTTCTGGTGTTTATGATTATCTAAGAGTCCCCTTTTGCTGCAATATCTTGGAAACCAAGCATTTGTAATCTCTTATCTCTACAATGAAGGCATTCACTTTGTCTTGCTTATTTGTATAACCCCCTAATCCTTTTGTTGATATTTTTGTGAACTGAGCCCTGTGATCCGGAAGGAAGTCTCTTCCCCAACATGCTTTCTGGGGTTTTATTTTGTTATCCCATTGAAATTGATCTTTATTTTCCCCTCCCTTGGAGGTTTCCAAGACTCCTTGGGAGTAGGAAGCTCTCCTTCATTAGGAATGTACAAGAATAACATACCTCTTTTCGGCATCCATGTTTGAACCTAGTCATTGGCTAAGGCAACTTGTATTTGTTAGTTAGACCACTCTAGGGAATAAAATTTGAACCTGTATAAATATTATCAATAGCTCCTGCTGGAAAATGTTTGATCCTATTAATTCTGTGCTAGAATCCATTATTCATGTCAATAAACTATTGTCTATTTGACTGCCTTTCTTACAAGACTTGCATTTATATAGGTTCTTGTTATAATATAGTTATAGACTTTCCTCAACAAGTAGTTCATTCCATTTAAATCAGATCCATCAAGCAAAGATTTGAAAAATAGTTTGGAATTCCTCTGAGTTAACAGTAGCTGACATGAATATTGGTTCCCTTAAATTGAATGATAGTTAGCAGAGAGGCATCGAATCGGCACTGGAAATGAAAGACCGCAGTTGGGACTTTCACAGTTTTCAGCCCTGATAAATCATAGTAGGTATCAAACACAAAAAACAAACCTACAGATTTTAGGTTACCAGTCACTGCCCTGAAACCATCCCTCATTGCAGTATAAGAAGACTCAACCAAACGAGCCACAGAGGTTCCAGAATCGATAATAACTCTACCATTGCCAGTAGCATAAAATCAAATGCATATAAAAATGTTGAATTCAATACACCGATGCTCCATGGCCTGATTACACTATATGGGCACATTATTCCTTGACCTCTCCCCTCATACTTACTATCTACTTCTATTCTTGTCTCCACCTCCCTAATGCCCGTAAGCTTTCAAATGCTTCATTAAAACATAGAAATGATAACTATTTCGGTTTGGATCCTATAATATTACTACAATTGACCTTAAGATCTTGCCAATATTTATCTCCTATAATATGTCATACCTTAACAATGTAGATTTTCACTCAACTAATTCTCTCTAGAAACTCCTTTAATAATTTAAATAATTACAGAACCCACTCCATTGGTAAATGTCAAGCCCCTAAGTTTTATCAACAAGTTGGAAGCTTGAGAACTATGCACCTGCAACACCTTTCCAGCAGCTCACAGACATCCTTCCTCAAAGCTTTTGAAATCAGACTGGTCTATTGATTGCTTGTTAAGCTTTCCATTCATGTCACCAAGCTTCTACTCAATCTCACATTAATCTCACATAAATCCCGAATTTTGTGGGCTAGATGTGGGGTAAATTTGGGTGTAGAAATACAGAGTGTAGGAAACAACTGATGGAATGTTGGTGCCATGATTTCATTCTCCTATTATGTTTAAGTCCAATTTGGTACAGTCAATGATACAGGTGGACTAGTTAATGCTCCATATCCTCACATTTGGGCCCAACCTTGTGCCACCTTAATGATTATTTCAATTGTGTTTCATTTGAAAGTTAGCACTCTTTCAAGGGGGGAAAGATAATATTTCATATTGCCAAGGGAATGCTAAGGTTATCAAAACTAGTCAACGCAAAGGTGAGTATTCCTCATTTCCTTCTTATTTTCTCTGATTCAATCTGTTTTGATTCAGATTCTCTCCTAAGATCTATAAAATTCCCTCCCAGCTTTTTTAATTGTTCATCTCTGGAGTTTTAAATACTCTCAAATCTCTATCTTCCAGCTTGAGTGCCTGATTTGCCACACAATCTATTACTCTTATGGTAGTGCTTCTAATCTGATAAAATTCAATATTATCAATGACTGGATAACCTGTTTTAACCATTTTTTTTTTTTTAAAAGCTCCCATTTTTGGGGATAAGCCTTGCCTCTCTAGTGTTTATGATTATTTGAGAGTCCCCTTTTACTACAATACCTTGGAAACCAAGCATTTGTAATCTCTTATCTCTATAATCAAGGCATTGAATTTGTCCTTCTTATTTGTATAACCCTCTAATCCTTTCATTGAGATTTTTGTGAACTGACGAGTCTAGAAAATCTGTCAAGTATGTTGTAGAAATTGATGAGGATGATCAAAATGATGATACGTGTGTTCTCTGTGGTGATGGGGGAGACTTGATCTATTGTGACAAATGCCCTTCAACGTTTCATCAAGATGGTTTGGGATTGAAGAGTGTGCCTGAAGGTGACTGGTACTGTCTGAATTGTACATGTGGGATTTGTAAAAGTGTTGGGTATGTTGGTGAAAATATAAGTGGGAAAAGCGCAACTGTTCTTTTATGTGAACAATGCGAACATGAATATCACAAAAATTGTCTTCATATGAGAGGCATCAACTCAGAAAGATATTTTTCAATGGGCTCTTCCTTTTGTGGATAGGTCTATGAGAAGGTTTATTTAGGCCTCGAGTCCCTCCTTAGGGTTCCAAATTCCCCTGAAGGGGGCTATTCGTGGAGTCTTCTTAGGCGTTTTGATTAAGATCAACAAATTTCATCGACACAGGGGCTAAGCATAGCTAAGATGGCAGATTGCAATGCAAAGCTGGTCTCACATGATTGCTCATATTGTTATGGATGAATGCTTTGTGCCTATAATAGATCCAAGGACAAAAATAGACATGGTCTCACATGTTGTGTTTAATTGCTGGTCAAATTTCAATCAATTGAACTATAAAGGCTTCTACACTGTGGTATTGGAGAAAGATAATGAATTAATTTCTGTTGCATCAATAAGAATTTATGGAAGATGCTTAGTAGAGATGCCTCTTATAGGAACTTGTCATCATTTTCGACGCCAAGGAATGTGTCGCCACTTGGTGAATTCAATTGAGAAGATTTTAGCATCACTCCAAATGGAAAAGCTAGTTTTACCAACAATACCTAATCTGTTGCCAACATGGACTGCAACCTTTAGCTTCAACCCCCTGGAAGATTCAAATAAGCAGGAAATTAGAAATCTCAATCTAATGGTCTTTCCAGGAACTGATATGTTACAGAAGCATCTATGCAAGAAAGAGATACCAAAGGATGAAGTCACAGGAACAAAATAATGTACACATAGAGAGTTTGTCACCTGCACAGAAGATATGCAACATCAGACTGAATTTGGAGTAAAAGAGAAAGTAATTTCAGATAATGTATTGTCTATGTCTGGTGGTGGCGCTATAAGTTACACCAAAATTGCTGGGGATTGTGCTAGTGAGCCAGCAAATATTGATAATATGGAGAGTCATTATGATGTTAAACTGTGTGATTCTGATGTTAAACTGGGTGAGTGCTCCTAACCTTGTATGTAAGCATCATGTTTTTTTTACTCTTCATTTAGCTCCATCTAGTGTATTTTCATTCTATGAATGGTATCCATACATGGTTTAATTGCACTGTAAATTATAATAGGTTAAATCTACAATACCTTGTTGCACCATTAGGCTTATGACAATTTCAATGCCCCACCAAGTTACAGGGATGAGGGGATGTTTTGAAAGATCCCCCCCCACAAATTTTACATTATAGGGGACATAATTTTCTCTAACATAAGGGACCCGACCACAAGTAATAATATATCAAAAAACTTACAAGACTTGCATTTATATAGGTTCTTGTTATAATATAGTTATAGAATTTCCTCAACAAGCAGTTCATTCCATTTAAATCAGATCCATGAAGCAAAGGTTTGAAAAACACTTTGGAATGCCTTTGATTTAACATCAGCTGACATGAATATTGATTCCATTAAATTGAATGACTGTTAGCAGAGAGGCATCGACTCAGCACAAAAAATGAAAGACCACAGTTGGTACTTTCACAGTTTTGAGCCCTGATAAATCATAGTCGGTATCAAACAGAGAAAACCCACCTACAAATTTCAGGTTACCAGTCCCTGCCCTGAAACCATCCCTCATTGAAATATAAGAAGACTTGGCCAAACGAGCCGCAGAGGCTCCAGAATCGATAATAAATCTGCCATTGCCAGTAGTATCCACCCTAAACATAGAGGAAGGGATGGAGGTGAGACTTATCGAGTGTAGTGTAAATATTACAGATTTGGGTACTTCAGTTCACCAAAAATTAGGGAACTAGAGGTTCTAGACATGCTCCTGTCGACTAAACAGTAAAAACTCGTCTGCTGCACTGTGCCCCTATCTGAGATGGAAACGAGAGCATCCCTTAGCCCAGACCTAGAAGCCCTGCAGCTCCAACAAAAATCCCTTCGTTGTCATGGCCACAACCCAGATCCATTCTTCTGATCACTTTATTTTTCTTTTTATGAAGGGGACTTACAATAAGATATAGCAATTAAACTTGATAAAGATTACATTTCCACCCAACTATTTAATTAGGAACCCTATATAACCCAATAATAGCCATGCTTAAAGTTATATTACTCTGTTATGGAACCTGAAAAATATTCCAAATGTTTATTATCTGATATGAATTTCACACTATTATGAAACATAAAACGATCCCAGACATTCTTTATCAAATAAAGGGTTCAAGATTTTTTCCCTAGTGGGAATAAGTCCATCCAAACAGTGGCACGCTAGGATGTAAAGAAAAATCCACTCATTGGCATTGCTGAAGGATCATTCCCCACACAGAGAGATTAAGGGTTCTGGCCTCCTTATGTAGACACAGCAATGTCGGTGCCACATATAGGACTCACAGCAGTAAGAATAATACAAGAGATTGAGATTGCAGGCATGGTTACCTTTATTAGTCCATACACCTTCTTTGATCTTTACCCTAGGTTTTTATTCGTTTTCAATGCACTGGTAGATATCGAACGAGAACTAGAATGGATCTAACTCACCTTTGGTGCTACGAAGTTGCAAGTCTTGCAGCTCTATCCCACCGCTGTTTGGGCCTGAGCTCTACCATCATCACGCTTGATTCTGTCCCTCGATTTCTTCTCGCTTCTCACTCTTAATTATTCTTCCCTATATTATTTCCTCTCCCCGCCATTCCCACTGCATTCTCTCTCCTTTTCCGCTCTTTTGCTGCATTCCATGTGTATTCTTCTACTTGCATCATCCGTCTGGTTAGTTAGACCTTGCCCTTCTGGCACAACCTCATATGGCCCCCTATCCCGCCTAACTCGTCACTCCTAACTTGTCACTGGAAAAGATTTTTCTTTGGCCACCCTCTTTCATGCCATTTTCCCACCTCCCATTTTCCCTCCTCCCAGGTTGGCAAGGTGTGTGTGGGAGGGAAAAAAAATAAATCTTGTTCAATGTTGCAAAATATCTGTTAGCCGTTGATGGTTGAGTCTCTCCCTTCGCACCCCAGGTTTACAAGGTCTCGGTGCTTAATTCCCCTCTCCATCACTGAAATCCGTTATAACTTATAATTGTGCACTATAGATATCAATTATGTATATTTCAACTTTGAATATTTAGTATAGTTCAACTCTAGGTTATTGTCACTGAGGTCCTACCTAATGTATTTAAAGGTTTAAAGGTATGTATGTGGTCCTTTAAGAAAAGGCCATTATGTTTAAGGTCTTATTTAGATTTTATTTATTAATTAATTTAGGTTAGTGGTTAAGGTTTTATTTAGATTTCATTTATTAATTTATTTATAGACATAGTGTATTTATTATTTCTAGTATATTTATTATAATTATGTGAATGTAATTTCAATATTTATTTCTAAACATAACAAAATATATATAATATCGTACTGATTTGAGATGACTATGGTAACATTTACATTATATGCCTAAATGTGCTATCACTGAGACCCTTAACACAATATGTACTTGTTTACCACATGACCAGGGTCATTACATAAATGATCAAGTAAATAAATCCAAAATGTCAAGGGACATGCATACAAAGAAGTATAAAGAAGAAGATGAGAACCAAATGCTTACTGGACTGAATAAAACACCTCGAAACAATTGACCATTAACCGACAGTAATGAGATATCTAGAGTCAAAAACTCCATCGATGTTATCATGAACTCCAGCTCCTTCATACATGTATAATGATCAAAATAGCAGTACTTGTATGACTATTCTTTTCATATAAATAAAGTAAACCTTCAAAGAATTTTTTTGCGTGGGAATTGAATAAAGCATATTTTACTTACCAGATTATGGACTACAACCATTCCTACAATTGCAATTCTTGGTGGCAGATTATTAGATAGATGTTGATTTTTTGGTCTTAGTTTAGAACAATTTTTGAAGTGAGATCTTGGGAAATATTGTTTGGGGCATGTTCAATTAGAGAAGGGTCAATGGGAGCCGGATTTTGTGAGACATTATGTGCAGGTGTTTCAGGAAATAACTCCCTAGAGGTTTGTTGGGTCAAAACCTCCACAGATCAGGGCATGCTACTCAAGAAGGACTCACACAACCACACTTGTATGCTAAAAACTAGATAACATCGATAGTAGAGCTCACCCATAATCATACGTTTGATATAGATCCCGCAGGGTCCAAACCCCCAGCAACCCTTCTTCCTCCTCAACCTGAAAACCAAGAAGAAACGTGCACGAAAATCTAGTTGTACAACATATATCTATCCTAAATGTCAGTGAAATCCATGTGAAAAATCATATAAACAATAATAAATGCTTAAATAATAATCTTTTCACATATGCAAGCAGATATTAACATGTGAATTCAAGAACAAGATGGTTCTTCTTTATTACGAACAGCATGTACAGTAGTAAAAAGTGGAGAGATCACCTAAATCCTTCCACGATCTTCGAACAGACCGTCGTCCAGATCCATCCCGCCCTTGCCTCGATAGGATACTTTTAAGACTTGTGCACACGAGATGACATATAAACTGATGAACATCTCTAGGAAACAAGGGTTTCCTGTAAAAATCTGGGAAAGTGCAGGAGGTACGAGAAATTAGACTTGAATTGGGATTCCAACAGAGTATAATGTCTATAAATTTCTCTCTCCCTTAGGCCATGCACATGAGGGGATTTTATACTCCCTCAAAGTAGTTTCAATCAGTTGGAAACGGTTGGCCACATGCTGGGGTGGTTGAACTACTGGAGTAACCATTAACCCAGCCCGAAAATAGGGAATTTATATATATATTTTTAATGATTTTAATGGCATACGCGGAAAATTGTGTATGGACTCGCGTGTACACGCAGAAAATTATGGGCATACCCGCGTATGGGATTTTTAACACTGTTTTTTATGAATTTTGTTCAAGTCTGTGGGAATGGGTGCCCAAGGCCAAAGAGACAATCATGAATCAAATGAGGGTGAAAAATGATGCTATAACAGATGCCCCATAATATATGAGGTTAGAAGGGGTACATGATGACCGAAATGTATTATGCACATAGAAAGAACTTCACAAGGACAAGAGAGGACTTCACCAGATTTCAACCTGCCAAAAACCAATGAAAGAAAACAGAGAGTCAACTCATGCTGAGGTGGGCATACCCATGCTCAGTCAAAAATACATCATATAGAAAGTACAGAATGGATCCAAAATGTATACAAGTATAGTTGAACTGAAAGTACACAATGAATCATCTGAGCATGGCCCGGAAGTACAAGTCGAAATCAATGTCCAAGTATCACATATAGAAAGCTGATCAATGATGCTAAAACTGGATGTCTGATCATAAAAGTAACTAAATCTCCAAGTACCAAATCATAAGGGGTGGAACACATGGTACAATCACGCAACTCGGGAGCCAACATATAAAATGTTGTTGTACTGGCAGTGCAACATATAAGGGTGGACGACATCACTGGCATAAACTGAATGGTCCGTCAAAAGTGAACCGAAAAATGTTGATGCAACCTGAGGTCTTCACCGATCTCGACGGCACAATTCTACACAATGGGAATAAATGAGCTAAAGTCGACCATGTAAGAAATCGTTGGATTACCGGTCAATAATGTAAACCGTTAACCAACACGAGACAACCCACCAATAATGAAAATGAGTGTCAAGGTGCCCCAGTACAATCTAACAAGTGCGAATGAATGAGTTGAAGTCGAACACTTGGAAGAATATACCAATCAGGAGGCAATGATGAATCCCCACTATCGATAGCGAAGAGTCTGCCACTGATGACTGCAAACCCTAAGGTACTGACAAAAAGACTCTAGATCTTATTCCCAGAGCGATGAGTCGGGGTCGATGGGAAAATATCTGCTGGAAGGAAGGCATTAAGGCATCCCACATCAGTCCAGTGCGAGTGTAACCCGCAGGCCAAAATTTGGAAGGAATCGGACGAAGCAGAGTGATGGAACCAAACCAAAGTACGTTTCCGACATGCACAAGATGAAGCTAGCGCATGGAAGAAACCCTCTGAACCAACCAATAATGAAAGCTGACACAGAGGCGAGATATCCACCGATAGGGTCAAATGGAAATCAAGGTACTGCACGAGTCCCAAGTGTGATAATGTATGCTGACGTCAAACACAGGGGAAACCACTTAGTCAAAACCCATAATGATGATCAAATGCTGAGCACAAGGTCACCTATCAATGATGGAAATAGGGCTAGGGTGCGGCTCTAGGTTTACTCTCAAAGCAATTTGTCGTAGTTGATGAGAGACAAACCCGCCAGCAAGAAGTCAATAGGGACCTTCTCAAACCAGCACGAGCAAAAGACCAAAACATCTGATGTGATAGAACAAGATACTGACAAGACCGGGAAGGCCGACTGAATAATGAGTCAAGAGACACCGTAGAATGGTCGACTCTGGCTAGACTTCCCTTGAACAAAAGCACGACTCGTGATGACCATGGTAGTAAAAAGTGACACTGTATAAGTTTGTTATGCAGGAGGCAAAAACAAACTCTCCATTTGATTGGAAGAGATAACCAACCGGGGGAGAACTAACCAGTGAAACAAGGCAAAGGATGAACCTAGGTCAAAAGTAAAACCATCCCAAATGAAGGAAATATATAAGTGTATGTGCTTTGTTCAAGAGCGACAAACTGACACTGTACTGCCATCAAATTGCGAAGTTACATCCCGTTCCCGCTCTTTTTGTTATATTTGATTTTTTTTGTCTTTTTCATATAATAAGCTTGAAAAATAATAAAAGAATGCTATAGTACAATGGATAGAACGAGTGTCAAGAAACAGATGCACTAGTTCCTGGGATAGGAACAATCCTATGCTGAATGCAAGGTGGCAGAAACTGGTAAGCGATACTCAGAGGAATGTTCCATCCATGGGTAAAAAGGGTGTCAAGTCGCGATAGCTAAGTGCATGCAATGGTTAACTTGTACAAATAGTCAAGGTCAGAAGTTGGCTTAAACATCGAGTCCAAAATGAAGTCGGCTACAGGCCAGGATAAACAAGTAGCCAATATGCAATGCAATAATACACCTCAACAACACCAGGGAGTCTCTAGGGTAATAGCCAGAAAATGATAGTGAAGAAGAAGAAGAATGAAGCTTCAACACATAAGTCATGGCGGGACTAAAGAGGACTCCCGAGCCTACATCAAATGCAGCATGGGCAACAAGTGATAGCGAGGAACTAACTAGGAAGCCCATGTAAAGGAAGGCTCTACCACCAAGTCATGATTAAATAATTGGCGAGTGAACTGGGTGAAATACTCATGACCTGATGGGATCGACCCTATGGCAAGTGATCAGAATGGAGGCTAGTATGCAAAATGCAACGGAAAGTGGATTCCCTAACCTATATGCCAGTGAAGATCATATACCTGCCATGACGGGTCAGCAGTCATGGATCAAAAACCGGAAAAAATCTCGAGTTCATCAAAATGTACCTGAAAATATACCAATCTGGGCACTTACAAGCATCCGGGTTATGCAGCTTAAGATAGATTGAAAAAATAAGCATAACAAATTTTTGCGAAAATTTTCAACTTTTTGGGCATAAATACACAAGTTACCTCACATTTGGGTTCATTGTTACGTGCTGAATTGGGAAAAAGAGCTCTAGAGAAAAAGCCTCTTTCGTCAAAACAGGAGCAATCGACCGTCAAACTTCGCCGAATTTGTTAGGTAAGCTCTTAATCCATCCTTGTTATCAATTTTGTCCGTTCATAAGTTTAAAATTCGGAAATTTCACTGTAGAATTACTTGTTTAAAATTACGGTTGTGCGCATACGCGGGTTTATATTGACGAAGCTGCGTATATACGCGATTGTGTATAAAGAAAGTCGCGTATGCACAACCCGAAATGAAAAAGCGTGATTCTAACAGAAAAATTATTGAATTTTTGCAGGATGACTATATCATGGAGAGAACGTGAGCACAGTGCCATTGACAATGAAGTAATGCTCAATATTCTCCGAAATTGTGGATTGCTCAAATTTTTCAAAATGCCAAATATGAAGAGTAATGTTCGGTTGCTCGAAATGCTTGTGAATTATTGGGAACCAAAAGAATATTGTTTCATAATAGATCAAATGCCCATACGTATCGAGGTGGAAGATATCTATCTTATTACTGGACTCTCCCGGAGGGGGGAGCTAGTAGATTTACATGGAAAACCTTTGGGAGGGCTCATCGTGGAAGATTACGTCCACGTCTACTGCGTAGAGGGTTCCAAGAAAGTTGGAACTCAAATTGCTATCAAGGATTTAAGAGACTTGCACATGAAAATCCTCCTTTTTACCATTGGCAGGGTAGCAGGATCTGCTTCCCTACACCAGGCATCCAGGACACAAATGAGTATAGTTGTGGAATGCTTAACTCATTTATATGATTGGTGCACAGCTCTACTAATGAACATGAAGCAACAATTGACTTCCATCCGAAAAACAAAGACAAAAAATTTCGGATATGGTACAATCTTGATGACATTCTTCTTCGAGAAGATTCCTGGGCTGAGACCCAAAGTGATCTCTTCTATCAGCAGTCCAAGGGACCCAAGAATTGCCCGATGGGCTGACTTGATGAAGAGACTGGGGGGAAGTGAAGTTCCCCGAACCACCGGGGATGACGAGTTCTTCCAATGGTGGGGAGAACAAATCATCGCTGTGGAGGACTATCCCTATGCCGAGATGGATTTCCGTGGTGATCTAGACCTCGTCATTCCACCTGGCGCGGCATGGGGCACAGTCAGTAAGATTGCAATTTTTTAACTTATATAATTTTTTTGGATTTTTTCAATATGTATGAAAAAATAAAACATGTTTTTTTTTGGATTCAAAGTGACTTAAAATATCGTAATGATCATGATACAGATATTGGACCAGTCCGTCCTGATGGTTACCCACGACACAAGCGCCGCAGAGGCGAGGCAGATACAGTAGACTTACACAGAACCCTCCATGTTGTACAGAGGAACTTGGAGGGTTTAACCCGCCAAGTGCCTATGGCTACAGTGGAAGATCTACCTGAGGCCATCCAGAGACGGGTAGTAGGAGTACCTCGTGACTGGGTGCGGTTATTCCGCCGAGTCGCGAATGCGATCGTGTTCTATAGGAACACAACTTCTGGGCAGGGACCACAGGAGTAGATATATATGATTTATCGGATGACTGTATATTTTTTGAGATTTGAACATGATCGGGCATAAGCCCAAATTTTGTATGACTTATGCATCCAAATTTTGTATAGTTTTTGAACACTCTGATGATATATATACAACGATTTTTGATGTGATGACACAAAAATGTATGGTGCTTTTGATGATTATATTTTAATGTATTGAATGATTAATATGCCAATCAATTGCTTGATTAGCTAATGAGTCTGCCATCCAATTGTCAGCTCGAGGAATATGAATGAAAGTTAAAAATTGAAATGACCTTTGTAACAAACGTACCCTCAAGAACAACCGGAGTAAAAATGGATCTCGAACCCGATAAGTATTTTTCAACTACGACACCACCAGCTGAGAGTCCAAGAAAATCACTAACGAATCAACACCCAAAGATATTGCCTCCGAGAGTAGATAAATAACTGCAGTGTATTCTGCTATATTATTGGAAGCAGGACCAATGCAGACTCCTCTTGATACTAACAACTGACCGGATGGATGATGAAGCACCCAAGCCGCGGAAGCCAAGTTCCGGGTGTGTCTACTAGCACCATCGGCGAAACCAAAATGACTCATGACATCCGACACAACCTGCCAAAGCAGATAAAAAACATCACCATCCCATCAAAGATCGAAAAACAACCAGATATGTACAAAGAAAAACTACTATATACAAAAGCAAAATGTCAGGCCGAAGCCTAGGCATAATACTTTTTCAAATAGAGCCCATTTCTGGGCTCCGGCAACTCGTTCCCTTCAAAATCAACCAAGGTATATGCTCCTTTCTTAAGGACTTTTTTAACGATGAAGGGGCCATACCACATAGAATTAAACTTTCCTGCCCCCAGGGCATCTTTTTCTTGGGCATAGACCAAAACAAGGTCACCTTCCGAAAAAACCCTAGGCTTGACTGCCTTATCGTACTGAACTTTAACTCGGTTTTTATGCGCTTCATTCATCGTGGCGGCATCCCGAAGCTGCTCATCGAGATGTTCCAGATGAAGGAGACGTTCTTCAAGACTAGAAGTGTCAAGAAGAAGTTCAACAACTAACTTAAGAGAAGGAATCTCACATTCAATGGGAAATACGGATTCCAACCCGTAAACTAGCTGAAACAGAGTAAAGCGAGTTGCAGTTTGCACTAACATCCTGTATGCCCAAAGTGCAGGATATAGTATGATATGCCAGTTGGATCGAGCTTTATTGATTGTCCTTTGAAGAATTTTCTTCAAGGATTTATTCACGGCTTCCAATTGCCCATTGGCCTGAGGATAATATGGAGATGAATGCTCCTGCCGGAAACCTAATTTTAGAGCCAACTCAGCCATCATGCTATTCTGAAAATCACTGCCATGATCAATGAAAATCTCTCTAGGAATACCAAAACGAGCAATAACCTGGTTGAAAAGACAAAGAGTTGCAGTCTCACCATCATTCCTAAAAGTAGGCATAGCCTCGACCCACTTCGTAAAGTAGTCTACTGCTACAATAATGTACTTGTGACCTTTAGCTGAAGGCAGGTTACAAGTAGTATAATCAATACCCCACTTTGTAAAGGGACCGACAGTAATGACTGGAAAAAGAGGAGCTAGATGAGCGCGCATTTTTTGAGTATAGACTTGACACGGATGACACCTTTTGACCGACTCCACACAATATTTGAAAATCGAAGGCCAAAAGTACCCAGCACGCAAGATTTTTTGGGCTGTAGAAAGCCCAGATAAATGACCACCACAAGCTCCACTGTGGCAATCATTCAGCACAGCCTCAGCTTCTTCGAAAGTTAAGCAACGTCTTAGGATTGAATCAACCCCTCGACGGTATAAAGCATCACCAATAATCAAGTAATTCTTAGCCAAGTGACGCAACTTACGACGCTCATATTTCAAAAAAGTAGAGGGAAACTTCACAGTCTGAAGATACACAATGATATCTCCATACCAAGGATCCTATGGAGAGATAAGGAATAAATGCTCATCCGGGAAGGATTCATCATAGACTATCTCTTCTCTGCAGGGCAACTCAGAAATCAATTCCGCGAAAAATAATGATTTCTTGGACTTGGCAGACATAAACTCAAGATCAAATTCCTGCAAAATCACAATCCATCTATTTTATTTTCCCCTAATCACTCGCCTACTGAGAACAAACTGAAATGGATTGGATGCTGCCAAAACATAAGTTTTTCGTAGAAGAATGTAATGTCTGAGTCGCTGCACAGCATGAACAGTTGCTAAAGCCAGTTTTTCTATCGGAGTATACCAGAGTTCAGGTCCTACCAAGCCTCGACTAAGATAGTATATAACATGCTCTACAAGAGCATCATCTTCTTGAACCAGAACCATACCAATGGTAGATTCTGCTGCTACAAGATACAAAAGGAAATCCCTTCTATAATCAGGTGGACTCAATAAAGGAGCAGAGGTCAATGCTTTTTTCAAAGCATCGAATGAGCGCTGAGCGAAGTCATCCCAAAAAAAATGGAACTTCCTTCTTCAACAATCTCATAAATCCTTTGGTAACTTCAGCATAATTTACGATAAACCTCCGAAGAAAATTAGCTTTTCCTTGTAGACTTTGAATTTGACGAATAGATGACGGGGGAGGCAACCGAAGTATTGCCTCAACCTTGAAGGGATCTACCCTAATCCCTTCGCTAGACACAATGAATCCCAATAACCGACCGGATGTGACCGCGAAAACACACTTGTTCGGATTCAACCTAATCTTGTAGAAATGACATCGTTCAAATACTTGACGGAGGTGAGCAGGATGATCCATTCTCTTTCGAGAATGAGTAGCTAAATCATCCAAATATGCCTCGATAATTTGTTTGATGTCGTGGAAGGCATAAGACATGGCCCGCTGAAACGTAGCCCCAGCCTTTTTAAGACCAAAAGGCATCTTCTTGTAAGCAAACGTACCCCAGGGACAAATAAAGGCAGTCTTATGCTGATCTTCGGACGAATAGTAATCTGATTATATCCGGAGAAACTGTCCATGAAGGAGAAAATCTCATTACCGGCACACTCATCAATGACCTGATCTATAAATGGTGTGGGGTAATTATCTTTCAGACATGCTTTATTAAGGTCTCTGAAATCGATGCAAACTCGAATTGTTCCTTGTTTTTTATCTACGGGAACAGGGTTTGAAACCCATTTTGTCAAAGGAACAGGGAAAATAAATCCTGCCTTAAGCAGCTTCTCCACCTCGGCTTTGATAGCTACAACCTTCCTAGGATTGACCGGACGAAGTTTTTGCCTCACAGGCTTAGCATTTTCGTAAGTCTTGATCTCATGCTGGACAATAGATGGATCTATACCAGGCATTTCCTCATAAGACCAAGTGAACACATCCCTATACTCTTTAAAGAGATTGGTGTAAATCTAAATCTCTTCAGGGGAACATTAAGCTCCGATGAGGACATTCTCTATAACATTGGGATCCCTGGAAATGTTCACCGGGATAGTTGGAGAAATCACAGCCATGTTCCCTTCAGCATGTACCTGTGTTGGTGCTAAAGGGTTCAGGACTGGGTGAACAGGACCAGGAGACACAGGACTTGGAAAACTTGATTCAACTTCGCTCAAATCAGGTAAAAAGTAAGACCGATGATGCAAATCATCCCACGGTCTATCTATACCCATCATAGCTTCCAAGATGGCCTCTTCAGATGGAAGAGTGGTATCAAGGCAATCCTGGGCAGAAGAAGAACTAAGTGTCCAAGCCGGAGCCACATCGCCATCCAATTCCTCTGGAGAAAGAGGAGTTGGAATGGACTCTTCAGAGTCAACAATAGATTGATAAGAAATCTCAGTTGCAGACATCGGAAATGCCATTCCACCCACTTGACCTTCCACTAATGTGGCTGTAGGGGAAGGTAAGGTCCAAGGGTCCGAAAAATAATGAGTTCTGAAGAACTCTCTTCGAAGAGGAGCCCTGGAGGATGAAATTGCATTTATATGAACAGTAGGAGGTGGAATATCAAAAGTACCCATCAAAGAAGAATACATTCCAACCCCTAAATTCTCAACAGGCGACTTGGCCTTATCCAACTTTCGAATAGTTGAGTCAGTAGATGCATTCGGGTCTATAGGAGGACAGTCCAGTTGATCCACTGTAACAATCCTCCCTTCGTGAGGGAAACAAATAATCCAAAATAATGAAGATGCAATGGCATCCATCTCATAAATCCAGTTTCTCCCCAACAGTTGTAGTCCAAGCTTGCATTAACTATCTCAACCTCTATATTTATAGTTTTTCCCCCAACACAGATGGGAAAAGCTGGGACAATACCATGCGGTCTGTGAGAATGACCATCAAACACAGTCAGAAGAGTAGTAGATGGAATAGCTGCGGGAGATCCAATTCCCTTCCAACATGTTAGAGACATCACACATGTGGAAGCACCCTCATCAACGACCGTCCTGAAAATATTGCATTTCCAGTACGATGATTTAATATGAAAATCCATATGATGGGGGAGTCTCTTTTTAAAATTAGTCATATCGAATGTAATCATAAGAGATTTCTTTGGATCGACAGCCCCAATAGCAGTGAGCAGAGCACTGCGCTGAGCTGGACAAGACTGGAGCACCTCAAGAGCCGACATGGCACAAGGACTCTGTGCCAGATCTTCCACAATAGAGTAGTTCTGGGTAGCCCTGGCATTTGGATTAATCGTCGTACACTTAGTAGATGCTTTGGGCATCTGAGGTATAGGCTCAACAGTAGGCTTCGTGATGTGAAGCGGCTCAGTAGCATCGGGAGCACCCTTGGCTTTCGAAGACTCATCTTCGCCATAATCACGGGATCTCGTGGCGACATCCACGTGAGCACTCATCATGTATATGTTTGATGGAATTTCCCCTTCTTGGGTGCCTCCAGAGGAAGCCCCAGTATTTTGATTTGCGCCAACAACTAACTGTTGCCCTTGGGGAAAAGGGTTTGTCAACACAGCCTGGGAACTAGAAGAACCCTGCTGAGCTAACAAGCGCTGCGCATCCTGAATTTTAGGGCAAAGGTGAGTAAGATGGTCTCCAACACATAACTTGCATGGAAACTTCACTTTATTTTTATCCTTTGGACCCTCACCAACATGCTCGTTGGATTTATTTGCATTACCCTTCCCATTCTTTCCCTTTTTCTTATTACGTCCCTTCTTCTTCCCTTCGGATTGTTGATTTTATTTAGGGTTAGAAGTATGAACATCATTCACCGACAAAGATTGAGAAGGCGATGATTCAGCAGGCACAGCCTAACCAGAAGGAGCAGATTGTAAAGACAACTGCTGCAATTGACTAAGCAGGTTAGCTGCACCACTATTGATCGACCCAATAAGTCCATCACCATGAGGACCGGGTTTAGTCTTGGATAAGTTCAATTTGGAGCGAGGAGCATTAGGCAAATATTTATGAAGAACTCCAGACTGAGAATATATCAATTCAACCTGTTGGGCCCTAAAAATGGCTTGCTCCTCGGAAAATACCCCGGACAGGGATACATCCTTAGAAATATCTGACTGCAGAGATTTCAGAAACCATTCCAAAAGGAATTCTCCTGGAATATGAGCTTTAATAAGCCTCTTCCTTCTCCGCCATTCCTGAATATGATTAGAAATGTGGGTTGCATCGTCCTGTTTAAAATTAGTTAGGAGTTCAGTCCCGGCATCATAACGGACAGGAAACTGGAAATGATTTAGAAATGTTGTAGCCAGATCTCCAAACGTAGCAAAACTGGCCCAGTTAACTCAATATACCACTTGGCAGCGTTTCCATTTAAGGTGTGTTGAAACAATCTCAACCTAATCGAATCGTCAATCGGGGAGTTAGAAGAACACCATAAATGGAAGGTGGTGATATGGTGAGCCGGGTCCTCTCCATTCTTTCCTTCAAACTTTGGAATGTCTGAAGGTATTTTGGTGGGAACTGGAGGCCACCCTGGACTATATCGAATCGGATCATTGGTCAATTTCGACAGATCTGGCAAGTTTAACGTTGCCAGAAAAGGTAAACGAGGCAGAGCCTGAGGATTCCATCCTTGATGGGATGAATTCCCTACATTCTGAAAATAATACCCTGGATTTGATGAGGCACCAGGTTGCCAAAAAGAACTCGTAGAAAATGTTGGGCCAAATGACCCAACATTTGGAGAAGGACCCCCTCCCAACGTAGAGTTACCAAACACCGGACCAGTTCCCCCCCCCGAAGTAATGAATGAAGAGGAAAGCCCTTGATAGGGGTTCCAAGCATTAGAAAGAGGGGAAAAAGTCTGATAAGCAATCGACGAATGGAAAGAAGCATTCCCTTGGTGACCAGCGTAAAACTAATTCCCTGCCCCCGCTGTAGTAAATATAGGGTTCCAACCTGTAAAACAAGTTGAACTCTGACCTCCAGACCAAGGGTTAAAAATCTGAGTCTGAGAAGTAAAAGGAAAAGACCCTAAAGAAGGATTTGAACTAGGGATATGCCCAGTTCCGAAGGGGAACCCTTGAAAAGAAGCTGACCCACTAGCCATGGAAGACATGGGTGTAGATGCAGCTGCAGCAGCGGAAAAGGAAAAAGAAGGAATCCCACTAGTGGGCATTCCAAAACAAAAGGGACCAGATTGAGAAGCATGTGCTTGGGTGAAACCAGAGCCAAACACAGCAGTACTAGAAGCAATCAAAGATATAGCAATAGTGCCTCCTCCTTCAACTGAAGCAGGAGTCTGAATGCTTGCAACACTCACAGCAGAAGTCGCGTTCCCAGTCGTGGCCATCGAAAGGTATGAATAGAAAGGAGGATCTTTTGGTCTTGTAGACTCAGGTCCGATTTTCTTAACAACAAACGGATAATCAGGAGGAAGAGGAGATGGAAGTGACTGAGGAGACTCAGGTACTTCCTCTAATTCTATTCCTAACTCTCCCGGAAATAAGACTCTCGAGGTGAGCGGAACGCTCCTCTCGGAACCAACACCAGAACTAACTACGAAACCTTCAATCCCTTGTGGAGGATCACTCTCCACTGCGTCAGATACCACCGGGTGATATTCACCTGCTATGTTACTCCTACGCCTTCTTGAAGAAGGCTCTGCACTCTCGGGAGATAACCCTCGGATTCTCCTCGATCGACGAGGCGCTTGATTAGCCACTTTAACAAATTTTAATTAGACTCAAAAAAGGTATAAAGATAAGCAAGCTAGGAGCAAAGAGCACTCACTACAAAAAAAAATCCCTAGGATACAGCCAAGCAAGCAGCCTTACGGTATTTCCGCTCTGGATGATTAGGACCGGACACCAAAATACGGGAAAGCGAAAAATAGGACCTCCCGAAAGTAGTCTGGGATAATTATGGCCCAGGACTACTAGCGAAGGTAACAAAAATAGTTACAGCGACCTCCTAACAACAGCCTTTGCCGGCACAAGCACCCAAGCTTCGCAAGGGCACCCCCCAAAAGTATTGTTGGAAGTGATACGCCGTCTGCCTCAGGTACCACGGGTATTCCCCCCCGCAGTCACCTGTGTGGAACCTAGGAATGGCAACTATGGGCACTAATCCGTGTCAGAAGCCGGGCGGAATGGTCTTGAGGCAAGATCCAGCAAATCAGAGAGGGGGTATCTCTCTTCTCGGCCTTCACTTCCCCTCGCGCTTGACTCTATGGAGGAGAGCTTTCCCGGTCCACCTAACGGAGTTGGATTTCTCTCAATTAATAAACTTCTATGTTTTAGTTTGAGCGGCCTTGGAGAGTTAACTCTCCACTCACCTAATCCAAGGCCCTACAACCTAGCTAGTTGGTGTATGACACTTAATAAAAACTTGCTAGTTGTTTTTAAATTATAGCGCTTATTTTAATTGGCTGTTATATTAAGTCAATGGGATATAGAAATGAAACTTGTGGTGTTTTATGACGCATAAAAGAAATTAATGAAAACCAAACTACATGAAAATGCAGTAATTTCCTTTCGATGAAAAGAAATTTCTACACAGGTTCTACGAGACTATATATATATATATATATATATATATATATATATATTTTTTTTTTCTTTTCAAATATCAAACTCACACTCGCAAAATCTATGAAAAAGACTACAAATGCTTAAGTGCACCTAATGCAAATAACTAAGAGCATGCAAATTCTAAGATGCAAAATCTAACAAAGCAAAGAGAAATTTCCCAAGAATCCTTCAGTTTTATCACTTTTCGGTTGTCCACTAAACTAGTTCCCAAAATCAGAAACTCTCAGTATAAATGCACCAAAATATGCTTGACACAAGAGGAAGAAACCAATGACAATTCCCTTCCCAAATCAAGTCAAAAACCAAAGGCAAGGAATCTCAACAAAGCTTCAAAAGATGTAACGAAACGAAAACAAAAATGCAAAAAAAAAGCAAATGACAAAACAAAATGTTTTTTGAGCTTTTGAATTTTATAAAAAAAGAGAGCTCTAAGAGACCAAGAAAACTATCCAATTACCAAGCCAAACAACTCTGAATTTCAAGAAAAACTTAAAAAACACTCCAAATCTTATAGTGCCACTTAGTAGCAAGATTTATATGAGCAAAAGAAGACAAGAAACTCAGTAACTCAGCCCAAGAGAATAATACAACCTTGCAGCAAACAAAAACTTCAAAGAACTTAGAAAGACTCTTCAAAAATTGCAACAAGACCTAGTCAAATAAACTCAAGAAAACTAACTGAAAGCAGGAAAAAACCAAGTGCAAAGCAAAACATAAAATGAGGAAAGAGTATATGAGCAGAGGCTCTCTATTCTGATTAAGCAAAACAACCAAGAATCCCCAGAAAGAGATCTTGATACTCGAACCAGAAATGAAAGCACTAAAAAACAAGATTTTCCTAATAAGCCAGTCTTCAACCAATCAAGAGAGAAAAAGACCAATAACCACTATCACCACAATCCAGAGACTATAAAGACACTACAGGAACAGGTCTCCACAGGCAGACAAGACTAAAAAGTCAAGAAATCAAAAAATTCAAAATTTTCCCAGGCATACGATACTTATCATCTTTTCAACAAGCGTGCATATGCGCCTGTGTCAAAGGAAACCCACGTATACGCGACTTCCTTTAACAAAAACTGCGTGTATACGTGACTGTGTATAGAAAAACTTGCGTATATAAAGGTAAATAATGAAAAATAAATAGATCAAGCCTGGATAAAGAACCAGGTCTTTAGTTTGACTGAGAAAAAGTTAACTGGACTGGAAATAATAGTTAAAACTGTTGGAAACCTTTCAAACAGCTGAAACCACCCAACAGGGGAATCACAAGAATGTGCTCTCCAGCAGAGTTGCCAGTTCTGTTTCAGGAAATAAATCCCTAGAGGTTTGTTGGGTCAAAACCTCCATAGATCAGGGCATGCTACTCAAGAAGGACTCACACAACCACACTTGTATGCTAAAAACTAGATAACATCGATAGTAGAGCTCACCCATAATCCTACGTTTGATGTAGATCCCGCGGGGTCCAAACCCCCAGCAACCCTTCTTCCTCCTCAACCTGAAAACCAAGAAGAAACGTGCACGGAAATCTAGTTGTACAACATATATCTATCCTAAATGTCAGTGAAATCCAAGTGAAACATCATATAAACAATAATAAATGCTTAAATAATAATCTTTTCACATATGCAAGCAGATATTAACACATGAATTCAGGAACAAGATGGTTCTTCTTTATTACGAACAGCATGTACAATAGTAAAAAGTGGAGAGATCACTTGAATCCTTCCACAATCTTCGAACAGACTGTTGTTCGGATCCATCCCGCCCTTGCCTCGCTAGGATACTTTTAAGACTTGTGCACACGAGATGACATATAAACTGATGAACATCTCCAGGAAACAAGGGTTTCCTGTAAAAATCTAGGAAAGTGCAGGAGGCACGGGAAATCAGACTTGAATTGGGATTCCAATAGAGTATAATGTCTATAAATTTCTCTCTCCCTTAGTCCATGCACATGAGGGGCTTTTATACTCCCTCAAAGTAGTTTCAATCAGTTGGAAACATTTGGCCACGTGTTGGGGTGGTTGAAATACTAGAGTAACCATCAACCCAACCCGAAAATAGGGAATTTTTATATATTTTTTAATGATTTTAATGGCATACGCAGAAAAGTGTGTATGGACTCGTGTATACATGCGGCAAAGTCTGGGCATACCTGCGTATGGGATTTTTAACACTATTTTTTATGAATTTTGTTCAAGTTTGTGGGAATGGGTGCCCAAGGCCAAAGAGACAATCATGAATCACATGAGGGTGAAAAATGATGCTATAACAGCAGGCAATGACATTGTCTAACTTAGAAGACCTACATGCAAACGGAAGAACAGATTTTCCTTTTGATTTTATTGCACTTCAGGAGGGGTCAGTGTTTGATGTTGTTGATGAGGCATTTGATGTTTAATTTTGCATTGTTGTCTTTTCTGATGATTCTAGTTTCGTTGAACAAAAATTCCAAAGGGTTGTGGAGGAGACCTAGCAGTGGAGTTTGGAAGATTACATGGAGATGTTTTTAATGAACTGCTTGCTCTTGATTGGATTGAGAAGGAGAAGATTGTTGCGAGAGTGAATGTGACTATCCTTCTTGTTCTACTTCAAGATCTAGTCATTTGAAATGGGCCATCTTTTTCTATTTCAGTTGCGGATTGTCTGAAACATTAGTCCGAGAAAAACAGCTTAGGTATACCCACATTGTTGATAATATCGATAAATAAATAAATCTGAAATTATAGTATTCCATGATTCAGATGTAAGAATTACAAAGTATATTGTAATTCTCTATTGTTACCATTTAAAAATGTATTTTCGTTTCCAAGGAAAACTAACATTGATTTATAGTTTGGCACTCTACTATGTGGAATATGAGAGATTGTTCATGTATTATAGTTTGGCACTCTACTATGTGGAATATGACAATTTTTTCATGTACTATAGTTTGGAACTCTACTATGTGGAATATGACAAAGTGTTCATGTATTATAGTTTGGCACTCTACTATGTGGAATACGACACAACGTATTGAACAGATGGACAATAGAGGATAGCCGATCCTAATGGCAACATGCAGGATGGTTTATCTTAATAACCCTTAGCAACATGTGGGCATGTGTAGCTAGTTGGTTATTTAAACAATTTGCCATTTAACCAGACCACCATACACATGGGATATTTTGGAAATTTTGATATTTGTAATATATGGATTCTTCTTTCATTCCATGACAAGATTTAGCATTCAAATGCAAGGTATGATGTGATAATCAAAACAATTATAAGTTGAGGGACCAAAAGAAGGTACTTTTAAAATTTGTTTATGGGTTTGATGCCCCTTGAATTCTAGATTACCATTTTGAATCACTTCATTTCCAATTCATACATAAAACTTATGCTTGAAATGGTGATTGATATTCTTGATCTCTACACTGCTATAAATTACATTTTAGATAGTTATGCATAAATTCTTCATGCCAATTGAAAATAGGTTCAAAACTCATTTCAATCAGTAATATCTATAAATATCATTTCATTTCTCTTTGTAATCATGTCAATCCATCATTGAATTAAAGTGTTATTTCCAAAACAATGGTGTTAGAATATTGAAAATATGCATAAACATATAATATTATAAGGAAACCATAACTTTACTAATTTAACACCCTATCCATCATAACAACATTTAATCAAGAGAATAAAGGAGACCACAAAGGAAATGATATTTCCAAGAGTAATGGTTTGAGTTACCATCACGAACCTAAAAAAAATTCTAGGACTGGAGATGTTAAAAAAAATAAAAAAATTGTTGGACCATTGAGAGCTTTGACTAGAGAAGTAAATACATGACCTAATGGTTTAAGAGGGGGTTTATGGTGTTTAACACATCATGCGAGTAAGGAAGGGTTATATATCTCTCTTTCTTGAGAGTTGTAGAAACTACTATAGCATGGCACACTATAGTCAAGGAAATAAATGGTAAGGATCAACCTAACTATATGGAAAAGTACACAGGTATATAGCTAAATAGCCACATAATTTATACAAATCCTTATTTAATTCTTTGGGTGTTGAGGAAATTGTTGGCTTATGACAGCTGAAAACTTTAGAGGTATAATAAAGTCTGTTTATATTCCACTACATTATAATATAGATATAAATATTTTACGTCAACAAATGCAATGCAAGTGGTTTTCATCGGATTATTACATTCCACTGCAATACAATATACATACAAATATTTTATGTCAAAAAATGCAGTGCAAGTGGTTTGCATTGGAAACTACAACAA
This sequence comes from Pinus albicaulis, assembly GCA_034641835.2. Classification (NCBI taxonomy): domain Eukaryota; kingdom Viridiplantae; phylum Streptophyta; class Pinopsida; order Pinales; family Pinaceae; genus Pinus; species Pinus albicaulis. Next base: position 1,560,889,488 of record CM076579.1, read on the forward strand.
TGGTTTATTAATATGTGATTGTTAATTTTAATCCCTATTCCTCTCCTCTATTTAAATGTTTCATTGTTTTAAAAACGGCCTACAACCTAAAACCGTAAATTCTTAATTATATCCAAACATCATGCACCCAACCTAAACTTTTAATTCCACTTGTAACTAAAAATGCTCAATTTTTACATATAGATGAATGGCTGAGTTATCATACATCTGCACAACCTAAACACTTTTTATTTTAAGATAAAATAGATACAAAGTATATAAAATATATATAAGTAAAATGAAAGTATTAGAAGTTCCTTGAGTGTAAAGAAAAAAACTTTCAGATTTTGGTGGGCAAAGTTTTAATTAATTTTGACTCAATAAAGTAATTAAATGAGTAAAATATTAATATAATATATATTTTTAATTATTATGTTGAGGGACACTCTCTAACTTATTACTATAGAAATGTTGTATGTTTTATTTAACATTTTGACATAGTTAATATATATATAAAAGTTTAGATCTATCTTAATTATGCATTTGTTAGGTGTTTACATGGATAGAATTTTTTGAGACTCAAACCTATTTTGAGTGAAAATAGATTTGATCTCTCTAGACACTTGGTTGATCAAAAGTTAAGATGGGTCTAGGATAATTATAAGAAGGTGTTAAATCAAATGAAATATTAGAATCTTTTTAGAATTACTTTAAACTCATCCACTAGCCTTGGATAGAGAGTCATCCTATTAGGGAACTGCTTAATGTGAAGTCACTGGACATGATCAAGATATAGTCTCACCAAGCTTGCCAAAAAATATAAATAACTTTAAAATCAAGCTAGGATGGCATATGGATACTCCATCTAAGTTAGATCATGAAAGGAGAGAGAATAGATCATTTTCCAAAATACAGATAAGATAATATTTGAATTCAAAATATTTGTCACACTATTAAACTTCTCCATCTTTTAACTTACAGAAATATGATTATCTTGATATATATATATATATAAAATAAAATTCCAAGTAAAATCTAATATTTTGAAAATTTCATAAATAATTTTTATTTTTAATGGATGTTCTTCATCGAGTTGTTTTTAGTGCACAATCAAACACAAAAATCAAGATTTCACCTCAATTTTTTCAGCTTAATTTGAGTACTCTAAAGTCCAACAAATCGCACTAAGAAAACTCAATTTTTCATTATCATTGTGGTCAAAATTATATATATATATATATATATATATATATATATATATATATATATATATATATATATATATATATATATTTCTTGTATCAAAATTGTTTTTACATATTCTTATTTAATTTGCATTTTTTTTAAATGTTTAATTTATATTTAAAAAAAATATGTTTAATTAATTTTGAATTAAATTATATGAAGTATTTATGATTGGTGGAAAGGATATTAAAAACATAGAATATTTACGGTGGGTAAAAGAAAAGTTTAAGATCGTTAATTTTAAAATTTGATTTTTATTTAAAAAAATAGATTTAACTATTTTAAAAGTTGGTGCAGATACATCACCCCTATCGAGGTAGGGAATTGAACCTGTGATGAGTGCTATAACAGCCCGCCTCATCACTGTTTAACCAAAACCCCACAAACAAAATATATTTAAATTATTAATTAAAAAAAACTAATATTATAATTAATAAATAAAAAACAACGGACCACCTCGCTACACTTAGGATCATTGTGGAGGAATGTCGTAATGATAAATCCAAACTCTTTTGTTGCTTTGTAGACTTTACAAAGGCTTTCGATACGGTTCCTAGAAATAACCTATGGAATAGATTAGAAGAGATACAAGTTTCTTTCGAGTTGAGAGGTGCCGCTATAAGGTTATATGAGAATGCAATTGCCAAGTTTAAGAGCAATGAGGGGTGGTTGAAAGATATTAAGTGCAATATCGGATTTAAACAAGGTTTCCCCCTCTCTCTCCTACCCTATTTGGCATTTACATCGAAAAACTAGAAGGTTGTTTAGAGGAAGCAGGTTGTGCTAGCACGATCTGAAATGGAACAGTCATCATTCTTCTTGTCTATGCTGATGATATTGTTCTTTTGGCAAGGTTCCCATCTGATCTTGATAAGCAACTAAGACTCCTTAAGGATTTCTGCTCTACCATGGGTATGACTGTTAACATTGACAAAACAAAAGTTATGACTATCAAATCCAAGAAAGACAATTACGCTAATTTTTTGTATGATAATAGCAACTTGGAGGAAGTATCTTCTTACAAGTACCTAGGAATTGATATTCATCACAAGCTCAACTAGAACCATAGCATTGAGAAAAGAATTAATGGAGGGCGTAAAACTTATTTTGGTCTTGAAAATAATCATAAAGCAGCAAACCTTGTGATGTGGGATAAAAATAAGCTCCTCTTTGAAACTTTAGTCACTCTTGTTATCTTGTATGGATGTGAGGTTTGGGGTTGCAACATCTCTAGAGAATCCTGGAGGAATATTGAGCAAATCCAGAAGCGCTTTATAACGTATAACCTTAAAATTAAAAGCAATACACCCTATCTTATTCTCCTTATAGAAGTGGGTCTTTCCCCTATCGAGAGCCTAACTATGACTAGGCTCCTATTGTACAAACACAAAATACATAACATGGGAGACCATAGGCTTCCTAAGCTAGCTTTAAATTCCAGCTAAAACCAACTACGACCCAAACAGGGTTGGTATAAAAATACCAGGGCCTGGTTAAACCATTGGTAGATCGACGAAAATGTTGCATTTCAAAATATGTATAGCATTAAAAATATTGTTACTTCTAAGTTTAAAGATAAAATGTGGTGTGAGAAAGATTTAGAGGCTAAAATAAAATTAAGATATTATAAGGAGGCCATTAAGCCTACTTTAGAAGATCAAAAGTATCTCTCTTTTTTAACTAGCTCGAAGAAAAAAAAGTAAAACAGGTCGATAGGTAGTTCCTAAAATACCATGGGTTGAAAGGATCTACCATCTTTGTGAGAGTATGAACATTGAGGATGAAAATCACTTCCTCCTAGAGTGCCCTACGTACACCCACATTAGATCTCAGTTTCATAATATTTGTTGCAAAACGACCTTCCTAGCCTTTTACCATGTCAAAATTATAGTGAGTTGGGGACACTTCTCTCCAAGATATTTGAGCACAGGGGTACAATTTTAAAACAAACTAATTAATTCATTTCTTTAGGTTCCATAGACCAAAGTTTGGTCTCAGTGGAAGTAAACCATCATCATCATCATCAGATACAAATTAAAAAAAAAGAAATTCCTATTAAAATATTTAAATTTTAAAATATAAATTTTAACATATGAATACAAAATTAATATTATATTAATTCTATAAATTAAAATTTAGATATTAATTAAAAAAACTAATTTAATAATTAATAAATAAATACACTTAATAATAATAGATAAAAATTTAAAAAAAATCAAATTCATATTAGAATATTTAAATCTTAAAGTATAAAATTATTTTAACATATAAATAATTAATTAACATTATTTTATTTTTATAAATTAAAATTAAGATATTATAATACGAAAATTACAAAATAATAAGATAGTCATCATTAAAAAAAATCCATCACCCAACCCAACGAGAAAAATATAAGAAAAACGAGCATCGACATTGAATTTCAAAAGAGTTGCTAAAACTTGCTAAAATTCCACGTTTGATTTCAAGATACTTCATAGGCACAACCGTCCTCATGCCATATATTGTTAAGGCCATGGTGGAACACACAACAAAAATAATTTCACACCTAAAATGTTGGAATATTAATTTCAACTGCCTTCACATAGTAGCAGGACGGCAAGAACTTATTTGATGGGATCGAAAGACAACAAACCACATCAAATTTGAGTCTGATGTGAATTTGGGAAAGAACAGAAATAGCGGTGGCAATCTCCATTTTAGATCTTCACGCAACTACGTATCACTTATCAACAACACCTACCAGCCTTCAATTCTTCGCCAACCATATTAAATGCATAGCTAGCAAGCAACATTTCGGGGGGGGGAAGCAAGCATGAGTTGTAAGGGGGAAGGCAACCCCCCGAAGGAGGTGACATCACCCTCCTCTTCACCAATGAGAGCAGTTCCGGGGGGATAAGGAAAAAACCTTTGGAAAATTATTATAAACCCACGAAATATGGAATGTGTGAAGTTTGTTTTATGTTTTGGTTTAATTTTTATTTGCCACATTATGTTTCAAAATTTTAAATTTGGGTAAATTTATTTTTATTTATCGCGGTACTTTTTGTTTTACACTTTGGTAATATATATTTCGATATATATTATAAATATTTATAATATATATATGTGTGTGTGTGTGTGTGTGTGTGTGTATAATGTAATACGCTGTTAATGTATTGTGGGGATTGTGTGAAGTGTCTTATGCTCGAAGGAAAAAATAGAGAGAAGAGCACTGTGTGAGTAGCAGTGAATAGAAATATAGAGACAGAGAGAAATTTTGTTAGCGTTGTGTGTGTGTGAAGCAACCAGAAGATTTCCGTTGTGAATCCAAAACTTAGTTTTGAAGAAAATTTTATTGTGTAATAGTTTAACAATTTTATGAAATAGAATTTACATTTCATCTCTCTGTGTCCTCAATTAATTTTTATTTTATCTATGAGTTGTGGAAGAGGAATTTTATTTTCCTCTGTGTGCTCGGAATTGTTCAGAAATTCCAACATGGTATCGAAGCTAGTCTAGGCACTCAGTGAACGAAGCAGAGATCGCTCTTCACTGCAGAAGTTGTAAGAAGGTTGTTGAAGCGGATTTCTCCAGCAGAGAGAAAGCCTCTGTTTTTTTACACAGTCAAAAGAGTTTGATTGTTTTGTTTGTTTTTTAACACAGTAAAGAAAACTGCCGTGTTTGCATAGTTACGATGGCAGCAGCAGGCACCAGTTTGTCAAATCCCCAACTTCCACAGTTTAATGAGAAGAACCATAAATATTGGGCAATCATGATGAGAGCCTTGTTTGCTTCAAAGGAAATATGAGAGCTATTTGAGAATGGCTACCCAGAACTAGCAGGCGCAACAACGTTGGCTTCTTTGACAGTAGCAGAAAGAGATTTGCTAAAAGATAATAGGAAGAAGGGCTCCAAAGCCCTCTTCTATCTCTTTCAATCAGTGAACGAGAGTATTTTCCCAAGGATTGTAGTAGAAACAAGGTCTAAGGAGGCATGGGATATTCTCAGAACAACCTATCAAGGCATCAAGAAGGTGAAGACAACAAAGCTGCAAATGCTGAGGAGAGATTTTGAAACTCTCTGTATTAAAGATTCTGACAATATAGACTCATTTTTCACTCATGTTATTGGGTTGGTTACCCAGATAAGGTCTCATGGAGAGACACTTGAAGAAAGAAGGATAGTGGAGAAGATCTTGAGAAGTCTGCCCTCAATATTTGATGCCATAGTAGTGGCAATAGAAGAGACAAATGATCTCTCACTTTTTACAGTGGATGAGCTTAGTGCATCCATGATGTCTCATGAACACAGACTGAATAGAGGAACATATTCCTCATTGGAACAAGCTTTCAAGATTCAAATGTCTTTTGGCCAAAGCAGAGGTCAAGGCAGAGCAAACAACAGAGGAAGAGACAGAAGCCAAAGCAGAGGAAGAAATAGCCCTACAAGTTCGAGTGGAAGGGGCAGAAATCAGAACTAGAATAAAGGCTCAAGCCAACATCAAGCTCATGGAAAAATGTATGATAAATCCCAAATCCAATGTCATTCTTGCAAGAAATGTGGGTACTATGCCAATGAATGTAGGAAAAAGAAAAACGACATGAATAATAGGGAGAATGCTAATTTTACAAAAGAAGAAAAGAACCAGAAAAATGTGTTGTTAACATGTAATGTAGCACAAGATAGACAGGATGATGTATGGTTCTTAGACTCAGGTTGTAGTAACCACATGACTGGAAACATAGGAATGTTTGCCAATTTGGATGAAAATGTGAAGTCTAAAGTGACAACGGGGACTGATAGCAAAGTCTTTGTCAAGGGAAAAGGAAGAGTATCAATACTCAAAAGGAAAGGAGAACAGAAGTTTGTGCTAGATGTATATTATGTACTTGGCCTAAAATGTAACTTGCTAAGCATTGGACAACTCATAAACAAGGGCTACAATGTATTGTTTAAAGATTATGTATGCACAATCATGGACATACCTCTAAGCAAGAAATTTATTGCAGAGGTGCAGATGAAAAACAATAGGATGTTTCCTCTCAAGCTCAGAATAGACTTGAAGGAAAGAAGAAATGTAGCAGCTGTAACACAAAAGGTATTTCAAGAGGAAGTGAAATATGAAAACTGGTTATGGCACTTGAGATTTGGACATCTCAATTTTGGAGGCCTGAACTTGTTGCACAGAAAGAGAATGGTAAAAGGATTACCATTGATTGAGAAACCGAACAACCTTTGTGAAGGTTACATCTTGGGCAAACATCATAGAGAAAGCTTTCCAGCAGGGAAGAGTATAAGGGCAAAGACACCCTTAGAGATTGTTCACTCAGATTTGTGTGGACCAATGCAAATGCCATATTTAGCTGGCAGCAAATATGTTTTGACATTCATAGATGACTACACCAGAAAGACATGGGTGTATATCTTGAAACATAAGAGTGAAGTGTTTGAGAAGTTCTGCCACTTCAAAACTCTTTTTGAGAAACAGAGTGGGCACTACATCAAAGTGCTAAGAATTGATAGAGGTGGAGAATACATCTCCAAAGAGTTTCTAAGTTTCTATAGGGAGAATGGCATACACAAGCAGTTTACCACAAGGTACACACCTCAGCAAAATGATGTTGCAGAAAGGAAGAATAGGACCATCATGGACATGGTCAGAAGCATGTTGAAGGAAAAACACTTGCCAAATGAGTGTTGGGCTGAAGCTCTCAATTGTGCAGTGTGTATCTTGAATAGATGCCCAACCAAAGCTGTCATGAACAGAGTTCTGGAAGAAGCATGGAGTGGAACAAAGCAGTTTGTCACTCACATGAAAGTTTTTGGATGTGTGGGTTATGCACATGTCCCAGATCAATTGAGAAAGAAGCTTGATAGCAGCGGGGAGAAATGTATATTTATTGGATACAGTGATGAGTCCAAGGCATAAAAACTCTATAATCCATCCACAAAGAAAGTAATAATAAGTAGAGATGTGTAGTTTATTGAAGAAGAAGCTTGGGATGGAAACTTAGAAAAAAAAGTGAATGTGAAGACATGTGTGTCTCACGAAGAGCAAAAGGAATGAACAACAGAAAACAATTCCTCCACGGTGGTTCCTCCTCCACCTCCACAAGCACAACAAACCACACCACAAGCTAGAAATAGAACAGCTTTGAGAAATCAAGGAAGTGCTTCTCCAAGCACACCACAGGGAACTGAAACTCCCTCTAGTTCAAGTGGAACTCCAAGTACACCAAGAAGATCGAGATTCAGAAATCTCAGTGAAATTTATGAACAATGAGAGGTAAATGATAATGATAGTCTGAACTCTTTATTTTCTTTGTATTGTCATGTTGATGACCCAATTCATTTTGAAGAATTTGTAAAGGAATAAAAATGGATTGAAGCAATGAACGAAGAGATTGGTGCAATAGAAAAGAGTAATACATGGGAGTTAGTCGACCTCCCTAAAGGTAAAGAAGTCATTTGAGTAAAATGGGTCAATAAGACCAAGAGAAATGCTGAAGGCAATATTGAAAGGCACAAAGCAAGACTTGTTGTCAAAGGCTACAAGCAGCAACAAGGAAGAGATTATGAGGAAACTTTTGCACCAGTTGCAAGGGTGGAAACAGTGAGAACAATGTTGTCCATAGCAGCACAACACAAGAGGAAAGTATACTAAATGGATGTGAAATCAACATTCTTGAATGGAGTGTTGAAAGAAGAGGTATATGTTGAACAACCTCCAGGCTATTAGATTGAAGGCCAAGAGAACAAAGCATGCAAGTTGAAGAAAGCTCTTTATGGGCTGAAGAAAGCATCGAAAGCATGGTACAACAAAATAGATGCTTACTTGAATGAAAATGGGTTTGAGAAATGTGATGGAGAACCCACACTCTACATAAAGAAAATGATGGGAAGATTCTTATTTTTGTTTTATATGTAAATGATTTAGTCTTTACAGGCAATGAAGTTTTTCTCGTTGCTGATTTTAAAACAGTCATGAAGAGTGAATTTGAAATGACTGAGTTGGGTTTTTTGAGATATTTTCTTGGAATAGAAGTAGAGAAAAATGAAAATGGGATTTTTATTTCCCAAGAAAAATATGTTAAAGAAGTGTTGAAAAGATTCAACATGTAGAACGGCAAGGCAGCTGTAATTCCAACTTTCATGGGGTTAAAATTGAGCAAAAAATATCATAGCAAGAATATCGATCCGACATTCTATAAAAGCATAGTTGGCAGCCTTATGTATTTGACTGCAACTAGGCCAGATATTATGTATCTTGTAAGTTTAATTTCCAGATTCATGGAAACACCAAAAGAGACTCATTGGCAGACAACCAAGAGGATTCTAAGGTATGTGAATGGAACGAAGGGGTATGGTATTTTATACTCCTCCTCTGAAAATTTTAAATTAATTGGATACACTAACAGTGATTGGGCTAGAAGTGTAGATGATAGGAAGAGCACATCTAGATATGTGTTTCATTGGGATCGGGAGCCATTTCATGGACTTCCAAGAAGCAACCAATAGTTGCTTTATCAACAGTAGAGACAAAATATGTGGTAGCAACAACAACAGCATGCCAAACAGTATGGATGAGAAGAATGCTCAAAGATTTATGTCATGAACAGGACAAAGGAACAACAATTTATTGTGATAACAACTCAATGATAGCTTTATCAAAGAATTTTGTCTTCCATAAGAGAACAAAGCATATCGATGCAAAATTTCATTTTATAGGAGAACTGGTTAATAATGGTGAGATTGTTTTGCAGCACTGCAGGATAGAGGAGAAGTTTGTTGATATACCGACAAAGCCATTAACGTAGAAGAGTTTTAAATATCTCAGGAAATGCCTGGGTATGAAAGAGAACAACAGTTGTAATTAAGGGGGAGTGTTGGAATATTAATTCCAATTGCCCGCACATAGCAGCAAGACGGTGAGAACTTATTTGATGGGATCGAAAGATAGAAAACCACATCAAATTTAAGTCTGATGTGAATTTGGAAAATGACAACAATGACGGTGGCGATATCCAGTTCATATCTTCACGCAACCATGCATCACTTATCAATAACACCTACCAGACTTAAATTCTCCGCCAACCATACTAAATGCACAGCTAACAAGCAACATTCCGGGGGGGGGGCAGCAAGCATGAGATGCAAGGGGGAAGGCAACCCCCCGGAGGAGGTGATATCACCGTCCTCTTGACCAATGAGAGAAGTTCCGTGGGGATAAGGAAAGACCTTTGGAAAAGTATTATAACCCCACGGAATATGGAACATGTGAAGTTTGTTTTATGTTTTGGTTTAATTTTTATTTGCCGCATTATGTTTCAAAGTTTTAACTTTGGGTAAATTTGTTTTTATTTACCACGGTATTTTTTGTTTTACACTTTGGTAATATATATTTTGATATATATTATAAATATGAAATATTTATAATATGTGTGTGTGTGTGTGTGTGTGTGTAATGTAATATGCCGTTAGTGCATTGTGAGGACTGTGTAAAGTGTCTTATGCCCGAAGGTAGAAACAGAGAGAAGAGCACTGTGTGAGTAGCAGTGAATAGAAACAGAGAGACAGAGAACAATTTTGTTAGCGTTGTGTGTGTGTGAAGCAGCTGGAAGATTTCCGTTATGAATCCAGAACTTAGTTCTGATGAAATTTTTTTTGTGTAATGATTTAGCAATTTTATGAAATAAAATTTACATTTCATCTCTCTGTGTCTACAATTAATTTTTATTTTATCTCTATATTGTGGAAAAGGAATTTTATTTTCTTCTGTGTTCGGAATTGTTCAAAAATTCCAACATAAAATTCAAGGCTTCAAAATTCAATAGCTAGAAGCAAAATCAAACTAAACAGAATTCAAGATTTTTAGTTTGAACAACAACGAACTAAATCATAGCCAATAATTCACTAAATAAACCAAACTTACGTACGAAAAGACAAAAATAGAAAGATTAGTGAGGCCCACAATAGAAGTTCAATGTTATCTTATTCAACAACACTATCATTCCCAAGTTTACTCCAAAAAATGAATCCAAGACACTCATGGAGCCGTTGGTGGCCTTCGTGCCAACAGTTTCCACAACAACAGTATTGGAGCGATAAATAATTCTAAAGTTTGATAGGGAAATTAGTAACAAACAATGTACTAGGAACAATTTTATATAGCCCCTATTGTGAATAGACCCTTCCTTACCACTTAGTATAACAATAGATGAGATAATTCAAAATAGGTATGGGCACTATTGGGTGGCGATTTATTGGTATGTTTTATAGGAAGAGTTCAACGATTAAGAAATCAAGGGTTAAGCAAAATAGCATATGTTATGTTTTTGACACTAACATATATTTATATTGTATTAATATTTTTTCTTTAGAATTGATTATTATTATTATTTTACATTTTAATTTAGATTTTGTAATAAAATATAGACATAAATTTCTAAATTATATTATGTAATTTAATATTTTATAAAATAATATTAAATCAATAAAATTATAATATATATTAAAAAATAATATAGGTTAATATAAAATATGTAAAAATTTAAAAATTTTGAAATATTATTAATATTTAAAAAAATTGCTATAAAAAATTTTAATTTTTTTTAATTAAATGATTTTAAAATATATAAATTAAATCTACTTTTAAAACAATATTACATCTAGATATTTTTCTATTTTTATTATTAAATGATGTTAATTAATATAATAAATAACATTATATCCCAAATGGAGTATTACACATGCGATAGGGGGAAGGCTTTCGCTGCCCCACCAAACCGCACACCTAGGGGACATGGCATCACACCTTAATAGTGGTTTGTAAAGCACATGCATGAGATATGTATCACACGATGAGAGCTCCTCCTTCATTATGCCATATGTTGCTTGATGTGATGCTCTATCTTTCAACTGGATTTCATATCTGCAATGGCACAAAACTTAATCGCAAGGCTTATCATGTTGATATGCCCCATTAATTAGACATTCATTCCAGGGCATGCCAAGGAATTAGCTCTAGCATTCTGTTGTAGGTCTTTATTATGCCATGTTTTTTACGTTGTCTCTAAACAAATCTCAACTCTCAAACTTAATATCAAGAAAATACTCCTCCTTAGTGTTGTTGTCTCTTTACTTGCATAATTTGTTTAGGATTATGGTGTTATCCTGTGGCCATTATAAGATAATGTGAACTCTAGTAGCATAATTGGACATATAGTTTGGCATTGTTAGCCAGCCTTTGTGGTTTCTTGACAACTTCCTTATTTATTGTATGAGGGAAAAGGGAATAACAGTGACTGAAGGATCATTCCTCCCTCACTCCACTCATTGTGTTAATAGTGGCATGTGTTCACACCACTCTTAGCAGGTCTATTGTCTAATCTTATGGGCATTTTCTTGTAATTATTATTGTGGTAATTTTTGTGTGGTCTATAATTCTTTTTAATGGGCTACTGCAAAGCATTCCCTTAGTTGTAGGTTTGATAACTCCCCTTAATCATATGAAAATGATCTCATACGAGGAGCCTCAACTCCTTATCCAAGCCATTAGACTCTTCACTCCCTCCCTCAAGTTTCTTCAGGAGGTCTGACCCCCACGTCACCCACTTTCATCATTTTTGTGGTCTAAAATTCTTAGTTCAAGTAAGAAGATATGGCGTGTCAATGTGCTAAGGTCCGCTTGGGTGTGACTTATTACCAGGAGTGTGGATGAAGTAGGGCCTAACTAAGAGAAAAAATATCAATGGAAAAGTTTAGGAAACTGACCCAACAACCCATTCAACATAAATTGACTTAGGTGGAACAAGAATTAATAGATGAGCAGTGCACCCTCACTGATTCTGAAGTGCTAGATGAGGTTTCGGTGTGGGTACATGATGTTGGCCACACTAGGGAAATATACAACCAATATATGTACATTTTGGACATCTACTAGCACCTCAAATTCATTCTTAGCAAGGTTCTCCTTGATAGAAATGCAACTAGAGAGGACATGTTTATATCCATGGATTGCATGCGAAGAAAATTGGAAACTATGCACAAAAGGACAGGGCAGATTTAAAGGCACATGGATCTCCCTCAAGAACGAGGTTACTCTATTGGAAGAAACAATGAGCCCATCCAAGTAGAAGCCACTCATTTTGATCACTCCTCGTCATAATGGTTTTTTGTTCATTTTTATATGTATATGATTATTAAGCGCCCCCGAGGCCCAATTACTATTTTTAGACTTCCAGATATAACTAAGAGGTTTAGAGTTTGATAAAGAAATCTTTTGAAAAGTTTGAATTTCTAAATCTGATTGGGACCATCCAACAGTAGACCATATCAATACTAAAATAGCGAGCTGTACAAATTTTAATTAAAAAAAAAAAACGTGTACTTATAAATTAGCTTGTTTTACTGTAATATCATGTTATTGTAATCATTAAAACCAAAAGAAACATAAAAATTCATGAAATTTATAGATGGTAATATAGTATCCAAATTAGAATTAACGGTTTTTTTTGCTCAAAAAAATTTCATTAGATTTTCATGAAAAGCACAATTACAGAAAATGTCTCAACGACCCCTTATTCCTCATTCCTACTAGAATTGTTGGAATAGGGGGTCAAATGATGCCTAAGATAGAACTTTACAAAAATTATTTCCACCTGGCCTAATAATTGTTAGTCATTAGTATTTTTCACTTGTTAGTGATGACTAGATCCATAGTTGAGTTTTCTAGAAGCTGATCTCCATATGTCAATTTGTCATCTAGAAAACCCTCATAAAACTTTTTTCGCCCTCCTATTTTTCAGTCCGCCCATGTCCAAGTTAAAACTCATTATCACTATCCTTTCTAGTTTTAGCCCTACTGGTCTACCCATCAGCTCTAAAAGGGCAATCCAATGACTGTTTCAAAAGCCCCCCTTAAGTTAGGAAGTGGCGCTTTAAGGCATTTTACCCTTGGCAAACATCAAAATGCCAAAAAAACCTCCATCTGATACAAGCCAATCATGACAGACCTCCCACTCTACAAATGAAATTGATTACAGTCCTAAGTCGCGCCACTTACACACCCCTAAGTCTCAGCACTGCATAGACTGCAGTCTCAAGCTGATTATTAGGTGTTTCACAGTGTTTTATGGATTCTAGAAAGACAGGAAATATAACTTCATCTCAGGAGAAAATTCTTGAATACACATTTAGCAGAACAACTGCTTCTCAATGTCAAACATGAGCCTGAGATACATATGCAGAGTAAGGAGTTACTTATCAAGACCTTGCAGCTTCCATTCAGCATGAAATCACAGTAGAAGAAAGACACCACTGTCAAAAAAACTAGTAATGTGTCATGGCCAAGAACCTCCTTCATCTACAAGCAGAGGGTTAAGGCGCCTCCTTCATCTACAAGCAGAGGGCGATGGCCAATATTGACTTCAAGGATTGTAGAACTTACTATAAGCACAGATTTGCTTTTTACTAGACAGTAAAACAGTGAAACAATGACTCTAGGTTTCTAAGTGTAAGTAATGATCACAATAGGACTAAGATCTGAAATGTGCAAGACAAAAGAAAACAGAGTTTGTGGTCTTGTAAAGAGAATCATTTGAGGTTTCAGTCATCATCAGGGAGCATCAAAAAAGGGACTCCTTAATCAAAGATATCATAAAAAATATCTCTGCAGGGGTGTTAATATGAATAGCTTCAATCAGTCTTGAGCAGGAAAATACTTCAGTGAAAAGACCCCTGTGTGTTCTTTTGTTCCTGTTGAAATGTGAAGTACAGTCCATGGTTTCTGGATGAACATAAAAAAGAGGCAGGAAAATAGTATACAGTCCCAGACCTAAGACATCTTGGTATCAGTCAAAGTGCCAGTGTAAGTCCAGTTGTTGCAATCTACACTCCACCACAAAGACAAGTGTATCCTTCAGATGCAGCAAGTTTGGTGATTTCAGAGCTCCATTAGAAGAAAGTGGCCAAAGGAACCTTGGTGTCTCTGAGTAATTATAGCTGCTTTTTCACATCTCACATACTTATATTCTCAACACAGAGGTATAAAAAGGTCATGAGATGAAGTTTTAAACCTTTGGGGAGACATATCATTAGTGAAAACAATTCTAGTTATAGACAGCCTGCTGCTCCAACAAAACCAAATTGAAGAAAGGCTGACAAGTCATGTCATTACACAGGAAAAAGAAATAATGGTTGTTTTTCAAAGAGTACTAATCTCCCTACTCATAGAGGTTATCTTTCAAATGACTTATCATAAGTTGACCAAGGCAAGTGGGTGACAGTTCAGTTTCCCCTCAGCAAAAAACACTGCAATGAGACAATGAAGACCTCCTTCACAGGAAACAAAAGGGCAGTTCTCCTTGCTTCACTTTTTAACTTTGGTGTATCATCTCTTGTTTTGTCTTCTACCCACAGTCAAAGAGGAAAACTCAAAAACACCTAACAGTTGCATCTACATCCAAGCAGCATCATCCATCTAATTCAGTTTACACAGTGGACAAGACTATACCCATATCATCCAAAGCAAAAATGTTAGTTTATGTTGCAAAAGAGAAAAGGGACCTCTGTAAAAAAGCCAAAGAAAACCTCCTGCGATATAAAATATCCTCTACAGGTATCTTCTTTTTAGATAACAAAGACAGACCAGGGTATGAAAGGGGATATTGAGGTGACATTTCAGCTCCTTCTTCAACAAAAAAGATATTGCAGATAGGTTTACTAGTTCCCACATATGCACAAAGATCATGACATGTTGTCAGGTATTGGAACCTAGTCAAAGCAAGGTGAGCACGCCATTGTAAAAAGAGGAGGAACTTTCCCTATGAAGAATATGCCAAAAATACCAAAGGGCAGACCTTTTCTCTCTATGAAGAAAATAATTCAAGGGAAAAACCTACAAACTGGGAGGTTCGCTATCATTGGAGGAAAGTGAAGGCAGATAGTCAAGTTTCAAATTTTCATAAAGGTTAAGAGAGGTCTCGCTTACAAATAGATGGTCTGTTACCCTTGTGCACATATCCACAACAAAGATATCAGTTGTATGTTCAAAAAGGAGTTTTCAAACTTCGGTTTAAAAACAAAGGCTTTTCAAAAGAAACGTTGAATAAACCCTCTCAAATCAAGCATAAAGGGACCATTGGCCATTTTGTGCATTCCAAAGTGATAGAGACCATTGCAAATCCATTGTGTAAACACCCAAGCTCGAGCAAAGACCCTTTGCTGCCCTCAAGATCAAACAAAGAAGTTTCGGAGCGGTTTGAAGAAGTTTGTCACAGTTTCATTGCGCGGCGCGCCTGGAATAGCGCGCCACGCGCTCAGAAGAAATTTAACACGGGCGCTCAACTATTGCGCGGCGCGCCTGTACATGTGCGCGACGCGCCTGTACGCAACGCCCGACCGACCCGATGGAGTCACTCGACAGCCCATATGCGCGGCGTTTTCTCGTTCAAACGCGTCGCGTTTGTTGATTATGCCTCCAACCGCCTTCAAAGCAATTCCAACTCTCAGAGAAAAGTCTGCTACCGTCTTCTAAAGGTATTTTGTCTTCCACCCTTACAATTTTCGAATTGCTAGACAATGTTTAAGGCGATAAGGGCCAGGACGGAAGTCAAGATTTTTGAGTAAATGTGTTAAAGGAGAATAATAGTCAGTTGGGGTTAGAGGTTGAGATTGCTTCAAAAGAGCCTATAGACTGCCCTCTAAACAAGGTTAAGAGATAGAGATACTGTGTTAAGGCAGAAACTCAATATTTGCAAATTGAGACAGTGGCTCTAAATTTTCAAATCACAGTAATCATCCACATTTAACTTGGTCATCATTCAAAGTTTTCTCAGTATGCTGAAGAGCAGACTCAAGGCTGTTTTCTAAAACATAAACAGATTCTAGTATTTAAAACTGTGAGTTGCCACTGGGAGGTATTAACAAAGCTTGTGAGTGAAAATTGGTAAATACAGGGCATTATATTGGTTCGAAGAAGTGTTTGCTTACTACAAAGTTTTTATTGACTGCCTTCAAACTGTGTTTTCTGTTGATAAGAGAAAGATATTAAACCACTCACAAAACACAGTGAAACAGTCTTGAAAGAAGGAAAGAGCAGTAAGATGCTTAAAAGGGTGAAAACAGTAGGTGTTATTAAACTAAAATTAAGGAAGTACAGAGCATGAAGAACAGTATTTGTTGAAAAAGAATTGATGGTTGACCAAATGCTAGAAGACTCTGTCACCTGATCCTATGACACAATAGCCTCTGACTATGAAATATACTTGTTGATTGACTGTGTTTATGATTGCTGAAACCACTGGTGGAGAAACACACCAAAAGGAGCAGTGTTTTGTTTTAAAGAAGTTTGTTGGTACTATGACTGTTGCAAGACCTTGACTGCCACCTTAAAAAACCTTTCAAACTTTGTCACCTAGTCCTATAACAGTGGATTTGGGCTGAATAAGATATACTCTGGTTGACTGTTTTCATTTTGATTAGATTTGCTGGTGAAGGGCATACAAGGAAATAACAGTGTTTGAAGCTCAGAAGATTGTATTTTTACCTTAGTCTACCAACACAGGAAGGTGTATTCACTATGTTTTCTTTGACTTGACTATGTATGTCATTATGAGTATTTGCTGATTTATATACAAAGGCGAGAAGAAGGTTTTGTTTTCAAGAAACATGGTCTTATATCAAAAGAGGGCATTTCACACTACCCTCAAAATCATTCCTACATTATCATACAGTGAATTGACAGGAGGCTGAAACAGAGTTTGGTGTAAAGAAGGCATTTCAAAAGCCTTGTAGTAAATTGGTGTTTTAAAAGCACATCTAGGTCAAAATGCCGCCCAGGCAGGACAACAGAAGTGGTTTACATAAAAGATATGAGCCAATCTCTACAGAGGAGGTCAATGCTCATCCATCCATTCTCTTCAACTTTCATGAGGTAGGTTGTCTAGATTTCTACCAGAAGGTACAGGAGGTCAAAAGTTTCTCGCCCTTGACACACCTATGCGCCCTGAGGTTCCAGAACAAGCATTTCCAGGTAGCAGACCTTGATTTCAAATTTTCCCCGAGGTCAGTGTCCAAATCCACCAAAATTCCATATCATGGCGAGAAATGGTTCAAACAGACCCATCTTGACTTGGACGATTACAAGCCTTTCATCAAGCCTGAACATAGAGATACTTGCACTGCTATTTTTCCTTTTTCTTATCTTCTTGACAGCTATGCTCCTCTAATGAAGGTCATAATGAAGTATTTTACTTATGAAGGGAGATTTACTCGAGTTTATGCCTACCATGTCCGACTATTGATGCATTTCACTAGAACCAGGCAGCTAAATCTCCCTTACTTTTTATACAAGAGCATCGAGAAGATGGCATCCACAGTCCAGAAGAAGACTCCATCTCTGCAAATACCTTCCCTTTTCCATCATTCTCTGATCAAAATTATCATCCTACACCAGCTAGAGAAAAAAGAGGTTCCATGGGATGTTTTTATCAGCCACCCAGATTTCTCTACTGTTCCTCCTGTCCATATATCTCCCACCCAGCTTGTTCATCGCCCTGTACCTTTGTCCAGCAGGCCTACTCCTAGAAGGCTCAAGTTTCCTACAGAACAATCAGGACAACATGAAGAAGAAAGACATGATCAGGTAGAAGAGGAAGGGGATGAGCATGAAGAAACTGATGAAGACCAGCAACATGATTTTGATGGTCAGGGACAGCAGCTTGAGCCACCCAGTGAGCATGAGGTGGAAACACTTCAGCAGCTTGATGTTGGTAAACAGGGGCAGCAGTCTGAACAGCAGGAAGAGATGGGTGAAGAGCATCAAATTGTAGATGAAGGGCAACAACAGAAGCAAGAAGAAAAAGGTGTTGAACAACAACATCTCAGTGAAAGTGAACAGCAGGGACAAGAGGAAGAGCAGCAGCTTGATTTTGAAGGTCATGAACAACAGTTTGAGCAGGAATTTGAGTAGTTGCTTGAGCCAAATAATGAGCAGGAAAGCCAAGCACAACAGCAGCATAAGGTTGATGATCAAGGGCAACAAGGATTTGAGGCAGATCAGCCTCATAATATTGAGGGGCAGAAGCAACTTAAAGAGGACACACAGCAGCCTCAAGGAGAGTAGCATTTTCAAGAAGTTGACAAGGGTAAAGCCATTGTGTCTCCTTCTCCTAATGGAACAAAGTCCAGCACAGCAAGACAGAAAGGGCCTAAGGCTGCCACTCCAAAAATGACAAGAGTAGTCCCTAGAAAAAGAAAATCACCAAGGAGGTCTCTCACTAGTATGCCAAGAAGGAAGAGTGCAAGATTGGCCTTCAAAGGGAAAGGCAAGATTGGAGAAAGTCAAAAACATGGAGGTGCATTAGCTGTCATTCCAATCCAAAGTGATGACAGCGATAATGAAGCCCGCATCCTTGAAAACCTTCTAATCCATCGAGAGGGTCAAATTGAAGCATTGGAGAATGACCTTCATCGGGAAAAGACCTTCAATAACTTTTTGGAGATCCAAAATAAACAAATGAATGTCCATTTGGCTGTCCATGAGGCATGAGCTATCAAATACAAGAATGAGGCAGCTAAAGCACACATAAGGATAGAGGAGCTTATCAGTGAGTTTGATGAAGATGAAGAAGAGGACCAGCCTAGGCGGAAGAGGCCTAGAACCATAGGGCTTAAAAGAGCCCTAGAAAAGCAAAGGGAAGAAGAACAGGCCCATCTTCAATCTTTTCCCCTCACTTCACTACTTGAGCAAGAAATTGAAGAAAATAAGGAGGCATGGCTAGAAAGAGCCAATAAACACTTGGAGATGAAGCTTGAAAAGGCAAACAGAGACCTGGAGCTGCAAAGGAAGATGACACAGCACTATCAAAAGTTGAATCAGTTTGCCCGGCGCAAGCTAAAGGCCACCCAAGCAAAACTGAAGGAAGCAAAGGGGAAGCGCCCAGCACGGAAAGAGAAGAAAGGCACATCAGCACTTGATATCTTGGCTTCAGCTTTGGAGCATGTTG
This sequence comes from Pinus albicaulis, assembly GCA_034641835.2. Taxonomy (NCBI): domain Eukaryota; kingdom Viridiplantae; phylum Streptophyta; class Pinopsida; order Pinales; family Pinaceae; genus Pinus; species Pinus albicaulis. Next base: position 1,560,908,702 of record CM076579.1, read on the forward strand.
CTAAGGACCCTTGAGAGTCATGCATACCAATTTTGGCCCCATTTTGACAACTTTTGGTTTTTTGGCATTTTTGGGTTTTTGGTCAAAAACTCATAATTTCTCCATTTCATTTTGAGGATTCTTCAAGGGAGGAGAATGGTACCATCGGATGCCATAAATTCATGAGCAGGTCCTCAGTGATTTTCAGAGCATTTGGAGATCATTTCCCCCCTCAAAACAGCGAAAAAGGCTCGCATTTTGCACATTCTGCCCGGTCTATCAGCAGACTGTAATTTTCTGGCTTTTTACACACAGGTATAGATTTGGAGGACCTCCAGGCATCAAATTGAGGTGATTTCAGTTGCGCCGGAAAGTAGACACTCATAGCTTTCCAAAGAGCTATCATGAGCCTCATTTCGACATCAGGAAGGCTGCCAAATGTTTCCATCAAGTCAGGGGATCTTTTTCTGATATAAATTTGAAATATTTTTGTAATTTTTGAACCTCAAAAATCTGCTTTTTCCAAATGTGCGTTTAGCTATTTTTACACTTGGAAAATGATGCAAAGTCAATTAAATTCCCTTTTTAAGCAATTTTTAGATATTTTATGAGATATTTTTGTGCCTTGGGCTTTGCAAAGTCTCAAGGACAAGTTTAGATATTTTGTTTAGGCCAATGAGGATGGAAGTTGAACCATGAGGTTTTCCTCACTTGAGCCTATTTATTCCACAAACTCTCATTTGTAAACAGGGCTGAACTTGAGAAGAGAAGCAATATATTGGTCATATGAGCTTTGGAGAAAATACTTGTGTTATGCTTTTGGATTGCCTCTTGAATGTTCTTGGATGGATGATGAAGGATTGTTGATGGATTCCATGACATCGTAGAATGGTACAGTGTTTCTTGCTTTGTTGTTGTCTTCTAGTTTTCATTCATGATACATGTTTCTTTCTTGCTATAGATCAGTAGAAATTAAATTTGAGATATGCCCATGGGGGCACCTTAAAATTCCTGAATCTTCATAGCTTTTATGTTTTCTTCTTCCTTAGTTGCATTAAAGAATTCTTAACTTCTCTTTAACAACTTGAGGATATTGTTGCTAGTTTCATTAATAGTTCTATGCATGTTGAGTAGGATGTATGGTGTGCCCTGCTTACCTATGACTGTCCATAGTTCCAGCCATGAAACTATCTCTTTGACTGATTAAGATTATCATTTTGTTTGAACCAAGGAGGCCTAGTCCCGATCTAGCCCTTTGCCTAAAACTATGCAAATCTTGTTGTTCAAAGTGCCCAATGACTTGAAGTACTATGTTTAGGTGTTCCGGCATAGTGTTTTGAGTTGTTAGTCCATCTTATGTGTTTTCCCCAAAGTCTGATAGCCATTTCCCAAAGTTAGAGGGTCTTATACTTCTATGCATGGCTTGAATGTTTGTTTCTATGTGTTGATTAGTTTATAGTTACATTTTGCATGATTAAGGGTTTTCTTTACCATGTTTATGTTATCTATTGAACCAGTGATGCTTGAAACTCTTTGTTGTTCACAAACTTGATGTCTATTTACTCCATTTTTCCCAAAGATCCTTTCTACCTTGAAATCAAATCGGCCCTTCAACAGCCTTGCATCATCATCTAATAGCTTTCTTGGCCTTTTGACCCCATAGCCCAGTTAATCTAACATCTTGTTACCTATTTCATATCTTTGATCAGTTTCATCCCTCACAACTTAAAAAACCAAAACCAAAAAACATACTCCATAACTAGCCTAAAATCAGAACACGATAAGCGAATACATAGATATCCTTTACACATATAGAGAGAGCCCTCTCTGAGTCCAGGAAGGCTAGGTCCTCGGGCTCCAAATCTTGGTTTGATGTTACACTATCATTTGGCTTGCCAATCAGCCAAATCACGGGAACCTAACATAATTGCGATCACGGTGGGACTCTGAGTATTAAACAAACTTAGATTCCCTAGACCTTAAGAGACCTTAAGAATACTATTTGATTGACTTATCCCACCGCTCTCTAACATAATGGCGATCACGGTGGGACATATTGAGTACATGACAGTCTAGCAAACTTTTATAGACTCCTTAGTCCTTCAACTTTTAACTTAAACCATCAGCCTTTAGAATCATTTAGTGTAAACTCTCTGTTTCACCATCTTAGCAAAGTGATGAATCAGGTTTATAACACTCTTACATCCTAGGCTGCACATAAAACTCAGAAAAAACAACAAAAAACTCCCTTAGATTGGTTTTTGTCAATATTGGTGGTGGACCATACACACATATCTCGAAAACAACCAATTTCCACCTGGCGACTCCACTAACCTCTAGTAGGCCTTACTATTTTACCGAAATCTAGGTTACTATCTGATAGACCTATCCCATCGCTCACTAACATAGCGGGAGATGGTGGGACACTGAGTACATGATAGTCTAGAAAAATCTTATAGACTCTTTGGTCCTTTAGATACTTAAACAAGCAAGCAGTCCATAGACCCATTTAGAGTAAACTCTTTTTGTTCTCGCCAACCTAGCAAGGTGTTGAAACAAATTTAGAATACTTTAAACCATAGATTGCACATAAAATTCAGAAAATCCAAAACATTTCCAGATTAGTTACCGGTGGTGGACCATATCTATCTTCACAAAAACAACCCAGTTCCACCTGGCGACTACACTAGTCCATCCCTTTTATTTTTACCATCCTTCACCTTAGTAGAACTTTAGAGAGACCACTCATCCAGAACATTCACCAATACCATTCTCTTTAAACTCTAGATCCAAAATCTGGCTTCACGAAGAATCAACACCAGATCCCATCCAGACCCAAATCCCCCTATCATAGTAGATGACCCAGAGAAGTTTCTGTGGAAAACTTCTGAAACTGACCATCTAGCTACTGGTAGATCCATCCGTAAAACAAGATCAGTACCTGAACATCTCACTATCCTACCAGATTCACCTTTTGAATTAGAGTCGTCAAAAACTCTTTTCAGAAGCAGATCTCATAGTAAGATAAACTTTGACGATCTTGAAACCCTAGACCAATCACACAGTCATAGTAGAGAAGCCTCACCTTCCACCCCCCCCGACTTTCAGCTTCTTCATTACTTTGGCTCCCACCATCACAAATCTTCTCAAAACCAGATCACTAGTCCAAGTTCATCCGCCACACCTGTCCAAACCACTACTGTTCAAACCACCTCATCTCATCCCACTAGTCCTCATCTTGTACATCATCCATTAGCTCCCGTCATGGCAACCTGGTATGCACCTTTGGTGTTGCCACCGCCCTTGGCTCCTCTCCCAAATAAATATCAAGACAAAATCCCACACTTTACCGGAGAAGACACCACCACACCTCAACAGCATATAAGTAGGATTAGTGATGCTTATGAATACCTGGAGGTACAAGACGAGACCGTCAGAATGAGAATATTCGCCCAAAGCCTGGGTGATGAACCCAAAACATGGTTCAAAAGCTTGACTCCAAACAGCATCCACAACATCCCAGAACTACATCAAGTCTTCAGAAATAGGTGGGAAATCCGAAAGAACCCTATTCAAATCCTGTCAGAATATAACAACCTAAAACGGGAAAATGGGGAAAGTGTCCAGGCTTACTGCACTAGGTTCAATAGTGTATATAACTCCCTCCCACCTCATTTCAAACCCCCACTTGGTTTAGCCTTGGCAAAATTCCCCGAGGGTTTCGATCCGGACATGACATATCATCTGAGAGACAAGGATCCCCCTACCTTAGAGGAAATGCAACAAATAGCCATAAAGTAGATGCCAACTTAGCAGAAAAAAGGGCTAGGACTAGATCCGAAAGAAAGGTCACATATAAAGACGAGGTCTCCACTTCATCACCTTCCCTATATCCTAGAATAGATGACTTAGTTAAAACCATGGCCAAAATGTGGGAAAGGATAAATGAAAAGGCTCCTGTTAGGGACAACCAACCAAACCCTCCAAATAGAAACCGAAAACCAAAACTTTAGGAGGGAACAGCCCCAAAACAGACCAAGGGAAAATGACCAACAAATTAGGCCACCATTTAATGAAAATTATGTAGAAGAGGATGACAGGGATACAGAACCTCTTGATGAACATCATTTAAACCTCATAGGATCTAATAATGAGAGTGAGGTGTACCTCACAGAAGAAGAACGAGCGTTCTTTTCTCCTAATCAGGATGAGACCAACTATGAAGATCTCGACGACCCTGCCATAGATTTTCAAAATGCCATAATAGAAGCTCACCGGCAATATGACCTTAGAAGCAAAAGAAACCAAGATAATTCCAAGAACGGTAACTCAGATACTGCTAAAACCCCTGATACCATCCTCAAGAAAGCAGTAAGCGGTGACAAAATCAAGGTCGAGAAGAGTGACCAAAACAAAGCTAAAGTTACCCAAACTAGTCCTAACTCAGCTGCTCCGAGTACTTCCACAAAAGTTACCGAAGCAACTATGGCAAACAAAATCCCGAAACAAAGCCAACAAAATCAGAACATAGAGAAGGTTGTGGCTGAAAAAGCTGAAACAAACATATCTAAACTTCAGCTTCCTTTTAGCTTTGAAGGAGAAATCGCAAAGATCAAGATCACCATGCATCTTACTGAACTCATCACCCAAAACTCTTATAAATCCCAAGTGCTAAAGGTCCTAAATCTAGGGAATGATGCGAACACTGTTAATCTGGCTGATGACACTCCTGAAGTGTTGTTTGGTCCAAAGATAGAGGGAAAATTCCAAGAAGGAACTACTCTTCCATTTTACATTAGCCTAAACATCCACGACCAAATCCTCCACAATGCCATGCTAGACTCCGGCGCCTCGCATAATCTTATGCCGAAGGTATTAATGGAAAGACTAGGCCTGGAAAACACAAGACCATACAAAGACTTGTATTCATTTGATTCAAGTAGAGTCAAATGCTTGGGTTTGATCAAAGACCTTTGTTTTAGTCTGGCCCAAATACCTGCAAAACATCTAATCATGGATATAGTAGTGGCAGACATCCCTCCCAAGTACGGGATGCTTCTATCCAGATCTTGGGGAGCCAAACTCCAAGGGAATATTCAACTGGATATGTCATACGCCACCATTCCTGTGTTCGGACAAGAATACTCTACCGAGAATCACACATGAAATACATGATTAGCAGTCACGATAGGCCAGCCATCATTCCAATGTATTCCTTGCTTTCCGACCTGAACTCTTTCATTATGCATATTGATGAAAACACGGAGGAAGAGTCAGAAGAAACTGAAATAAACTTAGATCCACCACATCAGCTGTCCCTGGTGCTTTATGATGAACTAGACACTCAAAACTACCATGATCATGAACAGCTGTGTCATGAAGAAAGTAAGTATGTCCCTTCTAAGGTAGGATTAGAGCAAGAAGCGCAAACCCTTATGTACTATCAAGCGAATTACTCTAACCCTAGTCAAACACCAGCAGTAACCTGCGGAAATTTTTTTCCGGGTAAAGGCTTTAAAAGACTTACACATCATAAACCTGTTCGGAACCCGGGAGCAAGGGAGTTTAATGTTTCTACCATACCTCAAAGATTTACCATCATATGGATCATCCACTGCAAATGAAACTTTGACTATAGCCCCAGCAGCTCAAAATCTAGAAAAAATGCCTTATAAACTTCTTATGAGCAAGAATGATAGTTGCAGTCCCAGCATACCTGAGCTACTGAAATTGGCTCATATTCTGTCTTTTCATGAAGAACTCAAAAATGCTAAAATCAGAAATCTCATGCAGAATACCAATTTCTACAGGCAAAACAAGGGAAAATGCTGTGATACTTATTCTTCCTCAAAAAATAACCTTGACAAGAGAAAACATAACAATCTGAACCAAACTATAATAATCAAGGATAAAACAGATGGTCATAGAGTCTGCTTCGATTTTAGAAATATTACTGCATATCCCCATAACAGAAATTCTGTTTTTTCTACCCAAGACCATGATTTACCAATTAAAAGTGCTTTTAATCATGTGTTTTCGCAAGATGATGTTTTAGGTCATGTTCAAAAGATTCCCTTGCAAAGTAGACAGCTTAAAGATTTTTTCCAGTTTGCGGGAGGTAGATCTAATTTCAAAATCAAAATTTCAAAACCACCCAATATCAGAAATCTGTTCATGAAGGCCATGTTCCCAGTTTTAAATTTCTGCATTTTTTCATACCTTGATGATGTCATTATCTATTTCAAGAATGAACAAGAGTACATACATTACTTGAGGAAAATATATAGTAAGGAAAGGAGTGGAAATCAGATATTCAAAGAGGTATAGCAGGAAGATACCGGGCTGTTCAGAGATTCTTGCATGAATCCCTGTGTCATGTTAGAGAGAGAAAACTTCCCAAATTTCTCTTTTCAGGAGTTGAGTGGGCCAAGGGTGAGAGGAGATCCTTACGAGGATAAGATGCTTAAATTCCGTCATTTCCAAGATTTCTGAGTTTGAAATACTTTCATTCATTGTATATACCATTGTTTGAAATATAGAAAAATAGAAAAGTCAAAAACAGTAAAAGAGAGAAAAGTCAAAAACATTAAAAGATAGAAAAGAGGGCGAGTGAAGATAGAACAAAGCCCCATGTTCCAAAAAATAGTCTTTCGGAAAGCGAGCAAGTCTAAGTGCCGCTACTAGTACTTCAATGTCTTGTTCAGCTATATAGCCTAATCATAGCTGAGCATGTTTAAATTTATTTGCTGATAAGTTAGTGAGTGCAAAGATAGTCAACATTGTGTAAGATTGACTTATCACAGAGTTTAGATTAGGGAGAGATTCTGGTTCCACATGCCTAAAATAGAACCAAAGAGAGAAGTGAGGGATAAAAAACACATTGTACATCTTAGCCCCGCTTGTCTAGTTTTCCTTTTGTTGCAAAATAATATTTGTGTGCAGCTTGTCTTTTATGCCGCAAATGCATGACAAATCAGACTGTTTAATCCTGATTTGATCATTTTAAATTTCATGTTTTAGATTAGAGAACAAAATCCTGTCAAACTGCTTAATCTTGACAGTTGATCTAGCATAGGTAGAGTAATGAAGGAGTTCATCAGTTTAATATGAACTCCCGACAGATATAAGAGTAGAAATAGATAGGTTCATTTTGCAAAAAGAAAAATATACATTGTCAAAAGGGTGCTAGCTCAAATGAGCCAAAGAGAAGAAAAAAAATGTTAGGAAAGATAGTGGGGTAGGTAGAAATATCATTGATGTTAACCATGCTGTTACTTTTCCGAAATAACATCAAAGAAGGGTAAATTTTTGCGCCAATGGGTAAGGCATTGGTCTTCATAAGCCAAAGATCTGAATTCTGGACACCTCCTGACGAGGAGATACCCTCCCCAAATGGAGCCACTATTAGTCATCAGTATTTTTCACTTGTTAGTGATGACTAGATCCATAGCTGAGTTTTCTCGAAGCTGATCTCCATATGTCAATTTTTCATCTAGAAAACCCTCATAAAACTTTTTTCTCCCTCCTATTTTTCAGTCCGCCCATGTCCAAGTTAAAACTCATTATCACTATCCTTTCTAGTTTTAGCCCTACTGGTCTACCCATCAGCTCTAAAAGGGCAATCCAATGACTCTTTCAAAAGCCCCCCTTAAGTTAGGAAGTGGCGCTTTAAGGCATTTTACCCTTGGCAAACATCAAAATTCCAGAAAAACCTCCATCTGATACAAGCCAATCATGACAGACCTCCCACTCTGCAAATGAAATTGATTACAGTCCTAAGTCGCGCCACTTACACACCCCTAAGTCTCAGCACTGCATAGACCACAGTCTCAAGCTGATTATTAGGTGCTTCACAGTGTTTTATGGATTCTACAAAGACAAGAAATATAACTTCATCTCAGGAGAAAATTCTTGAATACACATTTAGAAGAACAATTGCTTCTCAATGTCAAACATGAGCCTGAGATACATCTGCAGAGTAAGGAGTTACTTATCAAGACCTTGCAGCTTCCATTCAGCATGAAATCACAGTAGAAGAAAGACACCACTGTCAAACAAAATAGTAATGTGTCATGGCCAAGAACCTCCTTCATCTACAAGCAGAGGGTTAAGGCGCCTCCTTCATCTACAAGCAGAGGGAAATGGCCAATATTGACTTCAAGGATTGCAAAACTTACTATAAGCACAGGTTTAATTTTTACTAGACAGTAAAACAATGACTCTAGGTTTCTAAGTGTAAGTAATGATCACAACAGGACTAAGATCTGAAATGTGCAAGACAAAATAAAATAGAGTTTGTGGTCTTGTAAAGAGAATCATTTGAGGTTTCAGTCATCATCAGGGAGCATCAAAAAAGGGACTCCTTAATCAAAGCTATCATAACAAATATCTTTGCAGGGGTGTTAATATGAATAGATTCAATCAGTCTTGAGCAGGAAAATACTTCAGTGAAAAGACCCCTGTGTGTTCTTTTGTTCCTGTTGAAATGTGAAGTACATTCCATGGTTTCTGGATGAACATAAAGAAGAGGCAGGAAAATAGTATACAGTCCCAGACCTAAGACATCTTGGTATTAGTCAAAGCGCCAGTGTAAGTCCAGTTGTTGCAATCTACACTCCACCACAAAGACAAGTGTATCCTTCAGATGCAACAATTTTGGTGATTTCAGAGCTCCATTAGAAGAAAGTGGCCAAAGGAACCTTGGTGTCTGTGAGTAATTATAGTTGCTTTTTCACATCTCACATACTTATCTTCTCAACACAGAGGTATAAAAAGGTCATGATATGAAGTTTTAAACCTTTGGGGAGACATATCATTAGTGAAAACAATTCTAGTTATAAACAGCATGCTGCTCCAACAAAACCAAATTGAAGAAAGGCTGACAAGTCATGTCATTACACAGGCAAAAGAAATAATGGTTGTTTTTCAAAGAGTACTAATCTCCCTACTCATAGAGGTTATATTTCAAATGACTTATCATAAGTTGACCAAGGCAAGTGGGTGACAGTTCAGTTTCCCCTCAGCAAAAAACACTGCAATGAGACAACGAAGACCTCCTTCACAGGAAACAAAAGGGCAGTTCTCCTTGCTTCACTTTTTAAATTTGGTGTATCATCTCTTGTTTTGTCTTCTACCCACAGTCAAAGAGGAAAACTCAAAGACACCTAACAGTTGCATCTACAGCTAAGCAACATCTACCATCTAATTTAGTTTACACAGTGGACAAGACTATACCCATAGCATCCAAAGCAAAAATGTAAGTTTATGTTGCAAAAGAGAAAAGGGACCTCTGTCAAAATGCCAAAGAAAACCTCCTGCGATATAAAATATCCTCTACAGGTATCTTATTTTTAGATAACAAAGACAGACCAGGGTATGAAAGGGGATATTGAGGTGACATTTCAGCTCCTTCTTCAGCAAAAAATATATCGCAGATAGGTTTACTAGTTCCCACATATGCACAAAGATCATGACATGTTGTCAGGTATTGGAACCTAGTCAAATCAAGGTGAGCACGCCATTGTAAAAAGAGGAGGAACTTTCCCTATGAAGAATATGCCAAAAATACCAAAGGGCAGACCTTTTCTCTCTATGAAGAAAATAATTCAAGGGAAAAACCTACAAACTGGCAGGTTCGCTATCATTGGAGGAAAGTGAAGGCAGATAGTCAAGTTTCAAATTTTCATAAAGGTTAAGAGAGGTCTCGTTTACAAATAGATGGTTTGTTACCCTTGTGCACATATCCACAACAAAGATATCGGTTGTATGTTCAAAAAGGAGTTTTCAAACTTCAGTTTAAAAACAAAGGCTTTTCAAAAGAAACGTTGAATAAACCCTCTCAAATCAAGCATAAAGGAACCGTTGGCCATTTTGTGCATTCGAAAGTGATAGAGACCATTGCAAATTCATCGTGTAAACACCCAAGCTCAAGCAAAGCCCCTTTGCTGCCCTTAAGATCAAACAAAGAAGTTTTGGAGCGGTTTGAAGAAGTTTGTCACAGTTTCATTGCGCGGTGTGCCTGGAATAGCGCACGACGCGCTCAGAAGAAATTTAACACGGGCGCTCAACTATTGCGCGTCGCGCCTTTACGCAACGCCCGACCGACCTGACAGAGTCACCCGACAGCCCATATGCGAGGCGTTTTCTCGTTCAAACGCGACGCGTTTGTTGATTATGCCTCCAACTGCCTTCAAAGAATTTCCAATTCTCAGATCAAAGTCTGCTACCGTCTTCTAAAGTTATTTTTTCTTCCACCCTTACAATTTTCGAATTGCTAGACAATGTTTAAGGCGATAAGGGCCAGGATGGAAGTCAAGATTTTTGAGTAAATGTGTTAAAGGAGAATAATAGTCAGTTGGGGTTAGAGGTTGAGTTTGCTTCAAAAGAACCTATAGACTGCCCTCTAAACAAGGTTAAGAGATAGAGATACTGTGTTAAGGTAGAAACTCAGTATTTGCAAATTGAGACAGTGGCTCTAATTTTCAAACCACAGTAATCATCCACATTTAACTTGGTCATCATTCAAAGTTTTCTCAATATGTTGAAGAGCAGACTCAACGCTCTTTTCTAAAACATAAATAGATTCTAGTATTTAAAACTGTGATTTGCCACGGGGAAGTATTGATAAAGCTTGTGAGTGAAAATTGGTAAATACAGGGCAGTATATTGGTTCAAAGAAGTGTTTGCTTACTACAAAGTTTTTATTGACTGCCTTCAAACTGTGTTTTCTGTTGATAAGAGAAAGATATTAAACCACTCACAAAACACAGTGAAATAGTCTTGAAATAAGGAAAGAGCAGTAAGATGCTTAAAAGGGTGAAAACAGTAGGTGTTATTAAACTGAAATTAAGGAAGTACAGAGCATGAAGAACAGTATTTGTTGAAAAAGAATTGATGGTTGACCAAATGCTAGAAGACTCTATCACCTGATCCTATGACACAATAGCCTCTGACTATGAAAGATACTTGTTGATTGACTATGTTTATGATTGCTGAAACCACTAGTGGAGAAACACACCAAAAGGAGCAGTGTTTTGTTTAAAAGAAGTTTGTTGGTACTAAGACTGTTGAAAGACCTTGACTGCCACCTTAAAAAACCTTTCAAACTTTGTCACCTAGTCCTATAACAGTGGATTTGGGCTGAATAATATATACTCTGGTTGACTGTTTTCATTTTGATTAGATCTGCTGGTGAAGGGCATACAAGGAAAAAACAGTGTTTGAAGCTCAGAAGATTGTATTTTTACCTTAGTCTACCAACACAGGAAGGTGTCTTCACTATGTTTTCTTTGACTTGACTGTGTATGTCATTATGAGTATTTGCTGATTTATATACAAAGGCAAGACGAAGGTTTTGTTTTGAAGAAACAGGGTCTTATATCAAAAGAGGGCATTTCACACTACCCTCAAAATCATTCCTACATTATCATACAGTGAATTGACAGGAGGCTGAAACAGAGTTTGGTGTAAAGAAGGCATTTCAAAAGCCTTGTAGTAAATTGGTGTTTTAAAAGCACATCTAGGTCAAAATGACGCCCAGGCAGGACAGCAGAAGTGGTTTACAAAAAAGATATGAGCCAATCTCTACAGAGGAGGTCAATGCTCATCCATCCATCCTCTTCAACTTTCATGAGGTAGGTTGTCTATATTTCTGCCAGAAGGTATAGGAGGTCAAAATTTTCTCGCCCTTGACACACCTATGCGCCCTCAGCTTCCAGAACAAGCATTTCCAGGTAGCAGACCTTGATTTCAAGTTTTCCCCGAGGTCAGTGTCCAAAGCCACCAAAATTCCATATCATGGCGAGAAATGGTTCAAACAGAACCATCTTGACTTGGACGATTACAAGCCTTTCATCAAGCCTGAACATAGAGATACTTGCACTGTTATTTTTCCTTTTTCTTATCTTCTTGACAGCTATGCTCCTCTAATGAAGGTCATAATGAAGTATTTTACTTGTGAAGGGAGATTTACTCGAGTTTATGCCTACCATGTCCGACTATTGATGCATTTCACTAGAACCAGGTAGCTAAATCTCCCTTACTTTTTGTATAAGAGCATCGAGAAGATGGCATCCACAGTCCAGAAGAAGGCTCCATATCTGCAAATACCTTCCCTTTTCCATCATTCTCTGATCAAAATTATCATCCTACACCAGCTAGAGAAAAAAGAGGTTCCATGGGATGTGTTTATCAGTCACCCAGATTTCTCTATTGTTCCTCCTGTCCATATATCCCCCACTCAGCCTGTTCATCGCCCTGTACCTTTGTCCAGCAGGCCTACTCCTAGAAGGCTCAAGTTTCCTACAGCACAATCAGGATAGCATGAAGAAGAAAGACATGAATAGGTAGAAGAGGAAGGGGATGAGCATGAAGAAACTGATAAAGACCAGCAGCATGATTTTGATGGTCAGGGACAACAGCTTGAGCCACCCAGTGAGCATGAGGTGGAAACACATCAGCAGCTTGATGTTAGTAAACAGGGGCAACAGTCTGAACAACAGGAAGAGATGGGTGAAGAGCAGAAAATTGCAGATCAAGAGCAACAGCAGGAGCAAGAAGAAAAAGGTGCTGAACAACAGCATCTCAGTGAAAGTGAACAGCAGGGACAAGAGGAAGAACAACAACTTGATGTTGAAGGTCATGAATAGCAGTTCGGGCAGGAATTTGAGCAGCTGCTTGGGCCACAAAATGAACAGGAAATCCAAGTATAGGAGCAGCATAAAATTGATGATCAAGGTCAACAAGGGTTTGAGGCAGATCAACATCATAACATTGAGGGGCAGAAGCAAATTGAAGAGGACATACAACACCCTCAAGAAGAGCATCAGTTTCAAGAAGTTGACAAAGGTAAAGCCATTGTATCCCCTTCTCCCAAAAGAACAAAGCCCATCACAGCAAGAAAGAAAGGGCCTTAGGCTGCCACTCCAAAATTGACAAGATTTGTCCCTAGCAAAAGAAAATCACCAAGGAGGTCTCTCACTAGTATGCCAAGAAGGAAGAGTGCAAGATTGGCCTTCAAAGGGAAAGGCAAGATTGGAGAAAGTCAAAAACATGGAGGTGCATTAGCTGTCATTCCAATCCAAAGTGATGACAGCAATAATGAAGCCCGCATCCTTGAAAACCTTCTAATCCATCGAGAGGGTCAAATTGAAGCATTGGAGAATGACCTTCATTGGGCAAAGACCTTCAATCACTTTTTGGAGATCCAAAATAAACAAATGAATGTCCATTTGGCTATCCATGAGGCACGAGCTATCAAATACAAGAATGAGGCAGCTAAAGCACACATAAGGATAGAGGAGCTTATCGGTGAGTTTGATGAAGATGAAGAAGAGGACCAGCCTAGGCGGAAGAGGCCTAGAACCATAGGGCTTAAAAGAGCCCTGGAAAAGCAAAGGGAAGAAGAACAGGCCCATCTTCAAGCCTTTCCCCTCACTGCATTACTTGAGCAAGAAATTGAAGAAAATAAGGAGGCATGGCTAGAAAGAGCCAATAAACACTTGGAGATGAAGCTTGAAAAGGCAAACAGAGACCTGGAGCTGCAAAGAAAGATGACACAGCACTATCAAAAGTTGAATCAGTTTGCCCGGCGCAAGCTAAAGGCCACCCAAGCAAAACTGAAGGAAGCAAAGGGGAAGCGCCCAGCACAGAAAGAGAAGAAAGGCACATCAGCACTTGATATCTTGGCTTCAGCTTTGGAGCATGTTGCTAAGGACCCTTGAGAGTCATGCATACCAATTTTGGGCCCATTTTGACAACTTTTGGTTTTTTGGCATTTTTGGGTTTTTGGTCAAAAACTCATAATTTCGCCATTTCATTTCGAGGATTCGTCAAGAGAGGAGAATGGTACCATCGGATGCCATAAATTCATGAGCAGGTCCTCAGTGATTTTCAGAGCATTTAGAGATCATTTTCCCCCTCAAAACAACGAAGAAGGCTCGCATTTTGCACATTCTGCCCGGTCTATCAGCAGACTGTAATTTTCTGGCTTTTTACACACAAGTACAGATTTGGAGGACCTTTAGGCATCAGATTGAGGTGATTTTAGTTGCGCCGGAAAGTAGACACTCAGAGCTTTCCAACGAGCTATCATGAGCCTCGTTTCAACATCAGGAAGGCTACCAAATGTTTCCAGCAAGTCAGGGGATCTTTTTCTGATATAAATTTGAAATATTTTTGTAATTTTTGAACCTCAAAAATCTGCTTTTTCCAAATGTGCGTTTAGCTATTTTTACACTTGGAAAATGATGCAAAGTCAATTAAATTCCCTATTTTAGCAATTTTTAGATATTTTATGAGATATTTTTGTGCCTTGGGCTTTGCAAAGCCTCAAGGACAAGTTTAGATATTTTGTTTAGGCCAATGAGGATGGAAGTTGAACCATGAGGTTTTCCTCACTTGAGCCTATTTATTCCACAAGCTCTCATTTGTAAACAAGGCTGAACTTGAGAAGAGAAGAAATATATTGGTCATATGAGCTTTGGAGAAAATACTTGTGTTATGCTTTTGGATTGCCTCTTGAATGTTCTTGGATGGATGATGAAGGATTGTTGATGGATTCCATGACATGGTAGAATGGTATAGTGTTTCTTGCTTTGTTGTTGTCTTCTAGTTTTCATTCATGATACATGCTTCTTGCTTGCTATAGATCAGTAGAGATTAAATTTGAGATATGCCCATGGAGGCACCTCAAAGTTCCTGAATCTTCATAGCTTTATGTTTTCTTCTTCCTTAGTTGCATTAAAGAATTCTTAACTTCTCTTTAACAACTTGAGGATATTGTTGCTAGTTTCATTAACAGTTCTATGCATGTTGAGTAGGATGTATGGTGTGCCCTGCTTACCTATGACTGTCCATAGTTCCAGCCATGAAACTATCTCTTTGACTGATTAAGATTATCATTTTGTTTGAACCAAGGAGGCCTAGTCCCGATCTAGCCGTTTACCTAAAACTATGCAAATCTTGTTGTTCAAAGTGCCCAATGACTTGAAGTATTGTGTTTAGGCGTTCCGGCATAGTGTTTTGAGTTGTTAGTCCATCTTATGTGTTTTCCCCAAAGTCTGATAGCCATTTCCCAAAGTTAGAGGGTCTTATACTTCTATGCATGGCTTGAATGTTTGTTTCTATGTGTTGATTAGTTTATAGTTACATTTTGCATGATTAAGGGTTTTCTTTACCATGTTTATGTTATCTATTAAACCAGTGATGCTTGAAACTCTTTGTTGTTCACAAACTTGATGTCCATTTACTCCATTTTACCCAAAGATCCTTTCTACCTTGAATCAAATCGGCCCTTCAACAGCCTTGTATCGTCATCTAATAGCTTTCTTGACCTTTTGACCCCATAGCCCAGTTAATCTAACATCTTGTTACATGTTCCATATCTTTGATCAGTTTCATCCCTCACAACTTAAAAAACCAAAACCAAAAAACATACTCCATAACTAGCCTAAAATCAGAACACGATAAGCGAATACATAGATATCCTTTACACATATAGAGAGAGCCCTCTCTGAGTCCAGGAAGGCTAGGTCCTCGGGCTCCAAATCTTGGTTTGATGTTACACTGTCATTTGGCTTGCCAATCAGCCAAATCACGGGAACCTAACAATAACCATATAGTACTTGTAAAAAAAACAATAGAGAGAAACAACAACATTTCATAGAGGGGGATGAAGAGGGTGTACAAGGGGGACTGCAAAATATCCATCATGCTCATGCATGTGAAATCAATATGATCCACCCGAGCTTCCAGGTTACGGAGGTGGTCATTTGTTTTGTGATGGTTCCTACGAAGAAAATTTAGTTGTTCCAATATTTCGTTCTGGCTATACTTAACATCATACATATAAGCGATGAATTCGTTGCATTCTTCATAGCCATGGTTGTGAATGATGTCAAGAATGAGTTGAATGTCTCGAAGTTGCACAACTAAGAATCTCATTTTTGCGAGACCCCCTATTCTTCCTGGAGAGAGAGCCAAGAAGAGTGAGTCAAGGAGAGCGCCACCTCACCCTCACGTTCTGTGCTAAATGAATTCCTCAAAGATGAGGTATTGTGAGGAGCAGGGAAACCTACATTCACGAAATTTACACCTCCACAACGAGACCTCATGCGTTGACGATGCGTTGTTCTGGTAGTAGGGGTGCTGAGAAAAATGTATTGGTGTCACATGGAAGTATACCTGCAAGGAAAAGAACAGAAGGAACAATATCACCTGCCACGGGAAGAGGACACTCAGAAGGGTTGGGAAAGAACAAAGATGCCACCACGGAGGACACTAAGGGCTACCCAACAATTCACGTGGAGAGGTTCAGTCCAAATATCTCCAAGCTAAGAGATGCCATTGGCGACCACCCCAACAGCTTGAAAGGGGACCCTTGAGACACCCGAGTCGAAGAGAGAGAGAAGAAAACTACTACTTGACTGAAAAACAAATATGGACAACCCCTTGACAAGTTAACATTTAAAGAGAGCAGGAATAGGAAAACCAATGTGGGAGAACTTGTTGCGCTCAAACTGAAGAGACCCAGAAGGTAAATCCAACTCGAAAGACCCACCGTATCCAAGAAACACTTGAAAACACTAAGCCCCTGAGGAAAAGGCACAACCACCCGAGGAACCCTAGAAACAACACACAACGCACAAGATATACCTCAAAGCTTGCTTTAAAATGAAGAGCACAATTCCTAATTCAAAATCGCTGAGAGAGACTACCTTGAGCAAGTAGAACCAGATAATGTGACTGAAACACAATTTCCAACCCCAAATAGTGCCAGGATCCCAACCGCTCAATTGAAGGCCAAACTCCTGCAGAGCTAGATCGGACCAAACTTGCACAGTGCCACATCTCTAAAGCCAAAACCCCAACTAGCTGCCATGGTTTTTGTCACCCACTCTGTCACCCTCCCTCTTGCCATCATACATCACCCAAATTCCCAACAACGACAAGAAATTTGTCACCCTTCTTAACATACCTGCAACATCATCTAGAAGGATCACCCAAAAGGAGTATGAGGTAATGAAAGCGTGCGTTAAATGACACATGTGCGCCACATGGTGAAGGGGGAAAGCCTCGGTGCCCAACCAGATGTCATTTGATCACCCCCATCGAGAGTAGAATTAATGTTTTTATTTATAAAATAATATGAATTTAAAATTAATATATCAACTTTAAAATAATATTTTTAAATAAATAAATATCAACTAAATTTATAAAATTGGTGTTGCAATAAATTTAATAAAAATATTTGTAAAAATATAATTATGCATTTTTTTATTGTTATTTATTTAAATACCTATATAGATTCTTATAAATTTATCAATGTAAAATGTACATCCAAAATATTGATTTTTTTTGCACAAATTAAATTAAGATAAACATGAAAATATTTATAATTAAAATAACATGAATTTAGAATAAACATATATATATATATAAAAGGCGAATGTTCAAAAAAATTTAATAAAACTATTTATAGAAACATAATTAGATAATAATTTAAATATATTTATAAATTCTTATAAATTTATCAATATAAATTCACATCTTAAAAATTGAAGTTTAACACAAACTTAAGCGACAAGTTGATGTCATATAGTGTAATTTAATAATTACACATTTTAGATATTTTAATATGACTAAATTAAAAAACAAAGTACTTACCATCATGTAAACTCTTGTAACAAAAATACAATCAAACATATTTTTATTTTAAAATTTATTTTAATTAAAAATTAATATATAAGATATCAAATTATCAAATTTATAACTTTGAAAAAACCATTTATAAAAACATTAACTTAATTCCGATAAACCAAATTTCGCATCGATTAAAAAAGAGAAAACAAACTAGTTAGCCTCCATTATTTGTTGCATCCTTGATGTAGTCCCTCCAAGCTCTCTGCCCCATGCAACTTGCCTCCTTTTGACGCCCTATTAGGTCATGATGACCTGAGACTATGACATCACTACCTTTTCCACTGCATATGCCCCCTGTAGGTTGGAGGAGGAACACATTGCTAGAGATGGTTTTAATCTGCGTAAGATAAACATCTTTAAAGTATTTAATAAAATATGTTATAATTTTCATAGGAATTTGTGATAAATCCGAATTTTTCACATGATTGAAGTTCTATAGTATAGATACTCCATATCACTTAATTTTTTTTAAAGAATCATCAAATTCCAAATTTTTGTTTCACTAAATTCATATGAAAGTTTTTTGAAAAATCCGGTTAGGGATCAATTTCGCTGCGTGGCATTATTTTGTCCAGACTATCCACACGTTATTCCCAGAAGAGGATAAACATGTTCGATTCATGGTCAAATCATGAATTAACAGATGGCGAAAAATCAAATACCATTATAAATGAAAAATAAATTTTTTTTTTTCAAATATTTTAATTTTTTTTATTTAAATTGTGACTGGTTAATAGGGTTTTATTTTCAGTAAGTAATGATGGTTTTATAACCATGCACTTGCATTTATTTTCTGGCATGTGTGATTACAGGTTTTTAAAAGGGTATTGTATTGCGAGTAGTCTTTAGTGCGACATTTTGAAGGGTTTTAAAATACGACAATTCCATCTCCATTGTATTGTGAAAGGTGAGGTCGTATTAAAATATGAGCACATTATAAAATGACGGTGTTGTTATCAGGTTAGCTACATTTCTTACAAACATGTCAGAAGTGATGACATTGTTATGAACTTGTTGTCAAAAGCTTAAGGTGAGAACCACAAAGTTTATATCTAAAGTTTTTAACTCTTTTTTTGGGCATGTCAAAAGGAGAGATGTAGTTAAAATTAGGGAAAAGCATTAAAGTTGATGGATCACCACGAGTCACAAATGATTTGACAACCTACCATGGATGTCAAGTAAAATGGACATGCATAGATGAAAATTCACTTTATTTATTATTTTATTATTATTAAATATTATTTTCAAATTAAAAAATATATAAATGGAAAGTAACTCTCCCAATTCCTTCACTAGGGAAACAAATATCGGGCATTCTATCTAGCCTTTAATCCCTTCGATACCAGCCATTCACCATACATAACCATGTTATGGGGCATCCGCCATTTTGTAAGGGTCGACACTGAGATGTGACAGCTTGTCAGGCCCAACAATCAATGCATGCTTGATTCCTGTTGTTTAATCTCTAAACCAAGGCTTCACAACATCACCAATTTCGCTGCTTAATCTCGTAACTTTCCCTTCATTGAGCCAGATCCTCCTGCCCGATAACCCATAACCTGCATTTGAACCTCACATGAAGCGAACAAAGTTACTTCTTAGGTTAAATACTCCAGAACACTTAGAATACAAAGATATCCATTAGAATACAAATATTATATTATAAAATATATGATATTGAGATAGATGATTTGAATGTTACAAATGAGGCGTACTTATATACCTACGCAGGTGCCTCTTCACGAAATATCATGTCTTATCGGACATAACCTTTCAGCCTAATTACTAATTAACTAATTTATCATTTTTTTTACATTATTTATTCATTAGATTGCCTTCCCCTCAAAAAGCTTTGTCCTCAAAGCTTGTCGATGAAGGCCTCGATTTCTTTTCCTCCTACGAACATCTTCTCATCTTAGGGCAGTCATCCTTGTCGATACAAGTTGATATGATCCTCCAAGTGACAAACAAAACTGTCGCACTGAGAATGGATCAGACCATCCTAAATCAATCTTCTGTGGAATCTTACAATGACTGGAAACTTGTGATGATTTGTTAGTATTCTTCAGAATATCAGCTTGTGTCTGTTCTGAATACATAGCTCTGTTGAGTTGTCTGCTCTCATGATTTGGGTGTCGATAGGGAACTTTTTTTGTTTGACTTTGATTTTATTTTGGCGAGGATGTTATTGAGTAGGTTACAGAACCTTCACTTAGAATGCTCCTCGTCTGAACGGCAACGTCGAAGTGTGTATCGTTTACAACTTGCCTGTCTTCTTCTTGAGTTGTGACATTTACTGGATCAATGTTCGTTTTTCCTGCAACTTGAACTTCTACATGTGTCGGTTTCGACGACTCTTTTTCGACAAGTTGTTGCACCTTGTTTTCCAACGACTTCTTATCCTTCTTCAATTTCTTAATTTGCGTTAGCAATTTTTCGTTGTGGTCCTTGAGGCGAGTAACTTATTAATTCTTGTTAGTTGTGATTTTGTCAATTTTCTTTTTCATATTTTGGATCGCATTTTTACTTTCTTAAGAAATTACTTTTGAAATTTCTTGAATGTCTTCAAGTGTCACTGAATTTGGCTTTAAGTTGACGTCCTGTAGCATTATTTTCTTCTTTTTGTAGGAGAATGTTAAAAACTTCTTTTTTTTATTAAGTACGAATGACCCTAGTGATTCCATCTAGAGCGAACCCATAATTGTATCACTAATGTTACAAAATAAAGTTTTAACGGTAAATTGCGAGACCAAGGAATACTCCCCTATACTTAGATGTAGATTCCTTATGTCATATTGTTTTTCATTTGCGTTAATTGAATCTTTTTCAATTATATTTGATTTAGGGATCACTAATTGGTTAGCACATTTACTACTAACATAATTATCCTTTTGATTAAGATCGATAGATATGAAAACTTCCTTTCCCGCAAGTGACTCTTTGATTCTAATTAGCGCACGGACAAACATACTATAGTTTTCAGGAAATCTTCCTTCTTTCCTTTCCGAATTAGATTCAATTTCATTTTCATCAATGATTGATTCCATTTTGTCTGTTGAATTGAGTTTTTAGGGTTTTTAAGGTAACCCTTCCTAGCTTTCTCTTCTTCTTTTTAATGAAGTTATTATTCCTTCAATTTTTTTTTAATAATTTAATTAATTAAATTAATATATATATATATATATATATATTCTTTTAACAATTGATTTTTTTTAACTCCTTTTTTTTGTTCAAAGGTTACAACCCTAGTGAAACGTGGCTATTTACATATATTCACCTATAAAATATATGTCCACTTATGTGTATTTGACTCGGTTAATGTTATAAGATAGAAATAGAAAACACAGCTACCTGTAATTTTTATTCTTCCTTCTTATTTTTCTTACAAAATACTATATTTGAGTAATTAAATGTCAGGCCCAAAACAAGACATAAAAACCACTTAAAGAATAATCAAAATAACCTTACCTACTCTTCCTTCTTTCTTTTTCCTTTTTAATTTTAAATTTTCTTGGTATGTACATATATGTACTTCTTTATGTATATCTCTTTTTTTCTTTTTCTTTTACTTATATATATATATATATATATATATATATATATATATATATATATATTGACTATATATATTTCTTTTGCTTTTCTTTTTTTCAAAAATTTACTTTTCCCTTTAATTTAATCATAGCTTAAAGACCTCTACAGTGAAAAATGGAGAAACTCCAAAACTAGTAGCGAAATGCTTCGGCGACAACAATGTTGACGAATTTTTGATGGCCAAAGGCCTGGACTGAGAAGCGTAGCTCTGTGCAGCAATGAGCGGCCACAATATTGAACTGCTTTGATACCAAATGAAGCGAACAAAGTTCATTCTTAGGTTAAATACTCCATAACACTTGGAATACAAAGATATTCATGAGGATACAAATATTATGTTATAAAAAATATGAGATTGATATAGATGATTTGAATGTTACAAATGAGGCCTGCTTATATACCTACACAGGTGCCTCTTCACGAAAGGTCATGTCTTATCAAAAATTACCTTTCATCCTAATTACTAATTACTAATTAACTAATTTATCATTTATTTACATTATTTATTCATTACATCACACGACCCGCAAAGTTCTGTTGTTGCCTATTTATTTCACTAAAAATCCAACCGTGGCACCCAAATCACCTGCAACATTCAAAACTGGGCCTGAGAATTGTGCTTCGAACCTCCACCAACGTGAGTTTTCCTGAGGTACTGAACTAAACTAGCAAACTAACTAGTCTATTCTTAAATTTTGTGTTGCATTATTTGGCATGAGGCATTTTAATTATTTAATGATGACACATTAAATCGAATCACAACCTCGAATCATTCACAATTCCAAAATAAACCACCTCGAAATCAAATGTGGAAATAAAAGCCATAATGGATAGATTACTGAAAAAATACAGCGAGAAATCAAGATTCAACATAGGAATGCAAATGAACTCAGTTTTTTTTCGAGCTATTTGAAGTAAGGATAAAAAAAAACCCAACTTGTAAACTAAACTAACTTACAAACTAGTCCAATATTTCTGGTATAGAATGATTTTAATTTTTTAACACTAACTCTCTTGCTCAAAATAAAACAACATTCGAATTAGGCTCACTAGAGCCTGTGATTCCATGAAAAATTTCCACTCCCAAGTCTCCATTGTCTACTCTAGATTTCTCTACCCTAAGATATTTTATCTTAGATTAAAATTTGAGTTCATGTGCCGAACTATATTTAATGACATGGAGGCCAACAATGCTTGAAGTTGAAGGGAAAAAATTTATAGTAACCCACCCAAGAAAACAAACATGTCAAACACTTTAGTTGCACTTCTAAATCCATCATATGAGTGAAATTTTGAGTGGTATTCCAACCTTGATCATTCAAGTTTTCAAGAAATTTCCAAAGAAAGTTTCCCATTGCGTTATGTAGGTCCATTTTCAATTGTTAAGAAGTTAAGAAAATAAAAGATACAACTTGCCTCAATTGTAAGGAAACCCTTCTTCCATTAATCCTGACTTCATATGAGTTAGATAAGATGGCCAACTTACGTTACTTGATTTCTCCTTGAAACAATTTTCAAGGTGTACATATACATAACAAAATACCATTCTACAGAACATGCATATTGATAATATGCCATAATCATGGTATCATTTAAGATTTTATTCTATGTAGTTTAGGAAGGCGATGATAGTAATAGAACACATATTGCGCTTCAAATAACATAAAAGGGTTATGTTGTACCTAACTTTCAAGGAGCTTGTTCTTGGTTGTATGCCTTTATCAATTTTATATCAATCAATGAACTAGATACCAGGGTCAATAGATAGGAAGGATGATCATGAGAGAAAAAGGATCAATTTTTAAAAAAATTATGAATGATATTACTGAAGGAAATTATAAACTCATCTCCATATTGTTATCAATCCATAATTGTAAGATTGGCAAGTACAAATGTCACAGGAAAACATCAAACCACTCTGTTTTTATGATTCAACTTGATAATTCTAGTTGCTGATATTAGGCTAGTTATAGAAATTAGGAATGTTTTTTTATTTATTGATTGGATGGTTGGACAAAGTCGGTATGCAGAAGCTAATCCATTTGGCTATGGATTCAAAAGGCTAGAATGACACATCAAAATCAAGAGCATCACAGGGAAAGCTAACTATGCTAAATGTATCTTTACAACTGTATGAATTGTGAGGTGAAAGAAATAGTAAGGTTCAGTAGTGACTAAAGAGCAGTTCAGAATTATTTAATCAGAATTCAGAAGAAAACATTCAGATTGTAAATGCAGACAGAATTAAGATGCTCCGACAACAAATCTTGATCTAAAATTTCTGATTTACAATTAAATGAATAGATGCACAACAGGGAAAACAACGGAAGCATTTAAACAGAGAAGTATCACATCACCATTTTGGCACAACTCAAGAATCCTGTAAATGGTCTTTGATTATTGATGTCTAGCTCCAAAATTATAGTACTCCAATATAGTAGTTATTACAATGCAGGGCCTAATAATATCCAACCCTTGATAATTAAAATTCAAGAAGTATTTAACTAAAACTTCAGTCGGTTGTCCTAATCTATTTGGAAAAATTCATTTATTACAAACAACTGAAAATTAAACAAGTATGGCCATGCAAGGCCCAAACAAAGAAAATATTTGACAAAACACCACCTGTGGAATTATTTTTGGTAACTCTTCAAGAATGAAAAGCTCAGGTGGCTCTTCGTAAATCAAAAGTAGGCTTGAAGGTGGCATGTGATGATCTCGACGAGGTAATGAATGATGGCTCTGGTATCTGGCCCTATTTTTCAAAATATCGGCATTGGGTAATTAAGTCTAGTGCAGGGCTAGCCACTTTACATTGATTAGTGACTGTGTCGATGAGTTTGCTGCCTTTCTTGTTTATGTTGTTATAACATAACAAGTTTGTAAAAACACGTTGCCCGACTCGAGCCTTGGTGTATTTCTGTTACCCAAAACCTTTTTTGTCGTGTTTCAACCCTTTTCTAAACAAAACAACGTAAAAAATCATTTACACAGACTTGAAAATGTTTATATTTTATCTTGGAGCTGCATCGCATCCGCGACAACATCACATTTCAGAAGTTTTTCAATTTACGATATGAGAAAATTAATCAGCCATGCGATGCGAAGTGGGAGGTGACATGGAGAGAAGGTGGGACCTGACCACAGCCCGCAATCGCAAATCTTTAACATGAAGCAGTAGAGGTAAACTCTAAAATATGCGAAGTGCGAAGCACGGGGAGGAAGGAGGTGACGTGGAGGGAAGGTGGGACCCGACCGCATCACAATCACAAATATTTAACATGAAGCAGTAGAGGTAAACTATAAAATATATGAAGTGCGAAGTGCGGGGACGAAGGAGGTGACGTGGGGGGAAGCTGGGACCTACCGCATCGCACTCACAAATCTTTAACATTAAGCAGTAGAGGTAAACTCTAAAAGATGCGAAGTGTGAAGCACAGGGAGGAAGGAGGTGACGTGGAGGGAAGGTGGGACCTGACCACAGCCCGCCGATCGCAAAATTTAATTTTTTTGTTATAAGCACTGGAGGTTAACTACTAAAACACACGAAATTCAATTTGTGTTGTCAGAGGATGATGTCGCAAGGAGGATGGAGCACACTGTATTGGCGGATTTATAAAGCAACGAATGATTTTAGTGGTAAGGTAGAGTTTATGATGTTTCATATGATATGTCAATGTATTTCAATGTATTTAAAATGACTGTGAAGTGGGGGTCAGAGCTGTTGTGGTGGGGCCAACCACATCACAAGTTAAAAAAAATACATTGCGAGCATTTCAAACGGTAAGTTAAAAAACTGTGCGATGTGATATTGCACATCGGCGATCACAGGTTTTAACGTTTGGAAAAATGGAACAAGTTGTAACTTGCGAAATGCGATGGATAGTGGGGGAAGGGTGATGTGTCAGGAAGAATGGCCCCACTTTAATCGCAATCAGGAAATAGGGAAAAGCGGAGGTAAAACAATGATATAGTGGTGAAAAAGGAAAAGTATAAAGATAAAGCGAAAAGGTGGAGAAAGGTAAAGTTTAATGGTTTTTTTTAAGGAAAATGGAATTAAAAGGAAGTGTGGCGGGTGAATGGGTCCCATTTCATCGCATATCACATTTCGCTGATTCTAACATTTACCCTTGTTCCCATCTTGAAAAACTTGCGATCTGCGATTGCGATTGAATCTCTACCGTTAATCGTTGCTCAAATCTAGTGATCCTCACTGCTCCCTTGCTATGGTTTGTCGACCTTTTTCTTTGGTTATGCCTATTCGTTTCATAGTTGTTCGCAGAATAATTTTACTTGTTCACTACTTTTCCCATGTTCACGACTTGCCCGCGTTCACAACTCTCCTGCATATATTTCACAACTCAACCCAAATGTGCACGAATCTACCTAGTATGTTCATGATTGTGCCTTTGCTATTTTTCTACCTTAACTTCTTCTATGCTTCTTTCTCTGCCTTAACTGCTTCCTTTGATTCTTGATTTGGAAAAGATTTTGAATATTGACATATATGTATAGTATGAAAAATTTTCAAAGAGAAAGTACACAATCACCATGTGATACTGTAAATTACAGAGTTATAACACATATTACATACAATATTCGGGTGTTGGTAGGGAAAATTCAAATCCACCAAAGAAAAAAAAACTTGTAATGCCAAAAAGAATATTTATAGAGTCTCATGTCAGGAAATATTTAGGCCACCCGGGATACGAGAAGACTTTGACAATTGTTAAGAAGCTCTATTATTGGTCTAATTTGAAGAAAGTGGTGGTTGAGTTTGGTGCTAAGTGGTTGGACTATCAACAGGTGAAAGTTGAATGCAAGCATCTAGGTGGTTTTATGCAGCCTATTTCGATTCTAAAATGGAAATGGGATGTTGTTTCCATCGAATTCATTATGGGGTTTCCTATGATATCGAGGAAGCATGAATCCATCATGCTTGTGGTTGAGAGACTAATCAAGGTAGTGCAATTCATTGCGGTAAAGTTTAATAATTTTTCTAGTGAAATAGCTCATATATTCATCAGGGAGATAATCAAGTTGCATGCAATTCCCAAGAATATTATATCATATAGAGATGCCAAGTTCACTTCCAAGTTTTACAAGGAATTGTTTGCAGGCTTGGGGATAGTGTTAGCTTTCAGCACATGATCCAAGGGATCAGTAAATTTTCAAAAAGTGCTTGAAACCGGTGTCAAAACAAAGATCTTGTCACCATGAATCCGACACAACTCGAGTCGCTCAAAACCGATATCATATGCTCCTGATAATTTGTTCCATCTGTTTTCCTAAAAAACTAAAAATTTTGCAGGCACAGGTAAACAATTGTCTGTACGCTCACTAGGAATATCACTAGGCAGTTGATTGTGTTTTTTTTGGGCCAATAATTCTTTTCCAAGTGTCCTAATTTGGTTGGTCAAATTTTCGAGGTTTTTGATTGGTTGTTGGTATTTTTGGTTGATCGAATGATTGGAGGCCACGTGGGCCAATGGGTGGCTAGCACGTGGTCTCCCAACATTGGTGAAAAATTATGTAATGGTTCGAACCAGGCCTAATAGGATTCAAAATGTGGACTTTCCGAGTAGCAGGGCGAAGTCTTACCACTCCACCATGGGTATTCCTTAACATGTATAGTGGAGAATTTATTTTTAAATTTTATGTGGAGTCACTTTGGGGGATGAGGCTAGGGTTAACCCTCGGTCCCCGGTCCACCCCAACCAACGAGACTGCAGTTCGAGGTTTCGAGGGTGCAGGGTTAACACCGACCCCAAGCCATGGTTCAACAAATATTACCACAATCCATTGCAAAGTTCAAACCCATGGTGAAACCATTTTTTATTACCATGGTAATAGAGCATTGGTTATGGGTTAAGAATATTGGCGCAAAGTTCCAAACTCTACCACAGTTTAACAACCCGACCACAATTCATAGTATAGTGAGGTTTGGCGCGGGATTTCAAATGTTAACCCAACAGGTATTAACCAAACCACAACAGAAACCACGGTTAGATCCTGGTCAATCCATCGGCGCATTAGTTCAAACCACCCAGATCCTACAATAGATAACTCACCTTGTGGCCTCGATACGTCAGTTCATGGGGTCACTACGCATTTAAACCACTACACAATTTGCACCTGAACTGATGTGAATCTCACTGGCGCGAGAAAATTTTTTCACTCCACAATGCTGACAAATGTAGAAATTGTAGGATTCTTTACAAGTGGGTGTGGATTGTATAAAAATTAGCGGAAAAATTTCACCACAGCATAACTAAGTGAGCTTTTGACCAAATTGAGTGCAGAAAGAACCAAGGTAGGGGTTTTTTACTATTCTAGAGGCATTGGAGACATTAATTTTGCATTATGAGAACTATATTAGGGTAATTTTGAGCTATAAATTGGGCCTCCTAAGAAAATTCTAAAATAATAGTGGAAATAATAAAATAAAATAGATTACATCATCAAAGTTTGGAGGGAAAAAAAAACTATTTTTTCAAGTCATATTTTCAACTTATCTCCCTATGGGCTTACTCAAATTTTGAGCGACAACACTCATTGGATGTAGAATTTGATTCTTCATCCAAAGAGCACCCATGTTTCATACTTTTGATGGACCCTGCTACACGAAAAATGAGAAATACATGAAAAAGGTGATTGCAATCACGTTTTTTAATGCATTTCTCATTTTTTGTGTAGTAGGGTCCATCGAAAATATGCAACATGTGTACTCCTTATATTAGGAATTAATTTTTTCATCCAACGAGTACTCCCACTTGAAATTCTAGTAAAACCTTAGGGAGATAAGTTGAAAATACGAGTTGAAAAAATAGTTTTATTATTTTATTATTTTTTAAACATTTTACTTTTTTACTCCAAAAATGGTGAATCATACCCCGTGGTTGAAATAATCATATTGAATCCTATTGGGTTTTATAACATTTATTTTGGTTGTACATTTTTCTTAGGAGGCCCATTTTAGACCTCAAATTCCCCTAATGCAAATCCATGTAAACACATGTTTTGAGAACATAATAAAAGAGGCCCAACATTGGAAGTTGGACCATGAGATGTAGCCCAGGAGGGGCAAACTCCTTCATCATTTTTTTGTCTTGTGTTTCAGTTAGGGTATTATCGTCTCTGTTTTATGCTGCAAAACCGAGTTTAAAAACTTAATTTGTGTGTTATTTCAACTTGTTTAATTTCATAAAAGAACATAAAGTTTCACTTGCAAACCTTCATCAAACCTTCATATTTTATAATACATATTAGTTTGGTATTAGATCTTAGGTTCTTTGGTTGTATTGAGGGTTTAATTCTATTGCAATTTTTTTCCTGATGCTTACAAGGTTGAAGCTCAAAAGAGGAGAAGGAAAGCTAGTGGGAGAAAGTCCTCAAGCTAGTTCAAGGAGAGCACATTTTCCACAATATTCACCACAAGTTTCACCTCAAGTGTCACTAAAGGCCTCACCATTCATGGTACATGAAGAAGAGCCTGACAATATGACTGAGGATGAGAAGGCTTTTAGAAAAACATTCCTTGATATGACTAATATGGCTAAAGTTATTTATGAGGAAAGGAGATCAAGATTGTATGGTGAGAGCTCAAATCCTCTGAAGTGAAATGGAGGAAATGGATACAAGCGTCCAAAAGGGAATGGAGGAAATGGTGATAAACCACCTCTACCTCCACCTTTCTCCTCACCTTCATCTTCACCATCAGCATCTTCTACATCAACCCCTTCACAAACACCTCCACATTCTCCAAAGGGACATGGTAAAACTCCATTTTTAAAACTTGACATAAATTTTGAATTTCCTATGTATAATTGAGAGTTAAATGCTAAGAAATTAGATGATTGGGATTTTCAGCTTGAAGTGTATTGCAGGATACAAAGGATCAAGGATGATGAGACCAAGTTTTAGTTTTCTTCATTAAGGTTGGAAAGTGCAGCACTCATTTGGTGGAAAGCCATAACACAAGAGGATCTGAAGAAAAGAGGTAATATCATAACTTCATGGAATTATTTTGTGGCTACATTAAGAAGACAATTTTATCCTTTAGCATATATGCAGAAAGCTATAATGGACAGGAAAATATTTAGGCAATTAAAGGGTCAAAGTGTGCAAAGCTATACCGAAGATTTTAGAAAGAGAGCATTGATATTGGTCGTAGATTTATCCTCTCAAGACACTTTACTCAAATACATTGGAGGTTTAAATAACTACTTAAGATAGACAATTCTCATGTTTAACCCTACAAATCTAGATGAGGTTTGTGTACATGCAATGCATCTAGAGGAAAGAGGGAAGAATGTTCCACAAGAGGGAAGCAAAAAGCCATTTAAGGGTGGAGACAAAGGAAAGAGAAAATTCAAAGGAAAAGAGAACAAAAATACTTCCATCAAGAAAGAGGGAGAAAAAATCACATGAAAACAGTATTCAAAAGAAGGCCACGATGAAGACCACTATTGAAAAATTCATTCGGCTAAGATTCATCCTGAGATGAGACCCAAAAATTTTAAAAACAAAGGAAAAAAAAAGACATATGCAACTACACAACATGATTTATGATTTGATTCGGGAGATGAAACAAAGATCATAAACATGGGATTGAAAGATAAGGACTCCATTGAAAGTACTAGTTCTTCAAATAACCTCAATTAAACTCAAAATGAAAAGGAAACAATAGAGATTTACATATTAGATTTATCTCAAAACATAACAAAATAGACACTCTATTTGATAGTGGCTCACAAGAAAATCTCATTTTTGAAAACATTGTCAAGAAATTGAATTTGGAAACCTTTCCTTATCCTAAACCTTATCCTTTAGGTTCGGTGTGTGACAATGCAAAATTGCAAGTAACTAGAAAATGAAAACTGAAATTCACCATTACTACAAACTTCATTGATGAGGTAGAACTTGATGTAGTTCCATTAGACATATGTCATATTGTTTTGGGAAGCCCATATCTTTATGATAGGAAATCCATCTTTTATCACCATGAAAGCAAGTATCATTTGTTTAAATATGTTATTGAGTACATTGTTAGAGCACATCGCAAGAAACTAAATCTATCACTTGTGAATGTTGGACACATAAAAAGGCTTTTTAATTCTAACCAGAATTTGTACCTTTGATGATCAAACCCGAGAATTAATCTATTGAGAATGAATCCTTTCAAGGATGTGATACAAAGTTGAAATCTGATTTGGTTGAGGTTTTTAACAAATATGATGAGATGTTTCAGGAGCGTAAAGGATTACCTCCTAAAAGAGGAATCCAACATGAGATCCAATTGCAGAAATATTTTCCTCTTCCTAACATTGGCATGTACAAGATGTCAGTGATGGAAAATGCAAAATTAAAAAAAACAAATTCAAGAGTTGCTTGATAAAGGGATCATCCGACCAAGCAAATAGCCATGCGGGTCACCTATTGTTTTAGTGCCGAAGAAGGATGGTACATGGAACATGTTTGTGGAAGTTCGTGCATTTAACAAGATTACGGTAAAGAACCGTTATCCTCTTCCTAGAATCAATAATTTACTTGATCAAGTGAAAGCTGTTGTGTATTTCACTGAGTTGGACTTGAGGAGTGGCTATCATCAGATTAGGATTGCTGAAGGAGACATATGGAAGAAAACATTCAAACAAAATAAGGTTTGTTTGAATGGTTGGTTATGCCCTTTAGGCTTTGTAACGCTCTGGCTACATTCATGCGTGTTATGAATGATTTTTTAAGGAATTTTCTAGATTATTTTGTGATAGTCTACTTAGATGACATATTGATTTTCAGAAAGTCTCGTGAAGAAAATATCATGCATGTAAAGCAAGTGTTAGATTTCTTAAAGAAGGAAAAGTTTTTTTTAAATATGTCAAAATGTGAATTTGGGAAAAATTCTTTAGTCTACTTGGGTCATATTGTTGGAAGGTGTGAGTTGAAGATAGATCCCTCAAAGGCTGAAATCATTTTTAATTGGCCAAAACCCAAGAATGTGACAGAGGTTAGAAGTTTCTTGGGAGCAGCCCAATATTGGAGAAAGTTCATTTCTAAATTTTCTTCCATTGCATGCATTGACAAGTGTGAAGTAGGTTTTTCAGTGGGGAGACAAACAAAAAAAAACATTTGATGCATTGAAGGGAAGAATCATTTCAACACCCGTACTTGCACTTCCTCAATTGGGACAATCATTTGAGATACAAATTGATGCAAGTGACTATTACATGGATGTAGTGTTGATGTAACATGGTAAGCCCATATGTTTTCATTCTGAAAATTTTAATGGTGCAGTGATTTACTATCCTACATATGACAAGGAATTGTATGCATTGGTGCAAAGTGTGAAAAGGTCGAAATATTACATGATGGGTAAGGAAACAATCATTCACACCGATCATCAACCATTGCAATACTTGCAATAAAAAACAAAGATATAGCAAGTGAGAAACTTCATATGGATGGCTTTTCTACAACAATTCTAGTTGGTGATAAGGTATACAAAAGGTATCTATAACAAGGTTGATGATATGCTTTCTAGACCAATTGTTAGTGAGTACATTATTATTAAGCATAATTTTGTCATGCATGAGAGCTATGTTGAGAAATATTCTTTAGATAATGATTTTAAGGATATATATGTGACTTTGTGTAAAGGTAACCAAGTAGAGGAATTAGATTTTCATGTGCACGATAACTTGTTATATCATCTTGGAAAGCTATGTATTCCATAGGGAGAAAGAGTCAACATCATAAGGGAAGTGCATACTTCTCGTATTAATGGTCATTTCGGTGTAGGTAGAAGAGTGGCACATTTACATAGGTATTGTTACTGGCCTCGTATGCTTCAAAGTGTGTCATGATTTGTAATAGGATGTTATTAATGTATTTTCAGTAATCCTAGCAACATAAAGTTCGGATTGTATGCTTCACTTCTAGTATTTTCCTGTCCATGGAAAATTATTTCTATGAGCTTTGTAGGAGGTCTACCTATGTCTAGGAGAGGTCATGATTATCTTTATGTAGTTGTGGATAGGTTCAGAAAAATGAATATTTTTATGCCTTGCAAAATGCAGGTTACTGCTGAACAAACTACATAGTTGTTCTTTCAGAATTTATGGGTACATTTTTGGTTTCCCACATCCATTGTTCATGATCATATTCTCGCTTTGTCGGGAACTTTTGGTCAAGCTTGTGGGGACTCATGCACACCAAATTGAAAAATAGAACACAATTCCATCCATAAACATATGACCAAATAGAGGTGGTGAACAGAACGGTGATACATATTCTTCATGGTTATTACAGCAAGCATCCTATGTTGTGAGATGAACATGTGCACTATATTCAACATGCTTACAACCGGGCCAAGAATTCATCAACTCAAGCATCGCTATATGAGGCATGCTTGGGATACTTATCAAAATATCATTTATATTTTATATTTGGGAAAGATGTTGCTATTGATGGACATAGTGACATAGATAAGGCCAAAATATTAATTGAACAAGTTCAATTGGTGCATCGAAAAGTTCAATAATATTTGGAAAAGAGTCAAGCCACGTACAAGACAAGACATGATAAGCATCGTGTGGATCACAGATTCCAAGTGGGAGGTGAATTTTGGCTTCACATTAGTAAAGGAATACTCCAAGGAGAAGGTAAAAAGCTGAAACCAATTCGATATGGTCCATTCAAGATTTTGGAAGAGATTGGTAATAATGCCTTTAGGTTGGATTTTCATTCATATATGAAAATCTATGCATTCTTTAATGTTGAATTTTTGACATTATATGAGCCTCCTTTGATTGAATATCAAGGAGAAAATTTTCATATTCCTTCAATTGAAGATTTATCTCCTGAATAACTTGAAGAATTGCAGTAATACACCATCCTTTTCAGGAAAACAAGGACTTGAAAATGAGGTAACATGGAGTACCTTCGTGTTGGGCTCAAAGGAATAAATCCAAGAAAATCCAAATGGATTGAGATTATAAGGGTGAGGGAACTGTACCTTAATCTATTTGTTGACTAAAAATGATCTTTTGGAGGTCAAAAAGCTTCTAGTGGGGAGGAATGATCTAGGGGATCAGTAAAGTGTTCAAAAGTGCTCAAAACTGGTGCCAAAAAAATTATCTCATCTCCCTGAATCCAACGCAGTGCGAATCGCTCAAAACCAATATAGTATGCTACCGATATTTGGTTCTGAAAATTTCCCTAAACAACTAAAACTATTGTAGTGGGGTTGCAGATATGGCCAGTTAGTAGTATGTACATTGACTAGGAAGGTGACTAGGTAGTTCATTGCATTTTTTTTGTGCCAATGGTTCTTTGCCAAGTGTCCTAATTTGGTTGGTCGAATTTTTAAGGTTTTTTTATTTGCTGTTGGTATTTTTGGTTGATTGAATTATTGGAGGCCACGTGGGCCAATGGGTGGCCATCACCTGGAATGCTAGTATTAGTGCAAGATTATGTTATGGGTCAGAGCAGGCCTAACACGATTTGAACTACAGACCTACCGAGTAGCAACACAAATTCTTACCACTCTGCCACGAGTGTTGCTTAACATCTATATTGGAGAATTTATTTTTAAAATTTATGTGGAGTCATGTTGAGGGATAGGGTCAGGGTTAACCCCTAGCCCTAAATCCACCTCAACCCATGAGACCACAGGTTGAGGGGTCGAGGGCACGTTGTTAACCCCAGCCCCAAGCCATGTTTGAACAAACATTACAACAGTCCATTGCAAATTTCAAACCCACAACAAACCATCGTGTATTACCATGGTAACAGAGAAATGGTTATGGGTTAAGAATATTGTCGCACAGATCCAAACTCCACCACAGTTGAACAACCCAACCACAATTTAGAGTACAGTCAGGTTTTGCATGGGAATTCAAATATTAACCCATCAGGTATTAACCAAACCACATCACTAACCATAATTGGATTATGTTCAATCTTTTGCCGCATTAGTTCAAACCTCCCAAATCCTACGACACAGAACTCGCCAGGTGGTCCCAATCTGTCAATTCATGGGGTCACGACGCATTTAAACTGTTCAACAATTCCCTACCAAACCAACGTGAATCACGCCGGCACAGGGTGGATTTGTTACTCCATGAAGCCGAAAATTGCAGAAATTGTAGGATTCTTTGTAGCTGGGTCGAGATTGTAGAACAATTAGCAGAAAAATTACACCAAAGCATAACTCAGTGATTTTTTGACCAAATTGAGTGCAGAAGGAGCCCATCTAGGGTTTTTATTGTTCTGGAGTCATTGGAGAAATTATTTTTGCATTTTGACCACTAAAAATCCATGTAAACACATATTTTGAGAAGATAATGAAAGAGGCCCAACATTGGAAGCTAGACTAGGAGATGTAGCCTAGGAGGGGTGAACTCCTTCATCATTTTGTTGTCTTCTATTTCTGTTATGGTATTATTGTCTCTGTTTTATGCTGCAAAAATGAGTTTCAAAATTTAATTTATGTGCTATTGCAACTTATTTAATTTCCTAAAATAACAAAAAATTTCACTTGCAAACCTTCATAAAACCTTCAAGTTTTATAATATAGATCACTAAAACCTATCATCCACACACAGATGAGAAGATAGAGAGGGTTAACATGATCCTTGAGGATATGTTAAGGATGCATGTCATGCATTAATAAAGGAAGTGGGAAGAGTAACTTCCACTGGTGGAGTTTTCTGATAAAAATGGGTATCAAGAATCCTTGAAGATGAATCCATATGAGGTTTTCTATAATAAGAGTTGTAATACTCCTATCAACTGGAGTTATCCAGTGAATAGGGTGTTTATTGGACCACATATGCTAGCAGAGATGGATCAAGAGAGGCAGGTTATTGAAAGTAACTTAAAGGTAGCAAATGATAGGCAGAAGAGTAATGCAAATCAACAAGGAGCATTAAAGGAGTTACAGGTTGGGGAGCATGTGTACTTTCACATGAAGCCCAAGAAGAGCTCATTGAGGATTGGGTCATGTTCCAAGTTGGCACCTCAATATTGTGGGCCTTTTAAGAGCCTTGAGAGGATTGTATCAATGGCATACAGACTTTCTCTGCCTCCATCACTAAATTTCCATGATGTTTTTCATGTTTCATTGCTTAAAGTATATGTACAAGATGTTGATCATTTGATTGATTTTTTTGTATTGTAGGTCAAACTAGAGGGAGAGTTACATCTATAGGAATAATTCCTATTGCAGTGGAAACAAATCATGCTCCAGAACCGAGCAATAGAGTAAGTTAAAGTGTAGTGGAAGCACTTTAGGACTGATGAAGCTACAAGGGAGATGGTGGTGAGCCTTGGTATTGCACCAAGAGTGTTTCGAATCCTATAGTCTACTCATATTTAATTATCAACCTGGGTTTATTACACAGGTGGAGGTGACAATGCTATATGCACAGTAGATGAGCTCTATTGATGCCATCCTATTCTTAGTTATACTATGAGGTGCTAGGAGTGATTGTTACTCTGAGTGAGAGAGAGAGAGAGAGTATATCAAACTTCTAATTGTAACTCAATACTGAAAAAAAATAATGAACACTATTATTCCTGCAAGAAAGGAATCCATACTAGATTTCACTCATTCATCTATTTAACCTCTACTTTTGCAATGAAGAAACTAGCCCTGACTCTAGCTGCAAGAAAGGAAATTACACTAGATTGCATTCATTCTCTTAATTACTCAACCAAATTGCAAGAAGGGAAGTAATCTATCTTCATACACACAAAAAATGCATAAATCATGAATTTAAATTTACCTACTGCATGCTAGCTTCTGTATTAAGGATTTTATTTCTATGATGGGCTAACACATTAAAACTACTATGTTTTGCAGAAAAAGGAAAAGGATTTTGGGTGGCCTGATGTATCCTTGAACCAAGAATTCAGAGACGGAGATATACTAAGGCTTGTAATAAGTTGAGATGACTTGGAGGATCGATTCTGGAGTGAGGAAGGAGTGAGAAATATTTTACAAAATCCATGTTTTGCTACAAGAAGTCCTGTAATGCGACAAGAAACAGGACGAGATGGTTTTAAGGCTAGAAATGGTGGAATGGAGGTGAGGAAGAGTGAAGGAAAGGTGGATCTAATTTGATGGGGGTGACCAACTACCTTGGCCAAGCTCAAAACCCTTAGAGGGCTTGTCCTACACCAAAAAGGTTGCTCACGGTGGCCATGAAGATGGTTTTCAAAACAGGGATGTGGGTAGAAGAATGGAAGGTAAAATGGAGGAGGGTTGAAGTCCAAGATGAAAGTGTTGAAATGGGTCCTTCTCTAAAGTTGCATCCAGTCCTACAAATAGTACACACACTCATGCATTAACCATTAACAAACTATCATGTTAAATAGTTGAAAAGATGAGTTGAATCAAATTCTATTTAACTTAAGCTAACATTCACCTAAAACATAAATCCAACCTCTAATATACAACAAATTAATGATAAGAAGAATGAACACTACTTTATCCTTTCCAAGAAATCATAAACTAAATATTTTTTTGTCTTTGGTTGGAGACCTTTCTCCTAAAGCTCCAATTGAAGAGGTGAGGGAGAGAGACTTCCAACACAATTTTGATGGTATTTTGATGCTACTGGAATGCAATAAAATCTTCTAAAATACTGAAGCATAAAGGAAAAAAAATATACACAAGAGAGAATGCATCCCATGTATTGGGCCCTAACCCATGAGCTCCAGTCCTCTAAAATCAAATTAGTGAGAGGAAAACCAACTTCTCATTCTCATTTCATAACAAGTATCTTCCATCAAAATGACAATAAAAAATATTTCTAATATCGAGTTAAGAGCTCTCTAGCTTCATATTAAAAATGAATCCTAATGAGCTCTTGATAATGTTTATTTATACTGATGGGAAGCTACCAACAACTCCTTAAATTGTAGGAATTTGTCTCCTTGATCTTCAAGAGGTGTGTAGCTTGGTTCCCTCTTAAAATTTTCTTGCTCGACTGCCTTTGACTTCGAATTGTTGGAGGAGGACCTTAGGCGATCTTGGGCTGATTGTGGAAACTAAGAAGGTGGAAAACCTTCCTATAATTTCTCCTTGTTGTCTAGTCTAAGACCTAGCATGGAATATGACTGAAAAATAGCTTTATTTCCTTCATTTCCTACAATTAAACCATGTTAGTCTTCAAGTCATGACAAACATCCTATACCTTTCTCACTAACAAAAATAGGAAAAAATTTAATCAAATGTGTGTGTGAGAGAGAGAGTTAATAAGTTAAATGGTGACATTATAAACCCTTAAGATATACCTAATGATGAGCCTCATCATCATCCCCCCAGTGAAATGGTTGCTCATCCTCTAAGCAACTTAGTCCTCTCTCCTGCTTTCCTTCAAAGATCTAGTAGCTTCCCTAATATCCCCAGGTAGCTAAGGAGTCCCTTTTGGTGGGTATAAAATTGCAATATATTCTTATTCATCCCACTCCTTTTGGTCCTCCATTTGTTTTCTCCCTTCATGTAGCCCTAGCAGAAAAGGCGGGCTTAGCTTTAATCCCATCCACTGGATTTTCATTCTCTGCATTGCTCTCTTGTAGAAGGGTGTTTTTTCTAAGGAAAAATTCAATATATCTGGAGTATGGTACTCCATGCTCTTCAAGTCAAGTGGTAGTGCATGTCATCTTCTTCGGTATGCCTCCACACTCTCTTCTCCTAGTAATCTGTAGGTGTCATCAAAATGTGATATTGCTTGTGATTGGGTGTGAATGTATCTTAATGCAAGGTCAGCATCATTGGACATAATTTGGTGATTGTTGATGATCCCTCTAGGACTTATGAGTTCTAGCCTTCACAAGAAATGTATTTCAGGATGTGGTAGGCTAC
Source organism: Pinus albicaulis (assembly GCA_034641835.2). Taxonomy (NCBI): domain Eukaryota; kingdom Viridiplantae; phylum Streptophyta; class Pinopsida; order Pinales; family Pinaceae; genus Pinus; species Pinus albicaulis. The sequence goes on from CM076579.1 coordinate 1,560,946,845, forward strand.
CTCATCCCATGGATAAGGTAAAATTTCCCTTCTCACCCCATTTTTATCTTCCATGTGCTTCTCCTTGGCCAAAAATAAGTTTATCTTGGTAGTGGCACTAGTGACCTTGTCTTCTCTATTCCACTTTATTCCTAGGGGTAATGTGGTTACTCTGTTGATCAATTCAAGAGTGATGGTTATGCCTAGTCCCCTTACCACAGTAGTGGCAGTGACATCTTCTATAGAGTGTAGAGCCATTGCAAATTCTCGAGCTATATCATCATCATATCCCCTTAGGAGTTCAAAGAGACCTAACCATTGATGCCTCCTAAAAATGTTTACTACAAGAGGGTGTAATTGAATTCTTTTAGTGTCTGTAGGTTCCCTTCTATTAAATTCTCACCCCCCCCCCACATTTATCTTTTTGTCTGTAACTTCGGTTAAATAGGTACTTATTCTATGGACTTGGTGTCAAATTCACTGGTGATAGGGGTCATAAGAATCTTAACACTTCAAAATGGATGTCTTACTCCCTACCTCTTCACACAACTTTCTCAATTTCCTTAATTTCCTCAATTGTGATACTACTGCATGAAAATTGTTTACATTTTTGTGAGATTGATGGAGATATGGAGGTGATGGCCACGTACTTCTTTAAAATGATATTCTGTAATTGAGGGTGGTATTTTATAAGCTAATTGACACTTTTTTTTGCTTTCATGCTCCATCTCAACAACCTGTAGCACCCTTTGAAGCTTCCTGCAGCAATTTCAAGTTTTCCTGTAGCACTTCCTACACACACAACTAATTGATGATCAAACCTCCTTTGTGGCTTACCAAATTCATCCTTTTCTTAACTATTTTTGAAATGGGCATATATGCGAGGGGAAGTGAGTTGAGGTACGTTGAATTCCATTTCGAGTGGGCTTGGAGTGTTGTGCTAAGATGTTCCTCACACGGTATTTCCTCACTTGGACCATTGGTCCCACTCGAAGAGATCATTCCCTCCTGCCTCGTAATTATCATACACTTATTGTGGTCTTATTTCAACTAATGTGACACTCCAAGTTGCATGCCAACTCTACCAAAATATTTTATTTTCACTGTCGAAGGTGGCCAAGTTAACTGCTCACATTTTAGCTTATTAAAACTCCTCTCCTAGACATTAATTTGTTTATCAAACTTTGCATAGTGAGAGGGTGAGAAATTCATACCTGAACCTTACCTCTTTTTCGATTGGTTGCAGGGTCCTACATGCAGAGAGATAGAGCATTGGAGCAATCATCACATGAGTTGCCTTTGCTGTTGAATTCTTGTTGTGTCTTCATTTTTGTTTTGAGGTGATCACTGTGTTTTTTTTTATGTTCATTTGAAAGTAGGGTTAGAGAAGAGAATATCTATGCATGGGATGGTATGGTGATGAGGGGTTGGTAGGTATAGGTAAAGTGGCCCTTTTTATGTCCTTTATTAGGATAAGAGAGCCCTATATGAATGGTTGTGCCCTCAGCCTTTCCTCTTATAGGTGTTCTAGACTTCCTATAGCACTACAGGATTTCCTCTAGCTTTCTAGGACAGCCTGTAGCAGTACAGAGATAGGATGAAAATATGAGTTTTTATAGCTGATAGGGTAGTGGAATTTTATGGTGGGATGAGTGATGGAGTTGGAAATGAAGTGAATGGATAGAGGAGAGGAAGGGATATGGAGAAATGATGAATTTTTTTCTATAATATGCCATTGTTCATCATCTTGTTAAACATAAAAATATTATTTGCCTTGGTGTTATTCCATCCTTTTTGGTTTTTGGTTTTTTGTTTTGTTTTGGAAGATACGTGGGATGCCTCAGAAGATTTTTTTAACCCATAAGCCTTCCTTGGGTGCCTCAAAAAGGTTTTCACCCATGGATAGTTTATTTCTTTCTCTTTTTTCTCTTTTTTTTTAACTCTAGGATTTCCTCGGGGAGGTTTTCAATCCTAGAGTTGGCCTTGGATGCCTGTGAAGGGTTTTCACCTGGGCCTCTCTATTTTTTCTTTTCATTTTTCTCTAGGAGGGAGATGGATTGGAAGCTATGTGGCTCCCAGTTATATTCACCTCCCTATTGATTGTGTTGATGAATTTTGTCTTGGACATGTGCCTCTTATTCATTTTTAGCCTATAACCATTGACAAGCAGAGGGATACCCTCCTCTTTTTTCTAATTTTTTTTACTCGAGGATTTCCTTGGGGAGGTTTTCAATCCTGGAGTTTTCCTTGGATGCCTGTGAAAGGTTTTCACCTGGGACTCTTTATTTTTTATTTTCCTTTTTCACTAGGAGGGAGATGGATTAGAAGCTATGTGGCTCCCAATTATATTCACCTCCCTATTGATTGTGTTGATGAATTTTTCCTTGGACATGTGCCTCTTATGCATTTTTAGCCTATAACCATTGACAAGCAACTCCATTTTCATAGAATCTCTCTATTCGATAGGGTCCTACCCATATGGTCATTAATATTCCTTTGAAGTCCTTAAATCTGGAGTCATACAATAATGCCCAATCTCCTTCCTGAAATGTCTTCTCTTGTTCTTGTCATTCTAGACTTTCCTTTGTAGTTGTATCACTTCAGTTTGGACGAGTGCTTGCATCTTAAATTAATCCAAACAAGTTAGTTGATGCAGTCTTTCTTTCTATGCCCTTATGATATCTAATCCATTTGCAATGCCATTCTGAGGGCATTATACTCAAATTAAATAGAAAAAAATATTTCTTCCCATAAACCAGATCATATGGAGTACACCCAATAGTTGTCTTCCAGGTGGTGTTGTAGGCCCAAGTGGCCTCCACCAATATGTCTGCCCAATCTCTTCTGTTGTTGCTCACAAATTTGGTAAGGATGTTCTCTAATGCTCTATTGGAATTAGGGGAATTTTGAGGACCAAAATGGGCCTAGTAAGGAAATTATAAAATAATAGTGGAAATAATAAAATAAGATTAGATTACATCATAAAATTTTAGAGGGAAGAAAGAAAAAAACTATTTTTTGAACTCATATTTTCAACTTATCTCCCTATGAGTTTACTAAAATTTTGAGAGACAACACTCATTGGATGTAGAATTTGATTCCTAATCCAAGGAGTACCCATGTTGCATATTTTCGATGGACCTTGCTGCATGAAAAATGAGAAATATATGAACAAATGTGATTGAAATCACTTTTTTCATGTACTTATCATTTTTCATGTAGCAGGGTCCATTGAAAGTATGCAACATGGATACTCCTTGTATGAGAAATTAAATTTTTCATCCAATGAGTACTCGCACTCAAAATTTGAGTAAAACCTTGGAAGAGAAGTTGAAAATATGAGTTGAAAAAGTAGTTTTATTATTTTATTATATTTTAATTTGTTTACATTTTTACTTCCAAAAAGGTGAATCACCCTTCATGGTTGACATAATCATCTTGAACCATATTGGTTCTTATAAATTTTATTTGGGTTTTACATTTTTCTTAGGAGGCCCATTTTATACCTAAAAATTCCCCTAATGTCACTTCCACCCACCCATTTGCTCGAGGGTGATAGATAGTAGAAGTATTGTGCTTGATATTGTGTTGCCTCATGATATTCTCAATTAGATGGAATGTGAACTGAGCCCCCTGATCAGTGACTATCTCCCTAGGATATCCAAAATTGTAGAACACATTATCTCTAAAAAATTAAGCTACCTTTTCTTCTATTTTTGCCTTGATAGCCTTTGTCTTAGCCCACTTGGTCAAATAATCAGTGCATACTATGATGTATTTATTCTGTCCAGATGGTGGATCAATTGGCCCAATGAAATCCATATACCACTTGTCAAACAGATCCAAGGCCACCTAAGGTTACAGAGGCATTTCATCCTTGGGTGTAGGTTTCCCCATCCTCTGACACTGATCACAGCTACTGGTGTATCTCGTGGCATCCTGATGGAGAGTATGCAAATAGTAGCCAAATTTCAAGGCTTTGAAATTTGTCCTCTTACCATCAAAATGACCCCCACAAGGCCCATCATGAAATTTTTATAGGATATCAAAAACTTCCTCTTCCCTAACACATCTCCTGAGGATATGATCTGGTCCTAGTCTGAAAATATTGCCACTAATCCAAGTGAAAGGGGCACTCTTTTTTACAATTCTTCTCTTATCTCTGGATGAAATATTTGGGGGAAACCTCCAAGCAACCAGGTATTTGTCTATGCCATAAAACCAAGGAGAGAGTATTGAGATAAAAAGTAAGTGCTCATATGGAATATGATCATCAGCCATCTCTTCATTATCTGCAGGAAAAGTGAGTTTAGAAAAAAAATATGCAAGATGATTTTCTTTCCATGGCTTATCAATAATGGTTAAATCAAACTGTTGCAACAATAATAACTATCTAATAATTCTAGCATTCACATAAGGTTTTTTCATTAATATTTAATTGTTGCATGGTCAGTATGCACAAAATTTTGGTATTCGGTAATATAATGGGTGAATTTATTCAAGGAATGAACAACAACTAAAATCTCTTTCTCAGTGACATTGTAGTTTAGTTCAACCTTAGACATATTTTTGTTAATGAAATAAATGGGATAAGGAAACTTATCATCCATTTTCCCCAAAGCTACCCCCACAAATTTGTCTAATGCATCAATATGGATATGGAAAGACAGAGCCCGTTTGGGACCTCGAAGTATAGGGGTAGTGGTCAACTTTTCCTTTATGATTTCAAAGTCCTGTTGACAAATACTTGACCAACAGAATTCAGAGTCCTTGGCCAGTAATCCAAAGAATAGTAAGTCCACCTTGCTAAAATCCTTGATGAATATCCTATAGTAATAATCCAAGCCAAAGAAACTCCTGACATCTCTATGTTTCTGAGGAATAGGCAACCTTTTTATGATGGAAATTTTGTTTGGGTTTGCTTGTACCCCTACTTGAGATATGGAGTGGCCAAGGGAAATTCGCCTTCCTCAAGAATTAGCACTTATAAGGACTCAGAAAGAGATTCATTTCAATGCATCTCCTTGGGAATTTTCCCATATTAGAGAGGTCCTCTTGGAAATCATACCCATAGGGAGTGAAATCATCCATGTATATTTCCATAGAATCGTGGACAAGCTCAGAAAAATGCTCAGGAATTCTCTCTGAAAAGTGGCATGCGCATTTCATAGGCCAAATGGAAGAACTCTATAAGGAAATATGCCCTAAGGACATGTAAGAGTGGTTATGTCTTTGTCTTCACGGTTGATCTGTATATGATTGTAACCACTGAATCCATCAAGGAAAGATAATAAATTCTTCCCTGCAACACCATCCAAGAATTGGTCAATGAAAGGTAAAAGGAAATGGTCTTTTTTTCTCTTTTTTTTCAACTCTCTATAATCCACACAGATTCTCCCCTTCCCATTATTCTTTGGGACTAAGATAAGAGGAGACACCCATTCACTATCTGATATGGGGTATATGAACCCAACATCCAAAATTTCTTGTAATTCATCCTTTACTGTGTCCTTCAAGGCCGGGTTCATTCTCCTCTTAGGCTGGCGCATAGGCTTGCATCCATATTTGATGTAAATAGGGTGTGTGCATACTGAAGGATGCACCCCTTTTATTTCTTTGTAATCCAAAGAAAAATAATTTAATTTCTCCCTCAATATCTGACACAATTATTCTTCCTCTTTGGCCGAGAGAGAGGGATTGATCTTTAGGGTTCTAGATGGGACAAATTCTACAATCTTGGCAGGTTCAGGGGTTGATTCAACTAATAATAGCTCAGTTAGAGGGTTGGTTTCAGTTTCTCTCACCATTTCATCAAGTGGAATAGCAGTGGGGGGTTGGCTTTGAAGGATATGGTCAATGAGCTCATCTTCATCAGGTTTTCCCCCTCTGATAACAACATCTAAGGTACAGATAGGGTATGGCGTCGCATGCTACACTTCATTTTGTTCTTCATCCTCCAACCATAAAGGTAGATCATGTTCAATCGAAGGCTTGGCATGAGGATATATTACCAATTGTTTTGACAAGGGCCCATTCTTGATGGTCATGTTTCTAGCCCTACAGTTTATATAAGCATCGACGATAGCCAACCAAGGTCTTCCTATAATGAGGGGATAAAAATTAAACTTGGTTTTGGGTTGAAGTAATATGAATTTAGTAGGATATTTCCAGGAGTTAATGGAGACCATGGCATCCTCAACAACTCCCTCAGGGGCTACTATGGATATATCGACAAGTTGTTGAACTGTAGTGGTCTTTCTCAAAGCTCCCTGGAGGTTGATATTTAACATGGTTTCTCTGGTCATCACATTGATCGAAACCCCAAGATCAATCAATGTATGATGTACAATGATACCATCAATTTTTACATCCACTACTAGACTCCTAGGGTCAAGATATTTTGGGAATATCACTCTCCCCAACATCAAATCAAATAACTGACCTACAACATTGATGGTGGAGGTGTCTCTCTTATTTCTCCCAAGATTTTTTAATAGTTTCTCTTTGATAAACTTATTATACATGGGAAAATTATTAATGGCCTAGAGAAGGGGTATATTTACACACATATTCTTCAATTCTCCGAGAATTTTAGTCTCTTCTAGGGTACAATCGCTCATGAGGAAAAGGAAGTGGATTTACTTGGGGGGTACTATAAGTTCAGTCTCTTCTAGGGTACAATCGCTCATGAGGAAAATAAGGTAGATTTATTTGGGGGTTACTATCTTCCTTTTCCTCTTCAACCTATTTAGGTGGATATGGTGGATTATTGTCTAGGAGAAATATCCTAGACCTAAGGTTAATCTCATTGATCTCCACAACATAGGCAGGGTAAGACATCTCTCCAATGTAAACTTGTTGTGCATGCTTGTTGTTCGGGTTCATATTTGGTTGGGTAGGTATTTAAGGCATCTTAGGTGGAGCAATATGAGTGATTTGAGGTTGAGGTTGGGGTGGAGGCAATAAATCAGGAGGTTGGTTGAGTTGAGGTCACCACCCTTGTGATGGGTTGCTACACTGAGGTTGTTGAGGAACACATGGTTGAAATAGTCAATTGACATATTGAGGATTATATGGAGGGGAATAAGGCCAAGAAGGAGGTTTGGGTCAGGATGGATGATTGGAATAATACTAAGGCTGGAATGGTGCATTCAGGTTTGAATTGTAGTAATAATAATGTGCACCTTTCATGCCCTATTGGTAAGGCTGAGGTCCTTACGGCCTTCTTTGATTTATAAAGGAGAGTTTCTTTGGTCCACCTTCCACCCCTTGGTATACAAATTTTAGGCCAAGTAAGGAATGAAAATTTTCTATTGCATGGTTCTCTTCATAGACTGAGAAAACATCTCTGAAATTCATTGGGAATTCATTCTTAGGGTGTCTTCTAGTGCATCTAGGAAAAAATATAGTTAGGGTTTTTTCTCCTTCCTCTTGTTTCGTTTTGATCTGCATTGTGTCCATTTTCAAAGAAAAGGTGTGCAACATATCACTTTTAAAATCCTCCAACATGTTTCCAATCTCATTCTTAATGGAGGTTGAAGAGGAAGAGGTACTGGTCATGCTTTGAATAACTCTACCTTTTTTCTTGATTGCCCTAGAGTGGTTTCTGAATACAATCTTAATGTCCTCATAAGGTAGCCAATAGATATCTCCTCCAAACAAAATTTTAAGGGTTTCTATCACTTCTTTCATAATCCATCGGAGAATAAATAACTTGAGTGATCCAGGATGAAGGGTGCAGTTGGCCCTCTTGTAGTTCAGTTGAAACCACTCCTCATAATCCTCTAAATATTCATCAGGCCTTAGGGTGATCCTAAATATTTATTCCTTGGTTTATTTGGACCTAAAATAGTCTCTGTACTTGTTTTTGAAGGACTCTTGCATCTCGTCCCAGGTAGTGATGATGTCCCCAGACAGACCCATGAACCAGCGTAAGGCTGCATTCTTGAGGGTGTTAGTCATAAATAATTTTTACTATCCATAGATGAATAAATGTTGGTTCTAGATTTCTAAAAACAATATTCCTGAATATTGAGTTTTAGAAATCTCACTAACTTCATTATCCTTATACTAATTTTTTCACTATTCTACCATTTTTCCATTCCATGGTCACCCTACCACTCCTAAAGGGCTCCTTATGGACTTGTGCCACTCATCGATATCTTATTTTCCCACCTATAACCTCATTACTCTGTTTTTCCCTTGCCTCATCCCTCCACTCCCCATCTAGGGTTACCAATCAGCCTCTTCTTTCCCATGATCACTAGGTTCCTCAAGAATTAATGGTCTCAAAACTACCTTTGTAGGCTATTTATATAAAGAAAGTACATTAAAATTTGGATCTTCAATACATAAATTTTTCAAATACTCTATTTTTACACTTGAAGACCCCAAGCCAAGTTTCAGTCAAATACCAGGTCATTAGGGTTTCATAGGTTGTAGGGTCATCATTGGTGTTTTAAGCTCTATTTTTCCTGTGCTAGAAGTTGGCTCAAATGTGAAAGGAGATCAGCACATGTTTGTCCAAGAAATATTAGAAAATATCCTAAGAAGACCACTCTATCAAATTCAAGTTCTGTAAGAGGTAAATGAGAATTTTGACACTTCTACAGGAGTGTTCAAGAGACTATGAGCAGAAAGTTGGTAAGGTAAGAGGTTTTCTCCTCTATAGAGACATTCATAGAAAGGAGAGGGGAAGTAGCTTGGTTTCAAGGAAAATAAGTTTGTTTGAGCTTGAAGGTCCAGAAGTGTGCCAAATAGTGACAAAATTGCACAAATGACCTAAAGGAGGCACACCAACCAAACATGAAAGAATTTTTTGAGAGATTATTTATGAAAAGGGAAAAAGGTGAGGTGAACTAGACATAAATGAATGAACTTGAAAGGGCTATAGAGAACTTAGAAGACAACATTGATAATTGTTTTCAAGCATTAAACACACCTAGGGATTTGGGAAGATGATCAAAGAAGATGAAAGGCATGGTTTGAACTCCATAGCTCCATGGTGTAGATAAAAGGATTGTGAAGGTGCCAGTGTGTAGAAGCATCCTAAAGAGTGGTCCAGCTCAACCTGTCATGCCTCAAGATCAGTAAGAAAGGTGAAGCCCAAGTTTTCAGCACATGCCAAACATAAGATGACTTGAGCTCCAAGGTAAGAACAAAGAAGTTTTGGAGATACTGCCACTGTGTAAGTTCCTAAGGTTGTCAAAGTGAATTTAGCATGCTTTAAAGATCAGAAAAGAAGAGCCACTTCAAGGTTCTCATGACACCTGCTGAGTGAAATTATTAAAGGACATGAAAAAGCCAAATAAAGTCAACCTTGTCACTCAAGCAAAACCTACAGAGCAAGGAGGATGTAAAGAGTATCAGAAAGAAAGAATAAAACTAGTGTTTTTAGGCACCTGCAAATCAGAAGTGGCCAAAGTAAGAAGCATAGTTTGAACTTTATGATGCAAAAAAAATGTGTTTTTAAAGCTGCTTCTATGTCAAGGTTAATAGGTCTAATCCTCAGGATTAAAATAAGAGCACATTTCATAACTCAAAGAAAACCTGCAGAGAAAAAATGTCGAAAAATCAGTGACAAAGGAATATTAATGAAAAAGTGACAAAGGCTTAAGAAATTTAGAAAGTGGGTTGTAAGAGACTAATTTAAAACCCTTGAGCCTATATCAACTCATCTCAACACTCGAGAAAATCACTGGTTCACTTGCAAAAGTTGGAAACCTTCAGGAGAAAAAGTCCGTGTTTTTAAAGGCAAATCGAGCAAGTTTACCCGGCGTTGCACATCTGGAGTCGTGCGCTGCACGCCTGGGAATTTTCCCCATGAAAATTTACATGGTGCTGTGCGCCTGGAGAAATGCGCTATGCATTTTTCTGACAGGCCCGGAAGACCCAACAAGCTCGAAAAAGAGCGTTGGTACTGCGCACCTGGCACAAGGCCCAAAAACTCTGCCCAAACCGACCCATTGTCCACGTGTTGCGCACCTGGATCAAGGCAATTCCTCTTCCTGACTCAAAATCTCATTTAGCACTACGCGTTTAGCCTGACCCGACAACTCCTTCACCCTGTGCGTTGCACGTTTGGCCAGGAGGGCCTCCACACCCTGCAGGAACTCAAATTACTTCATAAACCCTCCAAATCTCTATCATGTGTCCTCCTAGCACAATGAGAGGTAAGTGGATGCCTTCTTTCATCTTCAAGTGTATTTGATGGTTTTAAATTAAAACAAGTTGGGAACCCTAAGGAGAAAATCTAAGTTTCAGGCTAAAAAACACCACTATTTGAGACACTCCTCCATCTGCATACTAAGAGCACACAGAGAGTTTCCTTGTTGAAAGATTTCTCATTCATCTAGGGTTTTTCCTCCCCCTCATTCAATCATCCCTCACCATCACTCCATTACCATCTTCCACATCAGTTTCATTTGCAATTCTAGGGTTTTCAAAGGCATGAGAAATCAAATGTAAATGAGAGAGGAGGTAATGATAAATCAAGCAATGAGGATGCAGATGTCAATATGTCAAAGAGCATTGAATCAAGAAGGTAGTAAAGAAGAAAAAGAAGAAGAATAGGTTAGTGAGCACATCAGTGATAAAGATAGCAGAGAGGGAAATGGCAGTAAGGATGATTGGCAGTGGCTCAAAGGCCTTGATGACAGTAATAACAGAAGAATACATGACAGTGAGACTAAAGAAACTAAAATGGTGGACATTGGGAATTTTATTTTAACCTACCAAAGGGGATATAGAACAAAGAAAACCTTTAAAAACTAGCTGATGCAACCCCACATGCATCCCAAACACCATGAAGAAGAAAACATCAAATTTTGGCAAGTTTTTGGAGATTTTGGTTTTTGACTGTTTTTTAGGGCCAAGGGCACAGGGCCCTTGGCACTGCGCTTTTTCTTGAGACATCCATTTGAGAAATGGTTTACATTTTTGGATTCCTTAGGCCAAGGAAATCATGCATACCAAATTTAAAATCATTTGGAGCAGTTTTGGTCTCCCAAAAGTGCCAAAAGCACTAAACAAACCACCATTTTTCCTTGTTTTCGGGGCTGGCACTGTGCCCTTATCAGCCTTGGTATTTTTAGTTTTTGAACTATTGAATTAATTCCAGACAGAAAACCAAAGGCATTTTTGGAAAGTAGACTCAACAGGATTTCCAACGAGCTATCACGGAGCTCATTCTAACATCGGGAAGGCCTTCAAAATTCAGCTGCAAGATGACTCATTTTTCCTGTGCAGGTGTTGCGCCCTTAGACCTCACTACTGCGCCCTTATCTACAACATTCAACAAAATACACTCATTTATGGAAAATAGACATTTTATGGTTTTTTTGGGCAAATCACTCCAAATTTAGGTGTTAGGAGTTATTTTTCATTTATTGCATTAGATATTTTATGCCTTGGGCCTTGCATGGTCTCTTTGGACACAAATGATATTTATGAGTAGTTTTTGATATTTTCAAACCCTAGTTATGGTTTTGGTCTTCCTTATAAGTTAAATATAGCATGGAGGCCTCATTATAAATGTTGGTTGGTTTTGGAGAAAAACCTCATAGACTTTGAGTTGTGAGGAGTTTTTGGCTTTGGAGACTTGTAGATATTTTTGGACTGAATAACAATGGAGCCAAGCACTTTGCAGGATTCATGAACATGGATAATGGTGATGTATTTATATTTTTTTTATCATTTTCTTATGTTTTACATATTATGTCATCCTTCTCTTGCATTAGAACATAGATTTTAGCTTAAGTTATGCTGTCAAAAGCTCATTAAGTCTTTATGCTTCTCTTGCTTTCATGTTTTTCCTCTACTTGGTCAGTTTAGAGAATTCTTAGTTGCTCTCTAATCCCACTCATCTTGTTTATATCAAGAATTATTCAATAGAGTCAGTCCCAAAGAGGTTTATGGTTAGCCCTACCCTTTGGAATCACTTAAATATTGTTTTTGAGGTCTTTACTTCGAACTACTGCTGATTAGGTTTAGTTGAAGAGGTCTATGGTTTTCCATGCCTTTTTTCTCATCTTAAATGGCTGTTTTGAAGTTCCTTGTAGTATGATTAAGGAATATTAGGAGTTTCCTGCTTCTTTATCATTACTATTGTTTATCTTACATGTTTTCTTTATCTGAAGGTAGATAGCTAGAGAGGTTAGGAGTTCCCTGCCTCTCTAGGGTTTACTGGATAGTTGTTTTTTAGTTTACTTGCCAGGGTTTGGTCAAAGAAGTATCGTATGCCCTGTCTTTGGTTTTGTCTTCATGCATAGTTTTCTTAAAGGCCTTTCCTGTGGTAGTATTTGACAAAGGATTCTTAACTGCCATTTTTACCTACTATGTTCACAATTTAATGTTCACTTCACTCACCTAAGCCTTGAAGATCCATTTAGTCTTGTTATACTTGCCCTCTGAGGCATCCTTGACCTATTGTTGTACCTTTTGAGACCGTTTGCAGACTCCATAGCCCAATTTTCTAAACCTCTCCTACCCTATCAGCTTCTTCTTGACAACCTACCCAACCAAACAAACCATAATCCCTATAACTAGCCTAAAATCAAAAACACTAAAAACAGACAAGTCAAATCCCTTAAAAAAACATAGAGAGAGCCCTCTTTGAGTCCAGGAAGGATAGGTCCTAGGACTCCAAATACTGGTTTGATGTTACCCATGTTAATTTGTTTTTCCAATCTGACAAATTACGAGGACCTAACAGAGGGTAAAGGGGAAAAATTTCAACTTTTGTTCATCTAAGGCATAGTCATAAGATCAACAGACAACATCAAAATAAAACATGAAAGTGTCAGGGTCCTCAAAAGTTAAAACATGGAAGTGTGGAAGTGCTAAAGGGTTGATGTTTTCTATCCTAGCCTCTCCATTGGTTTCTTTGATGGGAAATACTCCGGTTCTGTTCTCAGCCATAGCTTGAATAGGTGAAGTAGGTTCTTCTTCTTCCCCAATAGGTTCTTCAAAGATCTTAGGTGGGTCTCCTATAGGGTTTTCTAACTCCCTTGTGATCCGAGAATGTAGCTCACAGTCACCGAAGAAAAATTATGGTTGACTAGTGGAAAGTGTGGGGGTTTTAGGTAGATTTTTTTTGGAACTATCCCTAACCCTACGAGGCATGAAATATTTTTTTTTTCTAATATTTTGAAACTGAATGTAAAACAAAAGTAGAAAAAAATGCTTAAGAAGAAATAAACATCTACTTAAACACCTCCCCAACAATGACGCCATAAAGTGGTGAGCCCTCATATTGCACCAATTGTGTTACAACTCCCAGAGGCTAGTCAAATTTAATTATCAACCCAGGGTTCATAAAAAATTGGAGTTGACAGTGCTATATCCACATCAGATGAGCTCTACTCATGCCATCCTCATCTTAGTTCTGTTATGAGGTGCTAGGAACGATAGTTACTCTAAGAGAGAGAGTCTATCAAACTTCTAATTGAAACTCAATACTGAAAACAAATCATGAACACTATTATGTATGTAAGAAAGGAGGTCATACTAGATTTCACTCATTCATATAACTAACCTCTACTTTTGCAATGAAGAAACCAACACTTACTCTAGCTGGAAGAAATGAAACTACACTAGATAACATTCATTCTCTTAACTACTCATTCAAATTGTAAGAAGGGAACTAATCTATCTTCACACACACACTGCATCAATCATGAATTAAATTTTACCTATTGCTTTCTAGCTGATGTATTAATGATGTTATTTCTATGATGGGATAACACACTAAAACTACTATGTTTGTAGTAAAAGGAAAAGGAGTTTTAGTGGCCTAGGGGTATCGTTGAATCAAGGATTCAGATTTGAAGATCAATTAAGGCCTATAATAAGTTCAGATGAAGTGTAGGATATATTACAGAGTGAAGAAGGTGGCTCCCAGCGTTGCTATATGAATATGCTACGTGATCCATGTTTTGTTACACAAAGTCCTATAATGCTACAAGAAATAGGTAGAGAGGGTTTTGAGGATGGAAATGGTGGAATGGAGGTGAGGAAGAGTGAGGTAAAGGTGTATCTAAGTGGATGGGGAGTGAGAAGCTCCCTTGGTCAAGCGTAAAACCCTTGGAGGGCCTATCTTGCACCAAGAAGGTTGATCACGGTGGCCATGAAGATGGTTTTCAAAACAGAGCCATGGGTAGCAGAATGGAAGGGAAAATGGAGGAGGTTGAAGTCCAAGATGAAAGTGTTGAAAGGGGTCCTTTTCTGAAGATTTAGGCAGTCTTGCAACCAGTACATACATGCATGCATTGACCATTATCAAACTATCATGCCAAATAGTGGAAAATATGATTTGAAACAAATTCTATTTAAGTTTGGCTAACATTCACCTAAAACATAAATCCGACCTCTAATCTACAGCAAATTCATGATAAGTTTGAATGAACACTACGTTATCCTTTCCAAGGAATCATAAACTAAATATTTTTTTATTTGTGGTTGGAAACCTTTCTCCTCAAGCTCTAATGGAAGAGGTGAGAGAGAGAGACTTCCAACACAGTTTTGATGGTATTATGATGCTACTAGAATGCAATTAAATAAACTAAAATATTTAAGCATAAAAGAAACATAAATATACACAAGAGAGATTGTAGCTCATGGATTAGGCACTAACCCATGAGCTTTTGTCCTCTGAAATCAAATCAATGAGAGGCAAACCAACTTTTCATTCACATTTCATAACAAGTCTCTTACATCAAAATGACAATAAAAAATATCTATACTCTAGAGTCAAGAGATCTCTAGCTGCCTATGAAAATAAAATCTTAATGAGATCTTACTCATGTTTATTTATGCTAATGGGCAGCTACCAATGGATCCCTAAAAAGTAGGAATTTGTCTCCTTGATCTTCAAGAGGTGTAGAGCTTGTCTCCCTCTTAACATTCACTTTCTCTGTTTCCTTTGACTTCGAACTATTGGAGGATGATCTTAGGTGATATTCGGATGATTGTGGAATATAAGAAGGTGGAAAACCTTCCTATAATTTCTCCTTGTTATATACGCAGAGCCCTGCCATGGAATATGACTCAAAAATATCTTTATTTCATTTATTTCCTGCAATTAAACCATGTTAGGCTTCAAGTCATGACAAACCTCTTACACCTTTCTCACTAAGAAAAATATGAAAAAATTTAATCAAATGTGTGTGTGTGTGTGTGTGTGTGTGTGTGAGAGAGAGAGAGAGAGAGAGAGAGAGAGAGAGAGAGAGAGAGAGAGAGATTGTAACCCCTTAATATATACCTAATCATTAGCCTTATTAGATGGTTGATTAGATGCGGGAATTATATCCTTCTTTCTTTGCTAGTTTAAGAAAATTTCTTTGGTGTGTGTGTGTGTGTTTGTGCATTGCAAATATTGCAACTAGCTTTGTTATAAAAATACAATAAGCAATATGTTATAAATAGTGCATCAAGATGTGTTATAAAGCTCAAATAAGCAGTATGATGGTCTTGCTTTCAGTAGTTGGTCATTGTAATTACTGCATCGAACTATGTTATAAAGCTCCATAAGTAGTATGTTTGTTAGGTTCAATAGGTTGTTGGTCATAATATTCATACGAATATCGAGGATGGTGTTCCCCCAAGTAACAACCCTAGGTTTATTTTCCATGTAAATGGAAGGACATTATAAAGGAAAATTAAGAACAAGGACATGGGACACATATTCTAAGTTTATTGAAGGGGAACACATTGGAATTTTCATTGGCAAAAGGAAAAGGTAAATAAATGGGAATTAAATCAAGAAATAAAGGAAAATAGGATAAAAGGAAGAAGAAGAGACAAGAATATGCATGCAAGGGAAACTGAAGTAAATTGAAGGAAAAGAAATGGAAAAGAAAATAAAAGGAAAGGGATAGAATTCTATGAATCTTTTAGTCACTCTTAGTTAATATTTTTGACTATTGGAACTTTGAAAGAGAGAGATAGAACACTAAAATAAGAGAAGAAACAACTTGGACAAAAGGAATCAAGCAAGAAAAGAACAATCAAGGAAAAACAAGGGAGTGTAAGGAGAATATTGGAAGAGTATCTGCAATAGGAGGATTTTGCAGGTAACGGGTTCCATGTGTGATTTCCTTGTTGGTATTTGAATGCATGGTGCACACATTTTTTTATGTGATTATTTTTCTATCATTGGCATGGGATTTCCTGGATTGATAGTTTGTTTAGATTCATGTTGACATTTACTGGATATCCATGGAGTGGCGAGATTCATTCTTGGTTGAGCTTTGGAAATTTGGAAGATTTTGGATCCAGGTGAAGTGGTATCAGGAAAATCCCAAGGGTTGGGGGTAGATATGGTTTTCTCTGGGAAGCCTTTGACAAGTGGGTGGATATAAGAAAATTCCTCTAGGTATGGTGAAGAAATTTCGAGGCATCCAAGATTGTGCTGGATTGGTGATATCTAGACCTATTTATGTGAGATCATTGTGGCTTGAGGGTGGATGTGGTTAACCTCTGGAGTCCATTTTCATTAAATTTGGTTTATCCCATGTGATATCACATTCATGCTTGGAATATGGCATGGGGGCGATTGACTGAAAAAAATATTTGGTTCAGCCTAATCTATGGTCGAGTGGTGCGTTGAAGTCCCTGACTTGGTTGGAATTTTCATATGTTATTATGTGTTTGGTCTTATTGAGATTAAATAACACAAGTTATTATTTTATTTATGACTTTATGATTGTTTTTCCATGGTTCCATTATGGTTAAATGTTGGTTATAATAATGGTATATTTCTCATGATTTGATGTACCCTTGTTATGTTTCTTTTTCATGATTTGGAAGCGTTTGTTATTTCTATATGAATGCATGAGCTAACATGTGCTTGTGAAATTAGTAAGAGAGGAAAGTGAACATTCTTGATGATCCTAAGATGATTTAATGAATTAGTGAACAAATATGCATTCATGAGCTACATTTAGTTTATCTACAAAGTGTTTACATAAATGATTGTTGTGTGATTTGTAAATTTGAGTATGAATAGAGTCTAGAAATTGATTCTGGAGGTTCCTATAGATGAATGATATAGTTCTATAAATTCATGGGAAGATCTGGGAAATGGCCTAAATACTAGCCTAAAAACTTGAAACAGGGCTTCTGGCCGCACACTGAAAACTGATTAATATCAGTTGTAGCCACACTTGGAATGGGTTATGAGTACATCTCAAGGCTTTTGGCCACATACACAGGCCTGTATGACTGCAACTAGATTGTGAAGTGAGTCAAAAAGGTAGTTCCAGTCCAGGAAAATATTATCAGTGGGTGTTATATGACATATGGGTGATCAAGTGTTCTCGGAGGTTGTAGTAAAGTTTAAAGATACTAGGCCCCACTTCCATAACTGGAACTTGGATGTCAAGTAATGCATAATAAGTATTAGCTCAATTTTAGTACCCTGTAGAACTTGTAAAAGGAATTAAATGTGGGGTGGGGTGTTACAAGGGGTTGAGGAAATACTTTTGCTAGTACAAGGTAAATTTTATACATATCCCCATAGATTCTCTAACTGATTTAGTATTTTCCTTCATGGAAATTATTACCAATTAGGCATTCACAAATATTATTAGATTCCTCAATACCAAATTGAGGAGCAACTGTACTCTGACCCTTTGAAACATAGCAAGTACGTGGCAGAGTGTAATGACAATTCGTTTTATGCATATGTTCCATATTATGAAGCAAGTGTATTTCTCCCTTAAATAAAAAAATGGGGTCTTTTGTTGGAGGGTTCTTGGTGCTAATATAAATTTATTTTGAATTGTAAGCTTTCCCGGATAGTGTTTAAGAAATCATTTAAGTTTAACTTGGGTGATTTTTAAGGCAATGCAATATTTTCTAGTTTGTTTTAGATATGTAACCATTCATCATAATATTATTTTCCCCTACAAGATTGTACCTATATGATTATGGTTGGCTATGGTTTAGAGGTCGACCTATATATTTTCTATAAATGTAGAATATTAATATAATATTTTGATTCTCTACGTATCCTATCTATTCATCATGAAGTTGTTATTGAAGAATTTATTGTTTATATGGTGCATAGGTTGTCTTTTATTAAAATTTACAAGATTGCGGTGGTAGAGTCATAATGGTTTAAAACTTGTAATAGAAGAGACTTATTAACTTCTAGTTTAAAAACCTATAATTGAAGAGACATATGAAGTTCTTGACCTAGATTTTTTTTTAGTATTGGAAAGTATGTCTTTGATTCCAAGGTTGTTCCTATGTTAGAAAATGGTTTGAATATATCTTAATAGAATAATATAGCTTGTGTAGTTAACTAAGTTTCCATGGTGTCGAAACATCTTACCGTGCTTTCCGTTTTCATAATTTCACTATATTGGGTAACCATCATTTTTCTGGATCAATGATATATTCTCTCAGGATTCTATTCCTATAATTCAAATTTTTGGGTTTGGTATAGAAGGAAACCCGTAACAATTATCTATATATATATATATATATATATATAAACCTTTTGGAGTGAATAAGGGGGTGTGTTACAATTAGTCAAGAATAACTATAAGTGCAATAAATTGAGGTCATTTTAGTCATTAATACTCATTAATGAGTTAAGCTCATGTATATTAAATGCTTTTTATATTTTCTATTAATAAGCTTGGAACTTTCATTGGGTAGGGAAAAGTGTGTGCATTAGGCAACCAAAATAGGGAAGATTAGTGTATAGTAAAAATACATATACATGAGATAAAAACTATATATATATATATATATCTACAAAACTTTTTAGAAGTGAATAAAGGGTGTGTTACAATTAGTCAATAATAACTACAAGTGAAATACATTGAGGTAAGTTTAGTAATTAATACTCGTTAATGAGTTAAGCCCTTGTATCTTAAAATGTTTTTATATTTTTGTATTAACAAGGTTGCCACATTCATTAAGTAGGGAAAAGTGTGTGCAGTAGGCAACCATAATAAGGAAGATTAGTATATAGTAAAAAAACATGAGTAATATATATATATATATATATATATACTTTTTGGAGAGAATAATGGGGTATGTTACAATTAGTCAAGCATAACTGCAAGTGCAATACATTGAGTTAATTTTATTCATTTAAATAATGATTTAAGCCTATGTATATTACAATGTTTTTATATTTTTCTATTAACAAGCTTGGCACTTTCATTGAGTAAGGAAAAGTGTGTGCATTGGGAAACCATAATGGGGAATATTAGTTGATAGTAAAAAAACACGAGTAAAAAAAACATTATTTTTATAATTCTGTCTCAAATATTTCTCCAATATTACAATAGCTCAAAAGCATTCCTATCCTTCAAGGCTTTTAATACAAAGCATAATATTATCTTCATAATTTCCACAAAACATTTTATACTTTTGGTTTATGTGACAGTATGATTTCATATGATAGTAATTAGCTTAATGTTGAAGTATGTATTATTGTATTTTTTTTGTAAGGACTGC
This sequence comes from Pinus albicaulis, assembly GCA_034641835.2. Classification (NCBI taxonomy): domain Eukaryota; kingdom Viridiplantae; phylum Streptophyta; class Pinopsida; order Pinales; family Pinaceae; genus Pinus; species Pinus albicaulis. The sequence goes on from CM076579.1 coordinate 1,560,966,297, forward strand.
GCCAGTATAGAAGTTTATGAGATCAGTCAAGTGTCGGTTGTTACCTTTCCTCCTTAACAAGACAACGCTATGATGGATAGCATGACTATTGGAAAGAAAAAAATGGGGGTTGCTGGTTTAAGTGTCTATGCCCATGAATTTTCTTGTGCCTATGTTGTTGGAAAGAAAAAATGAATTCATTTTAACCCAAGGCTCAACTAAGGGTTCCAACAAAGAGCTCGCGTAGTCTAGCAATTTACTGAAATTTTCACTCCTTCGAATCGAAGGAGAGTCTCACCCGAGGATATCCATAAGAATAAATAATTACATGGAGTTTATATATCCACACTCATGAGTTGCAGAACCATTAAAATTATCATTTTGAATTAACAAACTTAGAACACTTATTCATGGACTAGGTGCATTCATAAAGTTTTAAATGGGTGAACACATTCTTAGATTACTGTCATAAGTCCCATTTTATATGAATGATCAAAATGAATTTGTTACATCTAACATGATAACATGGATCGTAACATTCTAAGAATTATGCATGGTTTCATAAATAGAGAAAAATGATTGTAACTTACATGCAATTTAGAAAATACAAACTAAAAATATTACAACTACAACATTCCCAAGAGCTCCTGAAGACTTCAGCTAAGAACAACCACGTTCTTATCACATATCAATTTTTGTTAAAAAATATTTATATGGTAAAAATTTTCTTGGTGTTTAAGGTTACAATTTCTCTTAGGATTTTATACAGGATTTTCATTATGATGGTTTCAAAATATCCAATTATCTCCCACCTTCATGTCTCCTTCCGCCTCCATGTCATATGTTCGTTTCCCGGTCAGTTAAAACTATGTTTTTCCCTATACAACACATTAATTTTAAACATGGTTTATAAAAAAATGAGAACCAATTTTCAAAAATTGAAAGCGGTTTTTTTCTGATAACATCCTCATATATGAAAACCTCCCTCAGTTTTCTAACAATATTATGGTTTGAGAGATCGGAGAAATCTTTGCAGGCATTAGTTCTCAATTTTTCCTATTTTTGGCCAGTATTTTCAAATACGGTTTTCGTGCAGGTGGAAATGAGTTTTCAAAACCCAAAAGAGGTTTTTATTTCTAACATATGTATGTAAAAAAACATCTCTCCATTTTTAGACAAACATTATGGTTTTGGAAATTTGAAATAATCTTTGAAGGCACATTTTCCAGAAATGTCCTATTTAGTCATCTTTCTGGAGAGCAGCGTCTCGCCCATTAGTGATGAATTTTGAGAAATTGGAGGAGGTTTATGTTCCTAACATTCCCAAATACAAAAACCTATCTCAGTGTTTACACAGGTATTACATAATGAGAGATACATTCACATCTTCACAACCTATTTGTCTGCCTATGCAAAATCTTGTTTTAGACATCCTTTTTCAGAGAATATTGTGAACAACGGGAGCAACATTTTTTTAATGGAGAGATTTTTATCTCAAAAACAAATTCATATACAATAACCTCTTTCACTTTTTAAATATCTATTTCGGATTGAGATATTCAAAGGGATAACTGGAAACCATGTTTCAGAAATTCGAGAGGAAAAATCTCAAAGACAGTTACTGTCTTGGACACCACCTCATCAAATAAGAGTTCCTATCAGATTCAAATTGCTCTTCTTTATCACCAGAAATCAAAAAAGATAGTGCTAATTACATTTATTAGTTTTTAATTTTCTATATTTTAGTTCTATTTGTGTAACACAGTTAGAGATATTTGTAATAAATCTTGATATTTTTTTCTAGATGTTTAGTTTAGAAATTGTATAAATACTTCATCATTTGAAGTATTTTATTTTGGATGCTATGGAATTTATGTGGGAACACTACTGTATTCAGTGATTTTGGGAGGAACTAATAGGAAAAATTTGGAGCTATTGTGGTGGGATTCATGTGGTATGTGTTTTAGCAGTGTTTCTTCTTCTGTTGTCATATATTTAAGAGTATTGTGCCTTCCATATTCATTTACATGTCTTATGTGATTGATTTATAATTTTGATAAGAATAATTCATTATTGTGATGCTATGTTTTGGGGAAATTATCACAGTTTTGTTCACTTTCTTCTGATATAAACGAATTCATGATTCCCATGCTTGTTTCAAAACCCTATCAATCTACCATATTCATTAGGATACCTTGAAAGTTCTAAAGTGTGTGCCTACCTTGCCCCATTACATTTCTGCAAGTTTGATTTTCAGTGCCTTGACCTAGTTTTTCCTAGACCTAATTCACCATCCATCAAATCCAAATCAATCAAACTTAGAGACTGCTATACCTAGCATAAAATCTCCATGATCCATCCCATTTGGTTGTGAATCTCATTGAGAGATCCCTCTCAACTTAGTAGGGCTAGCTACTAGGTCAACGTGTCATGTGGTTACCTTTGCTGGTCTCCTTCTCAGACTTCGGAGATCTGGTGGAGTGATAGCACATGCGAACTCGTTTTCTCCTTTCTCTTTTATTGTTGCACTCATTTGATCCAATACCACACTCAATTGATCCTGGTTTTAAATACCTCAGGTCAATACCTTGGTTCTTTTTTGACGATATCAAACTTGATTCCTGATTTCTTGGCACTCTCCCTTGTATTCTGTTGTGCGAGTTCCAAAATGAAACTGCTACCATTTTGAGTTTTCCAGTGCTCTGATTCCAGTAGTTTCAACCAAAACATCCTTCGCAAATATTTTTCTTTCCAAAAATGTAGGAACCAACATGCCTCGACCACATCCTATTGAATCACCCTCGAGTCAATGTGGTATTGCTGGTTCTGAATCTATTGTGGGGTGACTTCCACTTTCTTCAGTGGAGGTTCCTTCAAACGGAGGACCCAGCTATGGAACATTCTGTAGAGCAGAGTCCTTAAATTTGGAAAATCCAGACATAGATAGAGTCTAAGAATCTAACAGGGATGAAACCTTAACTAGAAATTCTATTACAGTCTACTCGGTAGGATCATTTTCCTAAGTGTTGAAAATCTCTTGTATTTACTGATCCACAATAGTGGACAAGGTACTGAGTGTCATGAAGTGATTTTCGGCCTCCAACCGAAGGTCATGGGGAAATCGTTTGGTATTCTGAGCAACATCTTCTAACTGAGTAATATATTCTTCAATACATCTTCCTGATCTAAGATCTTCTTCTTAGCATCTAGATGAAAAGTAACCATGGCCTGTTGGTAAAGAATTTGGGCATTTGTGTGTAAAGGATTGATTGCAACATTTTTCTTTGTAACCACTCGATTGGCATTAGAAATTCGACAAAACACCTATTGAGATTCTTGCATGATTTGTAGCAATGTAGCACGAAGAGTGGACGTATTTTGTAACTACTCCTGAATCTGAGATCTATAGATGGAAGACGGGTTTATTATGGATTAGTGCATAGTCTGAATAGTACTCCGAAGCTCTGCTTTCTTGGAGACTAATTGACATTAGGGAAATTTTGAGGTCTAAAATGGGACTCCTAAGAAAATTATAAAATAATAGTGAAAATAATAAAATAATATTAGATTACATCATCAAATTTTAAAGGTAAAAAAGAATAAAAAAGAATAAAATAATAAAACTACTTTTTCAACTTGTATTTTCAACTTATCTCCCTAAGTTTTTACACAAATTTCGAGAGGAAACACTCAATGAATGCATAATTTAATTCCTCATCCAATGAGTAACCTTGTTGCATACTTTCAATGGACCCTACTACATGAAAAATGAGAAATACATGAAAAACGTGATTGCAATCATGTTTTTTCATGTATTTCTCATTTCATATTGCAGGGTCCATCAAAAGTATGCAACATGGGTACTCATTGGATGAGGAATTAAATTTTGCACACAATGAGTACTCCCGCTCAAAATTGAAGTAAAAAATTAGGGAGATAAGTTGAAAATACGAGTTGAAAAAGTAGTTTTAGTATTTTATTATTTTTTATTATTTTTACTCTTTTACTCCCAAAATGGTGAATCATCCCCCATGGTTGACATCATCATCTTGAATCCTATTGGTTCTTATAAAGTTTATTTTGGTCGTACATTTTTCTTAGGAGGCCCATTTTGGACCTCAAAATTCCCCTAATGTGACAAACCTATTTAATGGCACTACAACATTCATTAAGGGAGCAGGCGAAAATATCTTCAGGATGCTTGATAGCATAGGGGGAAACAATAGGCCTCAATGTTTGCAGTTGAGTATGGACCTCACTAATCTTGGTCTCCAATCTTTTATTCTCAAATTGTAGTTGAGCTTGGATGGCAGCTACAATATCCAATTGATGTTTTTGTTCTTCACAAGCAACATGAAGGTCACTGCGTTTATTCTCATTATGGACAAAAAGATGCTCCAATTGGGACACATAGGCATGGATTAAGTGGATTATCTAGGGGGGTGATAATTTACAAAGACTATAAGTTGAAATAGCATTATATGGGGGAATACGCAATTTTAGTGGTTGTCGACTAGCAACCGACCTCTCGGACTACTCCAACAGAGAGGGTTAACAATGAATTGTAGCTCTTTGGTTCTGAATAATCTGATGGAGAACAGGGTTGGGGATGAAACTTATGAGGTCGTTTTACTATTCAACAAGGAAAATAACTTGACGACATTGGTCGATGTCTTTCATTAACTCAACAACCTCCTTGACAGAGATAGGTGAGGGGATAAGGGAGGGTGGCTGCAAAACAACGAGAACGAGAGATGGACTAGTAGATGGTGGAGAAACAACATCAGTGGCCACATGAATCGACTGAAGGACTATAGAGTCAACTTCCATTTCAGCGGGATATTGAGGGGAAAGAGGCGAGTTTTGATGGTTATATAGAGTAGCGACGGATGAGCGAGACATAGCATCAGACACTGCATGCGGAGATAGGGGTGTTTCTTTTTGAATGGGGACAACAATATCAGTACTCGGGATGTCGACATTGAGATCAATAAAGGTTGAAGAAAATGGGATATGATGAACCTGGTAGGGTGACAAAGGGATAAAACCTGTAACAGGCGGACTTATAGAAGTAATAACAGGTGTTGCAGTAGTCATGGGGTAAGTTTGTGTTCGTGGAGGGTTTTTTGAACATATGAGCCAACTATAGACCATGTGGCATGGGAAGAACTCAGACGGTCCTTGGCTTTCTTCAAGAAGGGTTGGAGCTCCTCCATAACACCTTCATAGTGCTTGTGGGAAGTAGATGGAGCTTCCTCGACTGACTTCATGTGATCAAAATCATAATAGGGTTTCCCTTCTTTCTGCCATGTGACAACTCCAGGACAATAATTAAATTTTGAATTAAAATCATGCTCATTAATATAAAATGTTAACGATGCATGGAGAAAGTAGCATTAGGGATATGCATCGATCGAATGTAGAAATTAGCATGAGTACCAAAACAAACTAAAGGAGAATATATGTCCAGAAAAGGAAGTGGCACCCTTGAAAAAACACGTGTCACCATAACTATCTTAGCATACCCTTTCCCGAAAGCAAGGTCGTTGAATTATTTGTTAAAAGTGTCCTTGGTGTTATGCCAAGGAGCATACATGGAGGCAAGTGGTTCATAATGTGTAATGGGAGCAAGGTCAGAGCCTTCTAGAGGGCACCACAGCGACATAGCCATAGGGATAAGCAAGTAACCATAAACAAAGTGAGTGAAGCAGTTGTAGACATCATTGGATGCTTCAAGCAATTCATTGAGGAGGTAGCTAGACCAATCATTAGGAGAATTTTTAGGTCTAAAATGGGCCTCATAAAAAAAATGTACAACTAAAATAAACTTTATAAGAACCAATAGGATTCAATATGATGATCTCAACCATGGGGGATGATTCATCATTTTTGGAATAAAAAAAGTAAAAAGATTAAAAAATAATAAAATAATAAAACTACTTTTTCAACCCATATTTTCAACTTATCTCCCTAAGGGTTTACTCAAATTTCAAGCAAGAATACTCGTTGGATGAAAAATTTAATTCTTCATCCGAGGAGTACCCATGTTGCATACTTTTGATGGTCCCTGCTACACGCAAAATGAGAAATACATAAAAAAATGTGATTGCAATCACGGTTTTTATGTATTTCTCATTTTTCGTGTAGAAAAGTCCATCAAAAGTATGTAACATGGGCACTCCTTGGATGAGGAATTAATTTTTTCATCCAACAAGTATTCCCGCTTGAAATTTGAGTAAAACCTTATGGAGATGAGTTCCAAATATGAGTTGAAAAAGTAGTTTTTTCTTTTTTCGCTCTACAATTTGATGATGTAATCAAATCTTATTTTATTATTTCCACTATTATTTTCTAATTTCCTTAGAAGGCCCATTTTAGACCTCAAAAATACCCTAATGTGAGGGATTTGCCGCGAATACAGGCCTCAACGACACAGATAGCATCCAAAGTACATTCTCCCCGAGTATGATGGCACATAAGTTTTGTTGAAATGAGAGTAGAAGCAACACGAATTGGCATGTCATTAATAAAATATATAACAACTCATTTTCCATTTATGGTGGTGTGATACTTCTTATACAAATTGTTCTCATTGGTTTTCTTCACCCACTTTCTAACTATCTAAAAGGCTGACTTGACATTGACACCATATGAAACTAGTCTTGTAATATTGTGAATGTCAATAGAGTGGATGGGGTATTCTCGGTCCAACAAGAGAGAACCCCCATGGAGTCGACTAATTAGAAATTTTTTATAGCAAATAATTTCGTTGGTGGTCCCGAACAGAGAAAAATCCCAGATAAGAAGAAGGGTGGACTGTTTTTATCAGACTGAATGTAGAGCGAATTTTCAAAGAGGAGAGAGCATTGGGGCAGGTGTTTTTCTCCATGAATAATTCTATGCAAAGTGTAGGGAACAAAGCATGGTTGGAAAAATGACTATTTGCCAACAGGTTTTTATCATACTTACCTAGAAAATCATCCTAGCAATGGATTATGGAATCAATGGGATACATAGTGACAATGGTTTTAGTTTGAAAAATCATGGTGGGAAAATGATAGGTATACACAAATCGAATGGGAGGATGGGGAGATGAGGATGAAATAGAGGCATGTGATCGGGGAGCCAAACTGAAAACTGTGAATGCACAGGCAACAAAAGTGAAGAATGAGGAGACTCAGTCAGGAAAATATAGAATGAAGAAGGAGATTTAGCCATTAAGTGTGGGAACTGTGTTTTGACATCCAAATTAATGACAAATGATCCTGACATATACCAATGATAAGGTGACGTAAAGAAAAAATCAAACGGTAAGAATAAAATATTCTCGAGACTTGAAATATGGACGAAATAACTAACTTTGCCATGATTGGGAAAATTGACAGACTGGATAGGTAATTATGACTCTAACACGACCGAATATGAAAAAATATCCCCAACCACAATGGGTTGTGGTGGATCACAAAAAAATGGAAGGAAACTTGTGGAAAACTCAAAGACTACAACAACCTAAATAAACCATGGACACTTATTGAAATGACTAACCTAACTCCTACTAACTACTCTCCCTTACAAGAGAGATAAAATCAATCAACATTAGAATTAGAAAAATAGGGCTTCAGGCGAGTACCATCAAGTTGAACAACTCGAACAACTCCAGAATATTTAATATATGCATCATATAAAGGACCAAGCCAATGAATTTGTAGCTTACCAAGGTGCTTGTAGTACATGCTATCGTAAATTAGTACTCGGTCTCCAACTGAAAAGGAATTATTCTCGAAGTGGCAATTGTGCAGGCCTTCTGCTGCTCCTTTTCAACTGTATGATGAAAATAGACAAGGAACCGAAACTACTCCAGTTGGAGTAGCTCATCAACTCTTTATAGAATTGATTGATCCTCGATCATTTGAGTGGCATGTGTAGTGAAACGATTGGGGACAATGAAATCTGTACGAACAAAAAACTCATTTCCATACACCAACTCTAATGGGGTATACATATTCAATCGTTTGAAAGTTGTTCTGTAAGCCCACAAAGTAGTAGGAACCCCTTCATCCCAGTCATCTCTATTTGTAGAGAAAATCTTTGTAAGTCCCTGTTCTAAAATTTTGTTAAACACCTTGATAGTCCCATTAGTTTGTGGATGGTAAGAAGTGCTTTTATTATGCTAGATCATAAATTTTTTTAACAAGGCCCTAATTGTTTCATTAATAAATTTAGAGCCTTGAGTACTTTTCATACTGTGAGGACAACCGCACTTGGTAATAGTATTCTAAAAAATAAATCTAATGGCTGTGTCTGCAATGCAATCCTTGACTCGAAGTTCTTCTACCCAACGGGTAAGATAATATGTGGCGGTGATGATGTAGCGAGCATGTGATGGCAAGGAGGCGGACTGATGGGACCAATAAAATTGACAACTCATTTTTCAATTGCAACAAGTGTGCGTACCAGATGTATAGGCATCTCATCCCTTTGCGAGGGTCGACCAACCCATTGGAAAATACTGCAAGCCCTCACATAATCCTTCACACATTTAAAAAGAGTTGGCCACCACAAGGTAGCCTGTAAGACCTTCCTAAAAGTAGCTTTACCTCCAACATGTCCTCCTGCGACTGTAGCATGGCACTCACATAGGATTCCTTCACGTTCATGATCAAGGATACATCACATCAACACTTGATCAAGGCCAATCTTATACAACTGGCCTACAGTCAATTGATAGTTAGTTGCATGAACAACCATATGCTTCCTATGTGTTGTAGTATAATAATACGAGCATTGTCTTGTTGCGAGAAAGGCAACAATTTCCTCTAATTATTCTTGGACAGCTTCAATAAGGAACAAATGTGAATTAGGTAATGCATCATCAATAGATCCTCCTAAATATTTTGATTCCAACCTAGATAGGTGGTCATGCCCAATATTTGACCTCCATGGCTTAACAATGACTTCAAAAGTAAATTCGTGAAATAGTAGCAATCAACGACAGATACTTCCCTCCAACACTGGCTTGTTGACTAAATATTTTAATGTCGAATGATAATTCATAAAAGCTTAAATTTCCCTCCCAAAAAATAGTGTCAAAAATTCTATAGAGAATAAACCATCGCTAAAGCTTCCCTCTCCATGGTAGTATAGTTCTTTTCTGCACTAGAAAATTTTATGATTGTGAAATAGATGGGATGATCTAGGTTAATCTCTCTCGTTTGCATCAATATAGTGCCCAAGGAAATCCCTGATGCATCCACATGAACATGGAATTCCTTGTTCCAATCAAGATAGTCTAATATTGGCGCGCTTGCAAGCTTTTATTTTAAAGTATTGAATGCAACATTACATTCATCGGACCACACAAACTGTTCAGATTTCTTGCAAAGCTTCTCTAGTGGGGCCATAATAGAAGCATAATTGTGAATGAATATACAATAATAACTTGTATATCCCAATGTGGAACACAACTGTCGAATAACCTCGAGGAGTTTCATTTACTCGAAAAGTAGTCTGATCCAATTGATCCACTTGTGTATACAAGGATTGATGTTTATCCATATGGTGTTAGGTCCCTATATTACTAGTTTAGGCCCTTATTGTTATTAGTGTAGCCCCCTTATTGTTATTGTTGTACCCCTGTAACCACAATATTGTTATTATTGTGCCCTTACATTGTTATTGTTAGGTCGGCTAGGATTATATTATGGACCCATGGACTCCCATATATAGGAGGTTTTGGTCATTTATATCATCCAATAATTGTTCATTTATGTAATGTATTGGAGGTTTCCCCCTCGAAGTGGTTGATTTCTAAGGAGTTGATCTCTATTTTCTTGTATTTTTGGAGTTGGTTTCATCACATTTGGTATCAGAGCTTTGGATTCTATGGTCTTGCTGCTCCAAATAGGTCATCGTGGAATTTAAGCAATAATTTTTTTCTAGGAAGGGTCAAAAGCTGAAATTTGTAAAGTACGAATCTGAAATCGTGAGGAACCTCTTGTAAAAATTTCAGATTTTGGTTCATAGTATTTTTAGAGATATGACCTGGAGAATTTAGGGTTTTTTTAGGCTCCTAAATTTCAATGAAAATAGGTCATCTTGGAATTTTTGCTATAAATTTTCATATACAAAGTTTTAAAAGCTGAAATTTCTACAGTGAAAAGCAGAAAACCTGAGAAACCTCTTGTGACAATTTCATATCTTGGTTTGCAATATTTTTGGAGATATGATCTGTGGAAGTTAGGATTGTTTCAGGCTCTCAAATTTCATCTCAAAGAGGTGACTGTGGGAAAAACATCATAACTGTCTCTCTCTCTGAGCATCAGATTGAGATTTTGTAAGAAGTGGTCGCAAGTACGTGGACTGTAGATTTTGGTATATCATTTTTAGAGCCGAAGGAGGTAATAGTGACACGTGGCAAGTCGTACAAGTTCGCTCTACTGAACCAGTCCACAATTAGGTCATTGTGGGAGATTGGGATGACTTTGTCTTGAAGAATCCAAATTAAGTCAGACCTGTGGCATTCGAAAGAAGATTTAGAGGGCTACTTGAGGGCTGAATTTAAGATATTGAAGATCCAAAATCACAAAGATAATTCAGTTTCAATATTGAGCTCCTCAAAAGCAAGAAAAAGGTGTGTATTTTTTCGAATTACATAAGTCTCGTTTGAAGAAAAATTAGTTTGAATTTATTCCAAGGGCATATTGAAGAATAGATATCAGTATTGGTTTCTAAAATTCCCCCTAAAAAGAATTCAACACCCATTAAGCCTTCAGAAGGCTCTACTATGACTCATGAAGATGAAGAAACACAACATGAGATATCAAAATTACAAGAGCAAGTGCACCAAATTTCGCTATCACAAAGAGCAACAAAAAATGAAATGGAAGTTTTGAATAAAGGTATGGAAACTAAGATGGATGGTTTGAAGAAAGGCGTGGAAGCTAAGATGAATGGTTTGGAAACTAAGATGGATGGCATGGAAGTGGGCATGGAAGCTAAGTTGGATGACATGGAAGCTAAGATCGATGAAAAAATGAAAGACAACATGGAAAACATGAATAATGATCTAAAAGTAGACATCAAAGTTTTGGAAAATTTGATACAAGAAATGTTTCCTAATGGCGAAATGATAGTAGAGGAAACTCATGATGAGAACAAAATAAATGTTAATTGTGATTTTATAAACTCTAACGTTGGATGAAAGAACCACCATATTCCAAAGATGGATATGAGGAAGTTTGATGGCAAGGATCTTGTAACATGGATACTACAGATGGAGCAATATTTTGATCTCAATAATGTTCAAATCACACAAAAGGTACGCATTGCAACTTTACATTTAGAACAAAATACATTTGTATGGTATCGATGGCTTTTCTCTCGTAAAAAAATTGTCACTTGGTCAATTTTTATGGGGGAAATGATAGCACATTATGAGGATACAAAAAGCAACCCCTTCTTTAGCCAATTGATAAATCTCTAACAAAAGGGTTCAGTGGTGGAGCACATTGAGGACTTCCAAAAATTGAATATAACCTGGTAACTGATATTCCAGAGGAACACATGATTGATGTCTTCATAGGGACTTTAAAGGATAGCATCCAACATGAAGTCCACGTTTGGGAACCTGATTCATTAGAAAAGGCATTCAGGTTGGCACAAAAAATTGAATGTAAAATTATGGCGACAAGGAAGCCTACCACTCACATATATAAAGATGGAAGTGTTGCTCCTCCTAGACTTCCACAACCTACAAGGTTGACACCACAACAATTGGAAGAAAAAAGAGCAAAAGGGCCTTGTTATAGTTGTGATATAAAATACACTAAAGGTCATAACTATGTTGAGAAGAAATTATTTTACATAGATTGTGAAGAGGAAGAAGAAAATGAACAAGAATCTTCAAAAGAAGAGGATATACACCAGGAACCAACCCTAGAAGAGGAAGAAATGAGTCGGACCATATCGTGTAATGCATTGGAAGGAATTACCACTCCTCAAACTCTCCAGATAGAAGGACATATCAAAAATAAAAAGGTAATAGTGTTGATTGATTCAGTTAGTACCCATAATTTTATTCATTGTAAGGTAGCCAAGGAATCAAATTGTTTCCTATACCCAACACCAGAATATCAAGTGATGGTTGCAAATGGAGGAACTAGAAATTTCTCTGGAAAATGCCATAATATCAAGCTAAACATGGGGGAATATGTATCTAATAGTCCAATGCTTTCCATTCCTATGGGAGGTGCTGATGTTGTACTAGGAGTACAATGGTTATAATCTTTGGGGATGGTAGCTTTTAATTTTCAATAAATTTTCTTGAATTATTTTCAGAAGGAAAGGAAGTCGAATTACGGGGTATCGCAGGGAAGCCGAGAAAAATAATAAGCTCTAATGTCATGATAAAGCTTATGAAGAAAGAACAATGAGACATAATTGCACAATTATGCTCACTAGAAGTTCTAATATCAAAAAAATCTATTTCTGTAGATCTCCAAAAATTATTGGACAATCATTACAAGGTGTTTGAAACTCCCAAAGGAATCCCATCTATTCATGATCATGATCATGCTATTCATTTGATTCCAGGAAGTGTTCCTCCAAACATTAGGCCTTATAGATATCCTTATGTCCAAAAGAGCAAAATTGAACGTATGATTGCAGAAATGTTAGAGGCTAGTATAATTCAACCTAGTCAAAGTTCTTTCTCTGCTCTAGTAGTATTGGTGCACAAGAAGGATGGATCATGGCACATGTGTCCGGATTATAGTGAGCTCAATAAGCTCACCATTAAAGATAAATTTCCCATTCTTGTGATTGATGAATTATTGGATGAATTACATGGAGAAATTTACTTTACCAAGTTGGATCTTCGTTCGGGATATCATCAAATTAGAACGAAGGCTGAATATATTCCCAAATTTTTTTTTGAACTCATGAGGGTCATTATGAATTTTTGGTCATGCCTTTTGGCCTTACCAATCCACCTTCTGCATTTCAAGGGTTTATGAATTCCACTTTCGAACCCTTCCTTAGAAAATTTGTGCTAGTATTTTTTGATGATATACTAATCTACAACAGGTCTTGGAAGGATCATGTCTCAAACTATTGCAAGAGAAACAATTATATGCAAAAACATCCAAATGTTTCTTTGGAGTACAAGATGTGGAATATCTGGGTCATATTGTATTTCACGAGGGTGTTAAGGTAGACCCTAAAAAAATTAAATCCATTAAGGAATGGAAAGTCCCCACAACCATAAAGCAGTTGCGAGGATTTCTCGGGTTAACAGGGTATTATCGCAAGTTTGTTAGGAATTATGAGAGAATAGCAACACCTCTAACAACATTATTGAAGAAAGATGCACTTTCATGGACTCTTGAAGAAAATAAGGTCTTTGAACATCTTAAAGATGTAATGTTCCTAGCACCGATATTAGCTACACCAGACTTCAAAAAAACCTTTATTATGGAATGTGATGCCTTAAGAAATGGAATTGGTGTTGTTTTAATGCAAGAAGGACGACCCATTTATTTTGAAAGTCGTCCAATCAAAGGAAAGTATTTGTAGAAAGCTATTTATGAGAAGGAAATGTTAGCAATACTACATGCACTAAAAAAATGATGACCTTACCTAATGGGAAGACACTTCAAGGTAAAAACTGATCATGATAGTCTTAAACACTTTTTGGAACAAAGACTATCTTCAGAAGAGTAGCGAAAATGGGTCACAAAGATGTTGGGTTATGACTTTGAAATAAGCTACAAAAAAGGGAAGCTAAATGTTGTTGCAAATGCACTCTCAATAAATAATGAAGAGGTGGAAGCATTTCTTTGTGCCATTTCTATTATCCAACCAGATTGGATAACCGAAGCAAGTGATGAATGGAAGAAGGACGAAGAAGTGTGGACACTCATTCAAAAGTTGCAGCAAGATCCTAGTACATTTGAAACATTTGGTTGGAAAAATGATTCCTTATGGTACAAAGATCGCTTATATCTTTGTAAGAATTCCCAACTAAAACAAAATATTATTTTGGAATTTCACACTTCTCCTTTAGGAGGACACTCAGGATTTTTAAAAACTTACCACAGGGTAAAGAAATAAATTTTTGGGATGGCCTTAAATCTGATATTCAAAAGTTTGCGATGGAATGTTTGGTTTTCCATCAAAAGAATGTTGAGACAATTAAAACCCCGGGTCTTCTACAATATTTATCCATTCCAAGTCAACTTTGGGAGGATATTTCAATGGATTTTATCATAGGATTCCCTAAGTCCGAAGGAAAGAGTGCCATCATGGTGGTAGTTGATAGACTTACCAAGTATGCACACTTTTGTGCATTATCTCATCCATTTAAATCAAGTACAGTTGCTACTACATTTATGGACACAATTCAAAAGCTACATGGAAACCCAAAGGTTATTGTGAGCAACAGAGATCCCAGTTTTACTGGAAATTTTTGGACAGAGTTATTTTATTGTTTGGGTGCTCAATTAGCTCATAGCTCATCTTATCATCCTCAATCCGATGATCAAAATGAGATAGTGAATAAATTTTTGGAAGGATATCTTCGTTGTTTTGTATCTAATAAACAAACACAATGGGTCAAGTGGTTACCTCTAGATGAATGGTGTTATAACACTTCCTTCCATACTACAAAAAAAGTGACCCCATTTATGGCACTTTATGGATATCATCCACCATCCATCACTTCATCTTTAGGAGAAAATTATAAGGTGCAAGCAGTAGAATATCACATGGAGCATCAACAAGAAGTTCTCCAACTCTTAAAGGATAACCTAAATTTGGCACAAAATCAAATGAAACAATAGGCAGATCAACATCACAGCAAGAAGTTTTGATGTAGGAAACTGGGTATTTTTAGAGCTACAACCATACAAACAAATTTCCCTCAAGCAAGCTAAGAAGGATAATAAATTATCGCCAAATTACTATGGTCCTTATAAGGTGTTGCAAAAGATTGGTAATATGGCATACAAATTGGAGCTTCCCGCTTCTTCGCCACTGCATCCAATTTTCCATGTTTCATGCTTTAAGAAGGTTATAGGTGAAAATATTCCAGTTCAAACAATATTTCCAGAACTTGATGAGGAAGGAAAAATCATATTGGAACCTGAAGCGGTCATGGAAACAAGAACTCGACAGCTACGAAATCGAACAATTTCAGAGTATCTCATCAAGTGGAAGAACTTACCCACTAGAGATTCTACATGGGAGGATGAGAATTTTATACAGAAGCACCTAGAGCTACTCAAGCGTTGAATTTATGTTAGGTCCCTGTATTACTAGTTTAGTCTCGTATTGTTATTATTGTAGCCCCCTTATTGTTATTGTTGTACCCCTGTAACACCAATATTGTTATTATTGTTTCCTTACATTATTATTGCTAGGTTGGCTATGATTATATTGTGGGCCCATGGAATCCTATATATAGAAGGAGGTTTTGGTCATTTGTATCATCCAAGAATTGTTCATTTATGTAATGTATTGGAGGTTTCCCCCTTGAAGTGGATGATTTCTAAGGCGTTGATCTCTTTTTTATTATATTTTTGGAGTTTGTTTCATAACATATGGTGATTTTGGGATCCACATAATTCAAAAAATAAGTTATTAAGAACATTTGAATACTTTTGTAAAATAGGATATGACCGAGTTTGGTGCCAAAATTTGCAACATATTTCACAATAATGTGTTGCATTCATGCCTGGTAGACTCGGGAACGATTGGAACTAAGTATGACCTTGTTAAGGTAAGGCATAATATACCTATGCAACTCCTACAAGAGGTTGCGGTGGAGGACTTATTGGTGTACTGCATTCTCTTGGGCCCCGTAATCGCGGGCATTCTGTTTGGAGCCCCATAATGACATGATATTACGATGACCCCATCAGTCTATACTCTTATTGATATATTACCATAGCTTCAATTTGCAAATATTTCTCCAGAGTACCTTGGATCGTACTAATCCTCTGTTGCGAAAGAGGAATCCTGGTCATGGGTAGCAAAGATTTGATAGAAGAACCCCTATGATGATTAGTATCAATATGATATGATAATTTACTCATGGAATCCTTGAATCGTTTCATACATTGTCAGGCTAATTCCCCCTCCCTTTGGAGGATGTCCAATAATTCTGTTAGTTCTTGTTGATTTGATTGTGGAAATTTGAACTCCTCAATAAATTGTTTTCTCACCAAATCCATACGAGGGTTAGGATTGGCATCAATCCACTTTATAAAACATCTCAATGCCCTGTCCCTCAGTGTGGTCTGAAACTCAATGACTTTTTTAGCATCAAGCGTCTAGCGGGCTCGCCAAATAGCCTCACACAAATACCAGTGTTGCTCAACGTCTTCACCCCCCCCCTGCAAACTCAGGGTACCTTGTAAGATACCCAACTATAACTCCATCCATGGTCAATTATGGTGCAAAACAATTAAAAATCCTCTTGAACCATGTTGTAATAAAGTAATTGAACTCGACTGACTAACACTACTAGAACTAGTTGCACCTTGAAGTAATTACTGACCCTTAAGAAATTTTTATACCTTTGAAAAGACAAATTTTGGTCTTTGATATAGTACCAGGGCAACGTTAGAGGTAAGAGGTGTAGGTATGATTCCCTATTGTAGGGTATTATTTTTTGATATCAAATCATCTTCAAATAAAATTCATCTCATCACGAAATGGAGATCATTGTCCACTGGTGTATCTTCATTTGATCTTCTAACTACCTAACTATCTATCTCCGATCTCTGTAATCCTTCTTTCGCTTCATGCATCATAGTAACCTCTTCCAAACCCTTTTTCTCAGTTGTGATTTTACTTTCGCTGATGAGGGAAATAAATTCCTCCCTCACTCTCTCTTTAAGATTCTGTAGTTTCCATTCCCCGCGTCTTCTCTGTTGAACTCTTGACAGTGTTGCCTATTCATTGTAAGTCTCTTATTTTGGGCCTAAGTTCCTGGAACTTATTCTCACACCACTCTTCAATGATCCTTTCTCTTCGCAATGCTCAGAAATATATTGCTTGCCGCAAATATTCTTGATTCATTATCATGTTTCATTCATCCTCCCACATCAATGCAACATTCCTCCTCCCTAGTCTTTTCTCCCAACACAAGTGGTTTATGTTGCCATTTTATCTAGTTGGAACTCCAACAAGTGGTCTTCGACTATCAGTACCTTAATCCAATACAATATTTCCTTTAATAATTGTCCTCTCATGCCAAACTTAAACATTGCTTTTGCATAGGAAAATGACTAGTGCTTTTCAGCTACAAATTCAATAATGTAGGCTTCAAGAGTTGTGTTAACCCATAAATCAACGACTCTTGTTAACTCTATATATAACAGATGAAGATCATCTAGATCTGTCATAGTCCAGTTCTTCTACAACCTTGGATGATGTGACCCTCCTTTATGACTGAACCAAGTAAGCCAATTATCTAGGTTCTTTGGAAAATGACACTGAAATAACTCATACTCATCATAATCGGGTTCAATATATAGTATTTATTCTCTAACCTAGTCTAAATTATTTTCCCTAAGTTGTGCCTGCTGTAAGACAAAGAAATATACCTCATTATTCCACTAATTTTGTATATTGCGACGGCTATACCACGACCGCGTGATCTAAATCACCCTGTGGTAAAACTAGAGGCCCTAACAATGGAACCATTTGTTGGCAAGAGAATTTAAATTCAGTTTGACGCAATGTTCGACCAAGGGTGCCAAGAAAGAGTACGCGTAGTCTAGCAATTTTCTGACATTTTCACTCCTTCGGAATCAAAGGAGAGTCTTACTCGAGGCAATCCATAACCATAAATTATTACATGAAGTTTAGATATGTATAGTCATGATTTTCGCAACCATTAACATTCCCATTCTAAATTCACAAACTTGGAACAATTATTCACGAATTAGATGCATTCATAAAGTTTTAAAGGGGTGCACACATTCTCAGAATACTATCAGAAGTCCCATTTTATATTATTGATCAAAATGAATCTATTATATCCAACATCATAACATGGGTCGCAACATTCTTATACTTATATGAGAATTTATAAATAAAGAAACATGATCGCAACTTGCATGCAGTTCAGAAAATAAAAACTCAAAATATCACATCAACAACTACAACATTTCCAAGAGATCATGAAGACTTCAACTAAGAACAACAACACAAACTTAATGTCTTCTTTCTCTTTTATCCTTGCACTCACTTGATCCGATACTATGCTCACTTGATCCTAGTTTTCAATACCTTAGGTCAATAGCTTGGTTCTTCCTTGACAATATCAAACTCAATTCCTGATTTCTCGGCATGCTCCCTTGTTTTTTTCTACACAACTTCCAAAATGAAAATGTTTCCATTTTGAATTTTTCAGCGCTCTAATTTGACAAATTCAACCAAAACATCCTTCGTGACTATTTTTATTTCCAAAATTAAGGACCCAACATATGCTTCTAATTTAAGATATGTTATTGTCTTTATTTCCGGGTCGTTTGGGATGTTGGTTTACAAACAATAAAGAATGTAATTTAACATCCATCCGTTCTTGCTTACTATTCCTCCACCTTTCAATTTTGTTTCAAACTCATAAAGTTCAGTAAATATTTTCTCAATATTGATTTGCAATTGTGGTAAGGATTTCCCTTGTCTGTTTTTTTAGATGGCTTGATAAGGGCCAAAATTACATATTTGAGTTACCCCACAGTTATTATGTAATAGAGACACAAACATATAAATATTCTAGTGCTCTCAAATAAGATCTAACAAAAAAGAAGTAGAAATTTTCTAAAAATGTAAAAGATCTAACAACATCGAAGTATAAATATTTTGAAAGTGTAGAAGTTCTAACAACAACAAGTAGAAATATTTTTAAAGTGAAATTGTCTTCCATTTGTTGTTCTCCATTGAATATCTAAAATCTTAAAAGAAATATTTTTTAAGAACTTATGTTATTCTTTAAGCCCAATTGAATCCCAAGACCAAATTATAAACTCCCAGAACCATTTATATTTGGTTTCTATCTTAGGTGTGTTGTTGAAGCATCAAAGTATGCTACCTCTATATTGGGGAATCCGAGAAAATTATGCAAGAAAAGGGATAAGATGAGTGGTATTTGGGTACACCTTGCAAAACATATTGTTATTGCAAAAATATAGGGGTTTCATTCTTCGTCATGCTATAAGGCTATGGATTTTTGAAAGAATAGAAAATTGAAAGACCTCAATGGTAGTGTGAATCAATCTACCAACACTCCTATTATCACCCTAGTAATTTCTAAAGATTGTGGGCTTTTGGATTTTTTCAGTTTTTAAGAAAACTAGGGGTAACCACAAACCTACTTTGGAAATTTAGGATCTAGCCTTCCTAAATTTCAGAGAGGGCTCTCTCTTTATGATTTAACTTTGTTTTGTTTAATGTTTTAGGCTAGTTATGATAGAACAATTGGTTTTGGTTTTGAAATGTTTGGTGGATAATAAGATTACTTAAAGACAAATTAAAGAGGGATCTACTGGTCCATTGGGCTATGGAGTCAAAGTCTAGAAAGCAGTACTAGAAGGCAAGACCAAGAGGATGCTATTGTATTCAGGGCAAGGTAGATAACCCTCAGAGATTTGGATAGATTGTTTTGATGAGATGGCTTGCTTTCGAGATAAAGGGTAGTGAAGGATTCTTTGATTCGGAAAAAGAGGAAGGAGGCAGGGGTCAAACGAGACTAGGAGCAATTAAGAATTCTTAAATTCAGAAATCAGCAGAAAGCAATAAAATGATTAAGTAGTTAAGACAGGGAGTTCTTGCACTAATCCTAAAATAATTATCCTAATTAATCATTAAGATTGAACAACATATATGAAATTGTATGTAACATAGAATCGAAACAGTGAAAGGATAGATGCACTTTACTCTTCAAATTATCGCATGAGTCCTGAATTATGAAGCCCAATAGGCTATTTTCCAGACTGTTGCTTTAAAATCAACACATGTGAGCCTCCAACGTACAAGAAAAATGTCTATAATGTTCTTAGAAATTTTATTCCACACTAAACACTTAATAAACTGAAGTATTTATACAAATGTTTATTACAAATATCCTAGAGAGATCTAGGAATAACTCCAGGAAAATAAAAATATCTTTACATATTAAGAGGGACAGCTGCTTAACAATGTTAGCAAGCTGTCCTCTTATCTAGAAAAAATAGAGCTAATCTTATCAAACAAAACTGTTTGTTAAATAAGTTGTCCATGCTTGTTGGCATATTGCAAAATATCTTTTTGGAAGATGTCTTCACTAATACTCTTTCACTTATACTCTTTGACCACTGTACTTTATCTCTGATACTCTTTCACGCTGTTTATTCACCATGCTACTGTTGTAAAAAGGGAAATTACTATAGTCAAAATTAGCTGACTGTTTTTTCTTTCTCTGATACACTTTAACTTTAGCCTTTCACCCTGATACTCTTTAACCTGATATTTTCAATTCTGACTGTTGTAAAAATATATTTTTAAAAAGTAAAAAATCAAAAGAAAATATTGTTTTTCATCCTTTTCAAACTGACTACTTCATCTGCATTTTTTTATTGTATGCTTCTTTGCTACTATAATAAATCTGTGAAAGTCTGCCATTGTTCAACATATGGTATCTTTACACTCTTGAGTTTGCTGTAGTTCTCATCTGCTTCAGTGTACTTAGAAAAATTTGGCTTAAGTACAAACAAATGTTTGATTTCATTATGAAGGAAGAATAAATCTTCAATGTATTGAAGGACAACTTTCCCTGTTGGAGATCCCTGTGGAAGTTGTTTATTCACTTGTTCTTTGGCATAGTCCCTTATCTTCTTATCATATTCCTTTTGGTCCATTAATTTTTCATTGAATACATGGATGTCTGGGATGCCTGCTTGTCTTAGCATAGTATACTTTGCTAAAAACTTGGTAATAGAAAAATTCATAGAATCACATTTTTCTTTTAAGTTATTCATCAAAGTTCTCTTTGTTAATACCTTTTTGATTTGCAGTATAGTTTATGTTCTGTCTTGTATCTTCATTTCCTCTAGCTCAGTCCTATTCTTACTGTTTAAGAAGGTAATTAGCTTTTGTGCTTGTGTTGGTTTATCTACTAATTCTTCTGTTGTCATTTGTATTTCATTTTGAACTACAAGAAGGAGATATCTTTGTTCATAAATTATCTGAATTGATGGCCATTGAAGATGTATGGCCTCAATAATGTTGGTCCATAAGTGATTTCTTATGTAAGGAATATGTGTAGTGAAGCTCAAATCCTTTTGAAGACTTTTTACTTGCTCTTCAAGTCTTTCAACTTTTTGTTCATAATTATTGGCTTTAATCAGTGTTGTTTTATTGGATGCCTCCATAATCTGAATCTGTTTCTTCAAACTGTTGATTTCATTGGTTTTCAATGTCATTTCTTCCATTTCTTTGACAATTTGTCATGCATCATTTGTTTTTTTCACCTGTGATGTTGAGGATTCTGTTTTGGAATTAGTAGTTGATTGTACTGACACTGCAGTTTCCAGTGGCTCTTTGGGTGCTAACTTTTCTCCCGAAGCAGAAGGAATAGCAGCTGTAATAATAGGAATAACTATGGGAATAGTTGAAGCATCAGTTTCCTTCACAATTTCCTTTTCTTTCATCAGTATATCTAATTGAATTTCCATATCCTTAATCTAGGCAGTAATATTTATTATAAATTGCATCATATCGTCTTTCTCTTTATGTTCTTGAAGTATTTCCTTGCTCTGTGGGTGCTCACTTTGAGGAAGTTTTAATTGTTTCATCAAAGTAGCAATATCATCATTTTTCTATTTGATTAATACTTTAGCAGATTGTATATTAGATGGGTCAACTCCTATCTGTAGAATCAAATCTTCTAAGGCCTTGATCCTTAGATCCTTTGCATATAAGGAGCCTTTATCAAGCTTCATCTGATCTTGCAAATTGATAATAGTATTTTGCAAATTGGTGACACTCATGGCCTTTGTCACCATAGTGGAATATAGCATCTCTGAACTATGTCGATGGAATTCTATCTGATCCAACTCATGTACCTTTTTAGTATCTACTTCAAAGTCCATATTTTTGTAATCAACCATTGTTTTTGGAGTTGAAGTAGTAGGCTATAAACAGGACATGATCATTTTATTTGAAGAATAATAAAATGTTGTAAGCAATCTATCCTGATTTCTTGGCTTCTTCTTGAGAAATTGAGAATAAATCTCACTTTTAATTTCTTCATTTCTTTGTTTAATCTGCTTATATCTATCCTTAATATCCAAATCTTCTTCTTCAGTTTTTTGAGAAGAAAAAGTTTCCATGTTCACCCGTTGCTCAATCATTTGGGTCTCTTTTCCTTTAGATGCTGCTTGTTCTCTTTCAATATCTGTCAAAGTCTCCTTGATTATTGTAGTGGCCTCATCATTACTGACCTCTGGTTCATCTTCAACTTCAATAATTTTTTCTTTGCCTATGGAGCCAAATCTTAGTCTTTTATTGTAGATGAGTTTGAACTTGGTACCTGAGGTAGTTCTTGTTGTATAGGATCCCTCATCTATGTTCCTTTTGTTTGAAAACTCTGGCTGTCTAGGAGTTACCATGGCAAGTGTGGTATCCTTTTTTCCTGTCAGTCGTGTACTTACAGTTACGTCTACCAATGTATTTTCTGTCCATTTTGTTTGATTGGAAAAATTTTCAACATCAGGCTTTGGATCATGTATAAATAGAGGTAGCTTATTTTTAATCCTTATACTATTCAAAAGACCTTGGGATCATAATTCCAAGGGAAACTCACTTGAAATTTCATCTCTGATAATCTCTTTTCTATTTCTTTCTCAGCATCCCTGTTATTTACTATGATTGGACCAATCTGACATTTTAGCTTAAACTGTGTCTTCTTTTTGGATGCCATAAAATGGATAGCATCAACATTCAATACCTCTCTCAAGTATTCTAAAGCAAAAACTCTAATAGTCAAAAAGTTAGGTAACTTATATGGAAGAAAATTGGATCCAGATATTCTTAATTCAGTATGCTTCTCATATAAGTACAAATCTCCCATTTTACATTCTTCTGACAGTTGTAATATTCTTTTCATCTCTTCATTTACTCTAGGTTGTTCTAATTTTTTTAGCAAACTCATGGTTGGCCTGATAAATAAATATGTGAAATCTATATAACTGTATTCATTCCCTTCCTTTCTCAACAATGATTTCCAGAAGACAACTGAGAGAGGCTGACCCTCTACATTCATTTTATACAATGTTATGGGGAAGTGATCTGCTTGTGAGAATAAGAACAAATGAAATAAATAAGAGGAATACCTAAATACCCCTTTAGTGGGTAGCTTTGTCAACTGATGATGGATGGAATCAACAATAAACCTGGAAAAATAAAAAATCACAGCAGGAGGTTGACCAGGAGACAATGTAGAAAAAAATGCAAGGATAGACTCATCAGTAAACTCATCAGTGAAGTATCCTAAGATGAAGGATAACATTGAGATAACATGCCTAGAACTCTCTGGAAACTTAGAAGTGGAATAAGGAGGGTTCAATTTTGGGTTGTCCACGTGACTGGGCATGAAGTTCTAAAAAATCATGAATCTTTTGGGGAAGTCTAACCCTAAATATAATTGAGTCAATGCTTTAATGGATAGTGGGACTGCCCTAGGGTCAAATTGTAGCTGCAACATTTCATTGATTTACTCAGCAGTGATAGAAAAAAGGATCTCCCTGTCATTATTCACAATGGATCTTTGATCTGGGACATAATACTTTTGGCATAGTCTTATCAGGTCCTGACCAGAATGAGTTACTGGGACTATATATTTAGGTAATTTTGTATCCCAGAGAGGCATTTATTCTTTATCTAAAAACTTCTCATAACACCAATTGTGTACTTCTAATAGATTTAATTCTACTAGAGGGTCCACAATTTTGTAATATACATCAACCAAGGGGATGATTTCTTTAGTGGACACTAGAGGTTGAAGAGGATTTACAGTTACATTGGTCTTAGCAGTGATAATAGGAGTAGACTTTGGAACTTTTGTTGCTTCAGTTTTGGGAGGTTTTGACCCTCTAGGCCTAACAGGTTTGGATTCTCCAGCCTTTGGTGTGAGTTTATTTTTTTTCATTTTGAATTAACTACAACAATATTATACAGTTTTATATAGTTTATTTTTCTTTAACAGAAGGAAATTGAGCAACTTTATAGGCAAGGATGATAGCAGTGGACAATTCAATGCTCAAGTAGGATTTTTAGGACACAAGAAATAGCTTAAGACAGAAAACACGGGTTTTCTCAATAAATGGGACTGTAAAAAGGGGTTTTAATGTTTTCTGTGAGTTTTAAAACCTTTTGGATAGTGGAATTTGTCTTTCGACTGAGAAATAGACTTAGAAATGAGCTTTTCTATAAATGGAAATTTCTGGGAAAAAAATTGCGAGGGTTTGCCCTGTTTTTCCAAGGTTTTGGTACAGAACTGATGGGAAATTTAGCTCTTTAAATTTCAATTGGTTCAATTAGTAGTCAAAATTGTGAAATTGCAGGCCAAATTCAGGAAAATACCTGATTTGCAGGTATATTGATAGCTTTGAGAAGGGTTTCAGAAACTTTTATGGTTCTTGCAATGCTGGTGAAGAAGAATGGCTTCAAATGTTCTTCAAACAGTAGAGCAGTGGTTGAAATCAGGTTTAAAACGGGAAATCGGGGCTTTCTTTGGTTAAATTTCAATAATTCTGAGAAAAGTAGGTTTCTTTGCTGTCGGGCGGGATTTTTGACAATCGGGAATGCGCACATAACATTGATAAATATTATAAAAAAGCTTTCAACTTTATTATAAATATTTAAGAGATTGCAATAAATGCAAGTCAACCTTATTGGCGGGAGCAGATTTAATTTTATGAATGCGGAAAACCATCAGTGGTTTTCGCACTAGGTTGGGATGGTAAATGGTTTCGTCTAAAATGAACACGATCGTATTAGGAAATGACACATCGCAGGAGGCGGTAAGGAGAAAGCTTCCCATTTCACACTCATTTGGGATTTTGGTGGTCGATTAGTTTGGGAGCATGAAACTGAACGTCCACCATCGGATCTGTAAAGAGAAAGCGAATGGTTGTGATGTGATTTGAAAGTTGCGATCAAATGAACATGTGGGACTGGGCGGATTTATGTGGGGTGGAAGTGAAATAAAACTTTTATGAATTTATAACCAAATTTTATTCAAATGGTAATGCATTGTATATGGTTTACAAAGGGTTTGAATGAGTGGTTATAAATATCAAAGGTTTATATACAAGCTGAAATGCATGTGAGGTGGGTTATATTAACCAAGGTTTAACTTATGTATAAAACGTGAGGTTTCGTACATCGGGGAAATGGTATTTAATTATTATAAAGACGCAGAAGATCAACCTTTCTAAAACTTAGGATAAAATGATATAATGGGGGAAATATTTTTCACTTTAGACATATACAAAACATGCCTAAAGTCTTTTTGTGTTTTTATTTTTTATTATATAAATATAGACTATGGAAATGTCTATCACTATGGAGGGAGGGATATTTACATATGGTTAGTTTTATGCAAAAGGTGGTGTAATCGAGATTTTTATTTAAAGCATGTAGGTGATTAAATTTGGAAAAAAAGCTTATATTAGTGGGTTTTGGGGATAATTAAATAAAATGAGCTATAATAATAGGATAAGGTATTTTGTTGACACCTAATCCTATGGGATGGGTGTGGATATGTATTTTTGTATATTATTTAATATTAGGAAATAAGGAAGGCCAAGAGTCATTGGGAGATGAATCCCAATAGCCTCACCTCCATGTATAAATCCATATGCATTCTTCAGCTAATACACATTCTGATTTTGAGGAGTTACCTCCTGGTTTGACATGGTATCAAAGCCAGCTCCACTAATGGCATTTCTGACTATGGTGTAACTCCCTCTCCTTTGCTCAGTCAATTTTTATTAATATTTTTTGCTGCTCCTATTAAATTGCTGTACTGTAATTCTGCATTTTTTTAATCTGTCTCTGCATTTTTTACCCAGTTCTATTTGTGCAGCTTCTGGAGATTCTGCAATTCTGCAGACCCTAAAATTCTACAAATTGCAGCCTCTGCCATCCTGCAATTCTAGCAGTCCTGCAACTCTGTCTATTCCTTCAACCCACTACATAAATCGACTCACATTGAAGAGCACCCTTCATACATTCCAACGCCTTTTTCACTCTACTCAACGCATCTCCATATCTACCCTCTTCCCCAACGCATTCACCGCCTCCATTTAATATACATAGCGCTGTTTGTATATTATAGGTGCGATAGACTGTCGATACAGTCTGCCCCTTCTCATAATACGCTGCCTCTGCCCATATAATACAGCTATTTAACATACAACGCTCCCACTGTCATCGTTTAACAATCATTACAGGCTGTCTGCATATATTCAATACGCCTCCATTTATACGCATTTATATATCTCTGTCATATTCAACACTGTCATACCGCCCTTCTGTTATACCGCCACCACAACACCGCTCCACGGCGCTCCCTCCCAACAGCTCTGTCTGGCATTACAACCGGTCAATACACTCCGCACCTCGCCACACTCAAACGCCACTCGACCTGCAACAACGACGCTTCACTACCTCGTATGAAGCCGAGCCATTTTTTTATTTGTGCAGGCGTAACACAGTTGTAACAATTACAAAGGCAGCTCATATCATACGCTGCAATCATAAAGGCGTAACATTGTTATAAAAACGTTGTGTGTCTTTACACGGTGTATATATTTAATACCGCTCTCATATGATTAACACCGCCCGCTCTCATATACATCTCCTATTCGTTGTCCCAATATACATATCTCCCTCTCTGAATACAATACCACACTGTTTACGCCCTTCAATTTTTTAATACCGCCCCCTCCCATATTCTATACCGCCCTCCAGCGCTATTTACAATCCACTTCAAATTATACCGCCCCTCCACTCATATTTAATACCATTCCTACCATTCCACTTCAAATTATACCGCCCCTCCACTCATATTTAATACCATTCCTACCATTCCACTTCACATTATACCGCCCCTCCACTCATATTTAATACCATTCCTACCATTCCACTTCACATTATACCGCCCCTCCCCAACCATATAATACATTTTTTCCCCAAACAAATATATATATATATATATATATATATATATATATATATATATTTGGTGCAGAATTCAGTCTCTTAGCAAAGAGTTTTTTGTCCATTTAAATTCAGTCTTTAGCAAGAGTTTTTGTGCAGAATTTAGTTTCCAGCAAAGAGTTTTTTTAAACTCATAGTATTTTTCCAGCAAGAGTTTTTGCCCCTTTAATTGAAAAATTTCAAGAGTTGAAAGTTTTTATAGCAGAAATTTTTCCTCTTCAGAAGATTTTTTCCAGCAAAGTTTTTTTCTCTCCTCCTTCAAAAGAAGATGACAGTCCCTTCATCTTCTAAAGAGGATGCCTACTTGGCACAGAGATAAAAGAGACATGCTTCAGGTTCATCCAGAGGAAGAGAAGGCAGAAGACAAAGAAGAAACTTCAGAGAAAAAGGGGGCAGACAATCTAAAGCTCAGCAGCAAAGAAATCAAGACAAAGGTAAAACTAATGACAAAGACAAAGGTAAAGCACCTGAATCCGCTCACTATGTTCTAGCACATTGTAACAATGGAGTAATTGAAAACCTATTTGATGTTTCATTTACTTCATGGAGAGATGATTGGTTGCTAGATTCAAGAGCAACATGTCACATGACATTTAGAAAAGATTTTTTTGAAGAATTCATTGACAAAGTTGATGGAGCAGTATATTTCGCAGATAAATCCAAACTCAAGCCATCAGGGCTTGGCACAGTCAGGCTTAAACTGCCTGGTCTTCCTGATCATATCCTACATGAGGTTCTATACCTCCCGAAGTTGAAGAGAAACTTGCTGTCCCTGATCGAAATCCGGCAGCAAGGACACTCAGTTCACTTGTTTGATGGCAAGGCAGAGGTCAGAAAAGCATCAGATCACTCACTTGTCATGGAGGGAATAGAAGAAGGGAGACTCTTGAAGCTGAAAGGTTCATCCGCTCATGCTCAAAACTTTGCATTCAGTTCACATCATGATGAAGGTACATTCCCATCAAGTCTTTTATGGCATGCTAGATTTGGACACTTAAACTATGAAAGCCTTCGTTTGTTGAAGAAAAATGGTGTTAATGGACTGCCTACAATTCCTAGAAAACCTAAGGAATGTGATGCTTGTATTCTAGGAAATCATAGCAAACAACCATTTCATGATTCACACTCCAGAGCACATAGAAAACTTGAGCTTGTTCATTCAGATTTATGTGGCCCTATGCCTATTACTTCTGCAAATGGAAATAAATACATGATGACATTTATTGATGACTACACCAGAATGTGTTGGATTTACTTATTGAAGAATAAGTCTGATGCTTTTCAAACTTTCAAGAATTTTCATGCATGGATTGAAAATGATGCACAAACACATATTGGCTCTCTACATACTGATAATGGAAAAGAATACACTTCAAACGAATTTGAAAATTATCTTCATCAACATGGAATCAAACATCAAACAACTGTGCCATATAATCCACAACAGAACGGTGTAGCTGAAAGAATGAACGAACTATTTTAAATATGGTCTGCTCCATGTTATTTTTCAAGAATGTAAAATTGATATTTTGGGCTGATGTAGTTCTATGTGTTGTTTACATAAATAATAGGTGTCCTTCAAGTTAAATTAGAAACAAAACTCCTTTTGAAATGTGGCATGGCCACATTCCTTCGGTAAAGCATTTCAGGGTCTTTGGGTCCACCTGTTATGCCTTGATACCCAAGTGTCAAAGGAACAAACTTGGTGCTAGAAGCAGAAAATGTATCTTCTTGGGGTACTCCAATACCTCCAAAGGATATCGTCTCTATGATGAAGCAAATAAGAAGTTTGTGATAGCAAGAGATGTCATATTTCTTGAATATTCCAAGAGTGACAAGGTTGTTGAGCGACAACTTGATCGCCTGGATAGATTCACACATGCAAAGTCTTTCCAAGAATTTGATAATGTGATTCCACATCTTGAAGGGGGGATTCCGATATTGAATCAAACTATGGAATCATGTCCTGAAGCACTCTCTCCCCCACATGAAGAAACAACCACGGATGACACATTGGATGATGTGATTGACAAAATTGGGAGATTGAATCTTGAATCAATCCCAACTCAGTCAAGTGACCAGCCTGGGCCATCTCAGAAAGGTCCCCCCAAATGGCTGACAAAGACACTGGAGGATGTTCATTCTGATGAGGTTGGAAAAACAGGAACAAGAAGTTCCACTCAAGAAATCGAAGGTGATGTAGATAATTCTGATTCCCCTGTTGATATGGATATTGCTTATAACTCTGAATTGAGTTTGTCTACAGATCATGAACCAACTTCCTTCAAAGAAGCCGCTTCTCATGATGAATGGAAAGAAGCGATGCAGAAGGAGTATGATGCCTTGATAAAGAATGGCACTTGGAAGTTGGTTGATCCGCCTTTGGGAACGAAACCAATTGGCTGTAAGTGGGTCTACAAGAACAAGTACAAAGCAGACGGCTCACTTGACAAGCACAAGGCCAGGCTTGTGGCAAAAGGATTCGCACAAAAAGAAGGAGTCGACTATGAAGAAACTTTTGCTCCCACAGCAAAATGGACCACCATCCGGACTCTCTTTGCCTTAGCAGCTCAGAATGGATGGAAAGTCCAATGATAGATGTAAAAACAACCTTCTTGAATGGACTAAAGGAGAAAGTTTATATGTTCCACTGAAGGATTTGTGATAAAGGGTCAAGAACACAAAGTTTGCAAACTTAAATCCTGTATGGCCTCAAGCAAGCACCACGAGCCTGGTATGAGAATTAATTTGGTGCATCTTTCAAACTTGATTTCAAACATTTTGATCTTGATGATGCAACTTTGTTTGTTAAGAAAGTTGGAAAAACACTTGTATATCTTGTGGTATATGTAGATGATCTTTTGATAACAGGAAACAATGAGAGCTATATTGCATCCATGAAGAAAGAGTTGAAGAAAGGTTTTGAAATGACTGATTTGGGTCATGTTCATTACTCTTTGGGTATTGAAGTAATTCAACATCCTAAATTCATATTTCTTTCTCAAAAGAAGTACATTGGAGATCTCTTGAAAAAATTTGGCATGGATGACTGTAAACCCTTAAGCACTCCAATGGAACAAAACTTGAAGCTCACATCTATTGAAGGGAAGGAATTTGAGGATGCAACTAAGTATAGATAGCTTGTAGGAAGTCTTATCTATCTGACCACCACCAGACCTGACATTTCATTTGCTGTTGGAATCCTCTCAAGGTTCATGCAAAAACCTTGTGAAGGACATTGGTCTCCTGCAAAAAGAGTGTTAAGGTACTTGAAGGGGACTCAAGACTTTGGACTCAAATATACACAGGTAGGCGACTTCAGCTTGATCGGATACTCTGATTCAGACTTTGATGGCGACAAAGAAACAGGGGTGTCTACTACATGTTACACCATGAGTCTTGGATCAGGAGCTGTCTCATGGAGATCACGCAAACAGTCAGTTCCAGCAGATTCCACGACCGAGGCAGAATATGTGGCAGCAGCTGAAGCAACAAAGGAAATTGTGTGGCTCCGGAAAATCCTGGAAGATTTGCAGATGAAACAAATGTATTCCACTTCACTCATGATCGACAACACTTCTGCAATAAAGTTGGCCAAGAACCCAAAGTTCCATGATCGAACAAAGCACATCAATACAAAGTACCATCTAATTCGACATCATGTTCAGGCCAAAACTATCCATCTACATCATTGTTCCACAAATGAGCAAACTGCTGACATCTTCACCAAAGCACTTGGAAGAGAAAAGTTTGAAAAGTTCAGATCGATGCTTGGACTCACCAACATCCCTTCGGATTAAAGTGGGGAATGTTGACACCTAATCCTATGGATGGGTGTGCATATGTATTTTTGTATATTATTTAATATTAGGAAATAAGGAAGGCCAAGAGTCATTGGGAGATGAATCCCAATAGCCTCACCTCCATGTATAAATCCATATGCATTCTTCAGCTAATACACATTCTGATTTTGAGGAGTTACCTCATGGTTTGACATATTTTATAAGGAATTAATAAATAAGTTAGAAGTTAATATGACATAGGATAATGAAAACACCAAAATATATTCATATAACTAAGTAAAGTGATGATGTAAAAAGGAAAAGCTTTATCATTTGTAATTTGACCACTTTCACTTATAATATAATATTTTTGAAGGGCTTTTATGTTTTTATGAATGAAGGAAATTAATAAAAGGGGATTTTATTTTTAATTAAGTAAAAAGGTCTTTACTTATGAACTTAAAGTGCCAATGGATGAATGTAGGGTTAAATGATGAAAATTAGGGATTAACATAGGAATTCAACACTTTTAACTTAACAGTCATTGAGCCTTGGGTCCAGTCCCAACAGAAGTCAGAGAAATGCTCTGAGCCTCTTTGACTGGAATTTTAGAATGTAGAATAACTATAGGGGAGGGGAAATTAGTGATTTTTTCCATGGTGAAAAGTATTTACATGATTCTCCCACTTCTTTCTACCTACCCAACTTTTAATCTAACATTTTTTCTTCCATTTTGCAGGTGCATTTGAGCGAGCAACCTTGAACATTTTATTCTTTTGAAAGCAATAAAAGCTATCTAAATCTACCTTATATCATCTAATGGGTCAGATTAAAGTGATGAGCTCCTCTTTATTCTCTACCTATCTAATAATTATTCAATATTAAACTGTCTGACTAATATTTATTCACTATTATACAACAATAAAATTGAAACATGACAAGTCAAGATTAAGCAGTTCAACTCATCATGGATTATGGCATTTATTGACACTCTGCCATAATCATCAGTAACAAAGTAAAAAGTAGTGTCATTTGGACTTGCACACTTTCATGTTTTATTTATTTTCTTTGGGGTATATTATTTTTTCTAAGTCCTTTGATTTGTATTTTAGGACTTTACCCTCTTTTTGATTTTCTATTTTTTTATTTTTTTACAAAATATGGGAAAACAACTTTCAGAAATCAAAGTATGTACATATTTACAATACTATCATAAGTCAATTCCAAATTATGAATCCTATACTTATAGGACCCTAACATCGGCTTCACATGGGGATTGCATTTCCTGGTGAAATGTCAAGAACTCTAAGATTAGTAGCCTTCCATTTTGACCATGATGATTCTGTAACTATCTTCTGATTTCTGCAAGAACTCATACTTATGACATTTTTCTCTTCAAAGCTTAGGGCCTTCACTCCGGGCTTCAACTTTGGAAATAAAACATCCAATCCAATCTACAAACTGCAATGGATATTTACAATGATATAAAAGGAAATTAGGACTAAGAATTAGTTAACTCATACGAATAGTAATGTTTGAGCATTCTACCATTCACTGGTCCTTGTGGAATGTCTGTTCCATCCAAATTTCTGATAAAAAATGCATTTTACCTTTGTACCTGTAAATGACATAAGGAACTTTCCATAAAAAGTCAAACATTCCATGTTTCCCTTTTTCTTCTCTCCTGGAGTCCCATTTTAACACTTTATCTCCTATGGAAAAATCATCTTCTTTAGTTCGTTTATCAAATATTTTCTTGATTTTCTCTTGAATGACCTGAGATTTTTCATATACTTCTTCCCTTGTCTGTTGAAGATGAATAGCTTGATTTATCCTTCTCTGTATATCATTGAGTTCTACCTAAGATTCTTGGATAATTTTCATAACTGGGACACATAAAGATGATGGGAAAACTGCATCCATCCCATATACAATATCGTAAGGATATGTTCCAATTGATTTCTTGGTAGTAAGTCTATCTGCCCATAAGGCATAGACTAACCTTTTATTCCAAGTTTTCTTATTTTATTCAAGTAGTTTTTTGATGATACTCACAAGGCTTTTATTGGAAGATTCAGCTAGGACATTACCCTGAGGGTAATAAGCAGTAGAGGGGCCCAAGCTAATATGATACTTGTGGCATAAGGAAATCATTTTCTTAGATTTAAATGCATTTTCATTATCAGTAATAATTTTCCGTGGGCATCCAAATCTAGATAAAATGTTGTTTTCTATGAAAGAAATAATGATTGAATCTGTGGATTGTCTGGTTGGAATTGATTCAATCCACTTGGTGAAATAATCTATGGCGATCAATATCCATTTGTGTTGGCCAGAGGATGGAGGGTGAATTTCTCCAATGAAGTCTAAACCCCAATGTTGAAAATGCATCTCAGTAGAAATAGGTTTCAGGGGTAAAGGTAACAACTTCCTTTTTCCTTCAAAAATATGACATTTGTGACATGAAGTAACAAATTTTTTCACATCAGAAAATAAGGTAGGCCAGTAAAAACCAGCTCTAAGAATCTTATCTGCTGTACTTTTCCTGTATAAGTGTCCTCCACAATCACCTGCATGAAACTCTCCAAGAATTTTGTCAACTTCTTATTTTAGTAAACAATTCAGTAAAATCCCACTTTCTTCTTGCCAATAAAGCATTTTATCTAGAATACAATATCTCATTGCTTTAAGTTTGATGAATCTAGCTTTTTTTCTAGTTAATCAAGGAGCAACTTGTAAATTTTTAAATACAAAGGTAATATCTGAGTACCATGGTGAGTCTAGATAGGCTTCACTGATCAATGGAGTCGCCATCTCTTCCTGGTCATCAATCTGGGCAATAAAATTTATATCCAAAGCATTAAAATTGGATTCAGCCATCAGTCTGGCTAAACCTTGTCCTTTTATGAGCTTGGTTGGTTTAATCTCTATGTCATATTCAAGGATAGTGGCAATCCACTTTCCTCTTCTTCCATCTAGCCCATCCTGTGTTAAAATATCTTCTACTATAGAATTAGGGACATAGGCAATAATGTGGGAGTAAAGAATGTACACTTTGAAATATTTTATGGCTTTAACCAAAGCTAAAGCTTGTTTTTCCATTATGTTATATCTCAAAGGTGCATCTCTAAGAGTTTTACTGAAAAATGCTATAGACTGTTCAAAACCTTGGTCATTTTCTGCAGTAGAACTGCAACTATGGTATGTTCTGAGGAAAATGAAAAGATTATAAAATCTTTCTTGAAGTTTGGACTGATTAGGACTACAGTTTTTGTTAAAGCATGTTTTTCTTCAACTGTCCATTTTAAAACAGAGTCATTTTTTAACCTGTTATTTAGCTCTTTAATGATTTCTACTAGATTAGAAATAAATCTTCTCAAAAATTTAATTTTACCTAAAAATGCTTGTAACTCTTTGATGTTCCTAGGTGGGTAAATTTGTAGTATGGCTTCTATTCTTGCTGGATTTATCCTAATACCTTCCTTTGAAATTATGTGTCCAAGTATTTTTCCTTCTTCTATTCCAAAAAGAGTTTTCTTAGGATTTAATGATATACCAAATTTTCTACACTTAATGAAAAATTGTCTCAGATGTTCCAAATGGTCATTATTTGTCTTAGAAAAAACAGTAATATCATCTAAATAAATAACCAAAAATTCATGTATTTCCTTAGCAAAGGCTATGTCCATAGCCCTCTAAAAGGTAGCTCCAACATTCATTAATCCAAAAGGCATTTTGACATACATTAAAGTGCCCCATGGAGTGGTAAAAGTTGTTTTAGGTTGGTCTTCTTTTCTTTCATCAGTATATCTAATTGAATTTCCATATCATTAATCTGGGAAGTAATCTTTATTATCAATTGCATCATATCCTCTTTCTCTTTATGTTCTTGAAGTATTTCCTTGCTCTGTGGGTGCTAACTTTGAGAAAGTTTTAATTGTTTCCTCAAAACAACAATATCATCATTTTTCTGTTTGATTAATACTTCAGCAACTTGTATATTAGATGGGTCAACTCCTATCTGTAGAATCAAATCTTCTAACGCCTTGATCCTTAGATCCTTTGCATATAAGGAGCCTTATCAAGCTTCATCCGATCTTGCAGATTGATAATAGTATTTTGCAAATTGGTGACACTCATGGCCTTTGTCACCACAGTGAAATATAGCATATCTGAACTATGTAGATGGAATTCTATCTGATCCAACTCATGTACCTTTTTAGTATCTACTTCAAATTCCATCTTTTTGTAATCAGCCATTGTTTTTGGAGTTGAAGTAGTAGGCTGTAAATAGGACATGATCATTTTATTTGAAGAATAATCAAATGCTATAAGAAATCTATCTTGATTTCCCGGCTTCTACTTGAGAAATTGAGAATAAATCTCACTTTGAATTTCTTCATTTCTTTGTTTAATCTGCTTATATCTGTCCTTAATATCCAAATCTTTTTCTTCTGCTGTTTGAGAAGAAGTTTCCATGTTCACCTGTTGCTCAATCATTTGGGTCTCTTTTCCTTTGGATACTGCTTGTTCTCTTTCAATATATGTCAAGGTCTCCTTGATTATTATTGTTAGTATGAATTCTTTGTCGAAGCGTACGAAAATGAACCACTTTAGCTACGCATAACTAATATCCCTAACAACAATAATGGCTGCAAAACATCTTCAGATCTGCAATTAGTAGTTAAAGTGCTGCAACAAACAGATCTATAAATGGAAAGATATTAAGCAGTGAAGTAAAGAGTTTGCTCCATGCATCCAACAGACAAGACAAGAACACGATTTTTGACTGAATTTTTATATTACAGGGCACCTGGGAGGAAACAAGAAGGTGTATCCAGATCTCCTCAATGGGATGGGTTCTTTGTAGTCCTCAGCACTTCAGATCTAAGCTTTCTCTCTTGTAGATGTAGAAAACCCAATGTAGAAGGTAAAGCTCAATGGGAGCAACAATGGTAGAAAATGAGACCGAGTGTATAGATCCAGAGTGATCTAGTATGCAACAAAAGGTGAAGAATGAAGGGGAAAACCCTCCTATTTATAACAAAATATTGGGTCATTCTAGATCTTGGTGCATGATTGAAATAATGTTAACCAAATCTAGATCCACCTCTATGGAATATTTTATTATTATTTGTTGGAGGGAAAGGGTGTTTGACTTGGGTCAAATCCCTTGATTAGTGAAAAATAAATAAATAAATGATTTATTTATCTTTTAAAGGAAGTGGTTGGGATATAATCAAATAAATAATGATTTAGTTGATTAATGGTGGTTGATTTGGTCATATTTAACAAGGAATATTATTTAAATAATTATTCCTAGAAAATAATAAGATAACTATGGGTTTATCTCATTAATTTCTTTGTTTTTGGGTTAAACATGACTGGAAATAATAATTAAATTATGGTTTAATTAATTATTCCTTTTGGGGTTTCCTAATTAACATAGTGAAAGCAGTTTTACTTGGGGTAAAACTGGTCTTACATGGTGTACTTGGGTCCATCTAATGATGAAGAGTTAGATGACCAAAAATGGTGTAACAGATTGCCCCCCAGCGTGCGAGTGTCAGGAGCAAATCGTATGACCGAAGTACGTTGTAAGAACACAATCACTAGACAACAAAAGGGATGTCAGAGAGAGAAATGTGAGGTAGATAGTGTGCTGAAGGACTAGACCCTCAGGAGACGAGACTCGCAGGTGCAACAAGTCTCTTTTTATGAGAGGGTACCTGTGCTGAAGGCGGCGGGGGAGGCATACCTATGCCCGCCGAGACAAAGTACAAAAGAATAGTGTGTCCAGTAAACAAGGGACCGAACCATAGAGTACAACTGGCATAATCAAGAGCCAGATAAAAATACAATGAAGAGTCTCACATACATGCTGTGCCTGGGATAACAGCCAGGACTAGTACAATAATATCTGAGTACATGAGATAAATACAACCCAAATGCCCCCTGAAAATGGGGAAGGGCTCACAAAATCCGACGGATACATGCAAATCATAGAGGTGCTGCAAGTGGCGAAGGCCAACATCATCAAAATCTGGAGCGGCATCAAAGGCTGCAATGAAGAGGTCATCCGGGCATGTGGGGGGCTACCTGCAGGGCCACCCCCTCATGAGGGCTGAGACATCTCACACACGCCCGGGAATCATCAAGAGCTGCTGCTGGGTCACTGGACTGTCCAGTATACGAATCTCGATCATGCTGGAAGGAGCTGGAGAAGCAATCAAGTCAAAGGGAGGTAAGAAATCCCCCTGCCTGATCCGAGGCACCGAACAAAAGTGGAAGCTGGAACCAAGGTACACCGCCCTCTAGACCTTGCTTCTGGAATAAGTGTGTTGAGGTCGACAGAATGAGGCCCGCCTTAGGTGAGGCAATGAGAGATCCTCAACTAAGGCACGAGAGAATAGCAATAGAGCGACGGACAGACTGACACTAATGATGATGGCGGAAATGGGAAGGGTGGAGGGGCGAATGGACGACTTCCCTTGTTAGAGCATAAAGGGCATGAATGACATGGCAGCGACTGACACAATATCGAAAGGGACAGGGGACAGTGGGGCTGAAGGTCATGAGGTGCGACACAAGAGAGGAACCAAGCAAAAAGAATGGAGGGCTATAGTAGGGTGTAAAAGGATGCAGGATAGACTCCATGAATGCAATGATGACTCAACTCTGATGCTCTAAGCAAGGGCGACTAGATAGTGCTGCCACACAATAAAGGCCCCAATGGGGGGTCATAGAAGCATGAGTACAAGGTGGGCACTCATGACGAAAATCAACACGAACATGGAAAAGTAAGGGGGCGATATGGTGCCCCAAGTACAAGTGTCGTAAGTGAGGAAATTCGATTTTGAGGAGCGGTGAAGTGACCATTCGTGGAAAAATGTGTCCGGGTGAAGTAGCAAATCACCAAAAACTAAGTAAAACCCATTTGAGAGCTCGGTGAGATCTATCCAGCGGTGCTGACGGTTCGTCGAACGGGGCTACGGTGTGGTCGCAAAGAAAAGAAGGAAACAGTGGGTCTTCTTAATGAGGCTGTTTTCTCCAAAATCATTCATTACATGTTGTCAAGAATGTGGAGAGGAGAGAAGGCCCTAAATCTTGCGCCGAACGTAGCGGACAAACCGACCGTTGGATTCGAGATCTGTCAGTTGGAGGTAAGAGGCCTAACCTTGCTCTTGCATTTTGATGGATTAGATTTGCAGTTTAGGGCCCAACACCCCAGAAACAGTCCCTCCCTCCTCTCTACGGCCGGGTCGCACCTTTTGGGGCAAAAGGTGCGACCCAGGACGCAGGTTTTGGGGCAAAAGGTGCGACCTGGTCCAGAAATGGGCAGAAAGCTGCGACCTGGGAGGGGAGGGGAGCTTGATGCTGTTTGATGGCCGGGAGTTGGGTTTTTGTGTGTGGTTATGGGTTGCCCGATCTGTACCCTGACAAAAAGAATGTGTTTTTGCAGGTATGGCAGAGTTACGAGTCAACTGGAGAGAGAGGGATCTGGGAACACTGGCAGAGATCCGTGCGATCGGGCGTCCGTCGTGTATTGTTGTGATTTGGGGTTCCTCAAGTTTGTGGAGAACCCGTTGATGAGAGCAGAATCATTACCTGTCCTGATTATCACACGGGACCGATCGTGAGATCTTGTATGCAAAGGTGATCAACCGACTGGCCCAGATGTGCATTTCTCGACCTGGCCCCACCATTTGGGATGGGAGACACGTGAATAAGAGCACATGGGGCATATCATGGAGTTCGTGGAACGCTGATTGAGGCTGCCTGTGCTCCAAGTCAAGGGACTCTGACATCGATCTGGGGATCTACAAGAGGTTAGAACCAGAGGTGTTACTGAAATTGTGAGCCATGGACCCAATGCGCGTTTCATCATCACTGTGCGTATGATGATAGGGGAGAGTGTGTTGAGGGGACCTACTTTGGGTGGGCCCAAATGATGTTGGTGTCGCTAAAGCGACAGTTGTCGCTATGCAAGCTGCAGGTGAATCATGATTGCTCATATGGGACTTTGTTGTGCGCCTTCTTCTTTGAGAAGATCCCGACCTTGAGGCCTCGCGTGCAGCTTCCAGATGGGGGCCCCAGAGAGCCCAGGATGCGTCGTTGGGGACGACTACTCTGCAAAGGAGGAGGAGGGGCGGTCGGGCGAACATTTCGACCGGAGTTCTTTGCCCATTGGGACCAGATGCCGTTGTACATAGACGACTACCCTTATAGTGGGATGAGCTACTGTGGGGATCCGGATCTGCCACTTCCGCCTGGTCGAGTCTGGGGGCCCGATGGTAAGTGACAAATTGCTATTCTTATATGGGCATGTTTAAAGTTTTTTGAATAGTAAATAATGATACCGATTCATGGACTTTTGGTATGCAGATATAGCACCGGTAAAACCGGCCGGATATATGGGACGACCGGCAGCGTCTGGAGCTACGGGTCCGAGTGGATCGAGGGCAGCGCAAAATGATGGTGCAGCTGCCCTACTGGAGGACATCCGCCATAGATGTGAGCAGCTGTTGACCTGAGTATCGGAAGCGGTGGGAAGACGAGACGACTCAGCATAGAGCCATGTGTTGGGTCTCCCTCGGAGTGGCGGAGTATCATGCGGCGATGGCCGGTCCAAGCCTGCGTGATCACCACATGCGAGACGAGCCAGTGGCCGGAGCCTCAGGATAGTGATTAGGGACATATGGTGCCCCCTTTGGAGTGTATGTGAGGCGGGGTGCCGCCTATAGTGTAGGGAGGGGCATATGGTGCCCCCGATTTTGTTTTAGTTTGTAACATCATATGGTATGTGGGATGCTCATGTGTGGGCGTATGGTGCCTTCAGTTTTTGGAACATCTTTATGGGCATGTCGTATGTATCAGGAAATAAGTGGACTCATCAATATATGGTTTTGCGACACATATTATGGATACCATCGTCTTTTTGATGGTTGATTTAAATGTTAATGTCTTGTATGAATTGTGTGTGATAAATGCCAATCTGAACATGGTTTGCAATACTATCTACAGTGATTCGGTCTCACAGGTACATGGTTAGTGATGGTTTTCTTATTCACTCACTCGTAAATAGCGTCGAAACGACACGAGTTATGCACACGATAAGCACCATTTAGTTGCATGACAAGAAGCCGAGAATCAAGCGAACGTGCGGTGGCGAAATGCGATGCGGCAAAGCATCGGCCCTGGTAGGCCACGCCTTTGCATCGTATTCGGCACGATTGTTGGTGGCAGGGCCAATGCATACCCGTTGGGCAGACGAGGTCATGCAAGAGGTGAAGATGGCCCACCGCCGAGGCAAGATTCACCGGAGTATTGGCGACTTTGCGCCATCGGCGTAGCAGATAAAGGATGTGGACGGAGGATGCGCAGGTGGTGTGACAAGACAGCCACACGAGGGGATGAAAGGAAAGGGCGGCAGCGTGAGGGCGAGAAGTCATCAAGCGGAAATGGCGGGGGAAGGCGGGATGAGCAAAACTCAAACGAGGTGATGTATGAGGGCCTATCGGAAACATGGCGAGGACTCGGGAGTGCGAGGAGTCGACGAGACACCGAGTGGGTGATCTCAGTATCAAGGGACACAATGGGGAGGCGGCGGGCAGACTTAGTTTCCAAAGTGTCGTCTGGAAGAGGACAGGTAAAGAATGGTGACTGTGAACATAGTCATGCGCGCGGGGGGAATATGGATGGGATCGGTGGAATCCTGTTTGAGAATTTGCCGGCATGCTGCCCAGCGAGAATGGGAGGGGCGGATTGATTTTCAACCTCATACTCGCGGATTACCTCAAGGGAGTCACGATAACGTCGAGGTGGGGACAATGATGGGAGTAGTGGCCATGGACACCGCACAAAGCACAAGGCTTGTTGGTGCGGAGGAGTCTTGGGGTTCTTGGAGACGGTCGAAGCGGGAGTGGGAGTTTCGGGGACGAAGTAGTGTCGGGGAGCGCGACTTTTACCATGGGGCGAATACGGGGGTAGCGGGAATGACATGAGTGGCATGACCGATGACATCACATAAGGCACATAGCTTCGAGGGTGGGAGGCAGAGGTGGTTGTGGTGGTTTAGTCTTTGGTTGCCCCCTGTAGACTTTTCCTTTCAGGAACAGAGCTGTTGGGGAGAAGAGATCACGTGGAAGTGCGAGGAGCACGTTGGCTGGAGGAAGCGAGGGGGACCGGTTGAACCGGTGTCAAAGCCATGTGGGTTGGGGTGACCAGGGGTGGTGGGGCGGGGTCAAATTACCAACCGGAATACCCAGGTCAAGTTAGGAGAAAAGGGTGGCCATGACGGACGAATATACTCGGGAGGGGGAACGAAGGGGATCATCCCGGCGGGGGTAATGACCGGAGGAACGGCTCCAAGATGGTTGAGCCGGGGAGGGACCGATCTGGAAGATAAAGAGGTGCGGGGTGCAGGCCCTATGGGGAGGGCGAGAGGGAGTCACGTTGGGCGAGATGGATGGCTAGGAAGCCGGGTTCTGGAGCGGGGAGGAGGGTGCGGGGCTGGTGCAGGCGGACGTTTATGGGCGACTGAGATGATTGCATCATGCAAACATTCGACAAAAGTGGGATCGATGTGAGGAGGAGGAAAGGTGAGAAGAGTACGAGCAAGGTGGAATCTTTATAAACGGCAGGAGACAACGGTGGGAAATCGACGGTTTGCTTGTTGGTTACAGAAGAGATGGTCGTCTCGGAGGGGTAGAGACGAGGCTCATGATAAGATAGGCTGGTCAATGGTGACTATCTTCCCATTATGGAAAAAGCATCTTGCGGAAAACCGCGGATGGGACGAGACATAGCATGGGGTACGCTTCGCCCCAATAGAATGTTGTAGTCTCAGGGCGTCGATGACCGCGTCACGCCACGATCTTCGTGAGGGTGATGGGACGGGTTACGAAACAGGCCAATAGGCTGGGAGGCATGACCGTCCCACGCTCGAAGGGTGATCGTGGAAGGGGCCAGCTCAGGGGATCCGAGTTGCTTCCAAAGCGAAGCGGACATCACACAGGTGGATGCCCCCTCATCAATTATACACCGGGATACAGTGGCGTTCCGGATTTTGACTGGGATTTGGAAAGCAACGGAAGGAGGAAGAGGAGGATGGTCCGATTGAGTGGCGTCAAAAACAATCATTTGGTCATCAGCAAGATCAACAGCGCCCACGGCAGATAGTAGAGCCTTCTTTTGAGAAGGGCACGACTGGAGGAGTTCCAGTGTGGAAATGGCAGCAGGGGATTGTGCCAAATCATCTACTATACTGTACGATTGAGCGGCTCGACTGGAAGCAGCATTTCGACGTAATGGTCCCTTTAGGATCTTTGGATGAACCTCAAATTTGGGTTGAGGGATGTGTAAGGGGCCACTGGATGTCGAAAGAGGCTCTGTAGAACCTGAAGATGGAGGCTCGGGAGCAGACTGAGCAGGAGGCTTGGGGTACTGGCGAGACCGAGTTTGAAGGTGAAGGTCGGCGGAAGGGGACGGATCAGAGCGCATCATAAGGATCTGGTAGTCAGAGGAACCAGAAATGGACGAGGGGTTGGCTACATGACTGTCGGGGGGTTGGGTAGCCATGAATCCTTGTTGAGGGAAAGGATCAGTGAACACAGCTGGCTGGGTAGTGGCCACATTAGGAGGAGCATGAGGGGAGGCGTGTTGTCCGCGCAATGTGGCTTGAGACTCCCACATCTGTCGCATCTGGGGTAAGAGAGGACAATCGTGCGTGTAGTGACCGTAAACACTGCAACACGAACAGGGCTTGTTTGTGCGAAGCGGCCTGTCCGGCCTGGGCGGGATGCCCTGAGGCTGGTTGCTAGTGTTAGGGTCCATACCAGAATTGGGTCCTCGGTTACCGGGGGCAGATGGGTTCTGGTTGCCTCTCCGCCTTCTTTGAGAAGAAGGGGGAATAAACGCACCCTGCTGTGCGAATACTTGCCCTGGAGGGGGTTGTAAGGGCTGTTGCAGGTGGTGAGGAGGCAAGGGAGGCGGAAGCGCATATGCTGGAGGAGCTGGCGCACCAGGTTGTGGATAAAAGTAAGGGTTGGGTTGGGCGACATTGAGGTAAGCAGGAGGTTGGGCAAAAGGAGGAGGCATGCCGTATCCTGGATACATGTTGCCGGGAGGGGGAAGAGTGCTTGAGGTGCTGGCCCCTCCCTGAGGGAGACCATAGCCCATAGGAGAGTGAGCAGATGGGTGGGAAAGAGATCCAACAATACCGTCGGCGGAATGAGATGCCCCCGGGGCGTTAGCGCCACCGGGCCTGGGGATGTCAGGAAGAACGGTATAAAAATAACCAGATTGAGCGTAGATCAGGTCATATTTTAAAGCTATTTGGAGGGCGGCTTCTTCAGATTGAGGAAAGTGAGAGGCGACATCTTTGCCGATGGGAGACGGGAGGGTGCGAAGGAACCAGTCCATGTAAACCCGATCTTCAAAGGGAGGGGCTCGACATAAGCTCCATCTTCGTCGCCATTCCTGAACATGGGCAGAAAGGCGTGTGGAAGAGGATTGCTTAAATGAAGTCAAGAGCTCCGTACCAGTGTCGTATCGGAGAGGGAGCCGGAAGTACGACAAGAAGGCTTGGGCAAGAGTCTCGAACGTGGTATGGGAGGAAGTGGCCTGTTCGACATACCATTTAGAAGCTTCGCCGGTAAGCGTGCGCTGGAACAAACGAAGACGGATGGAGTCATCGGTAATGGAGTCGGAGGAACACCACATGTGGAAAGCCGGACGTGATTGGTCGGGTCTTCGCCATTAAGGTCCCTCGAACTTAGGGATATCGCAGGGTAACTTGGTGGGCATAGCGGGCCAGGTAGCATTGTGGTGAATGGGGTCATTAATCAACTGATGGAAATCGGGGAGGCCGAGGCCTGCAATGTACGGCAGCACAGGGGTGGCCGGAGTAGTGGTTGTGACGGTTCCGCTAGAAGTAGGGCCGGCATTGGGGCCGGGAGAACCGCTAGCCTTAGGCCCTGGTCCAGACATGGTGAAGGTAAAAGGGGGAGAACCGGAAGGAGAAGGGGGACCCGATGAATCAGGAGAGGAGTCGGAGTGCGACCGCAGGCAGGATCGTCGACGACGGCGAAGTGAAAGGTGTCGATCAACCGAACTGAGGATGAAGGCCAAGAAGTCTCCGGAAAGGCGCCTTGGGGGCGCAATGATGACAGGAAGAAGGAAACCGACAAGGGCAGAAAGGGACAGAATCAAGAAGGTCAAGGGCAGATAAGGTGCAGTGACGATTGATTTTAGAGTCTTTGCCAGGCGGTGTAAACCAGGCGCTTCTTCACTTAGGGTTAGTGTGTGGTGTGCGTTAATTTCAATTTTTAAACCCTTTCCGTTGTTGAGAGCAAAAAAGTGTGCTGCGTAGCTGAAAATAAACCTACAGAGAACAGAGTAAAATGCTGAAATAACAGAAAAATAACAGCTACGTATGCATCTATCTAAACCAAGAAGGTGGGTCTCTCAAAACTATGCCGAAAAGAAAGGGAAAAACTATGGAAACACACACAAGGGAAGCTCAACAGATCTAGGGTCAAAGGGGACAGAGATCCGGAGGATAAAGCTGCAGATAAGGGGTGCAGATCACAGCCAAGAGACAGAGGCAAGGTGGCTGAAAAAAGGGAAATCAGCAAAAAACCGGGGGGGGGCAAGGCAGAGGCCTTTAGAGGAGGTCCAAACAAAATGACAAGAGGTGATTTGAAAGGAAAAGAGGCTGATTTCAATGGATCTGGAAGTGAGGTCACAGATCTGGAAAAAGAGGGGGCT
This sequence comes from Pinus albicaulis, assembly GCA_034641835.2. NCBI lineage: Eukaryota > Viridiplantae > Streptophyta > Pinopsida > Pinales > Pinaceae > Pinus > Pinus albicaulis. Next base: position 1,561,011,098 of record CM076579.1, read on the forward strand.
GAAGCCCTGAAACCGACGGCTGAAACAGCTGAAACTCTTCCACAAAAAGTGGAGGGTACTAAAGCCCTAAGGGGCCGGGTTCCCACTTAGATGAGTAAAAACAGATCAGATCTTGGTCAAGGCTAGGCCGAGAGGTGAGGTCGAAGACTTCGGCAAGCCGCAAAGAACTCCAGAAAAATTGCGTGCGCCATGAAAGTCGTCGTTAGCTGACTCGATCTGAGTTGAGGTTTAAAACAAGCCGAAAGGTGCGACTCCGGAGGTCCAGTCGTGTGGTGTTTTGGGCTGCGGTGACTCGATTATCTGTTTGTCTCACAAGTGATTTTTCAAAGTTGCTGTCATTGAACAAAAGTTGACCTGCGCAATAGGGCCAGAAACACACGAAAGTTAGAAATTTTAGGTTTTTAGGGTTTTATGTGAGAAAAATGACATGAAAAGAGGAAAACTAAGCAGCTAAAAAAGAAGCCCTAGGGCCTGAAGTAGCTGGATATGCAGGAATATGAAAAACGACAGCGGTCGTAATTTAAAACCCGTGTGGAGTCGCCATTTGTTAGTATGAATTCTTCGTCGAAGTGTACGAAAAAGAACCACTTTAGCTGCGCATAACTAATAGCCCTAACAACAATAGAGGCTGCCAAACATCTTCAGATCTGCGATTAGTAGTTAAAATGCTGCAACAAATAGATCTATAAATGGAAAGACATTAAGCAGTAAAGTAAAGAGTTTGCTCCATGCATCCAACGGACAAGACAAGAACACGATTTTTGAATGAATTTTTATATTACAGGGCACCTAGGAGGAAAACAAGAAGGTGTATCCAGATCTCCTCAATGGGATGGGTTCTTTGTAGTCCTCAGCACTTCAGATCTAAGCTTTCTCTCTCTTGTAGATGTAGAAAACCTAATGTAGAAGGTAAAGCTCAATGGGAGCAACAATGGCAGAAAATGAGACCGAGTGTATAGATCCAGAGTGATCTAGTGGGCAACAAAAGGTGAAGAATGAAGGGGAAAACCCTCCTATTTATAACAAAATATTGGGTCATTCTAGATCTTGGTGCATGATTAAAATAATGTTAACCAAATCTAGATCCACCTCTATGGAATATTTTATTATTATTTGTTGGAGGGAAAGGGACTTTGACTTGGGTCAAAATCCCTTGATTAGTGAATAATAAATAAATAAATGATTTATTTATCCTTTTAAGGAAGTGGTTGAGATATAATCAAATAAATAATGATTTATTTAATTAATAGTGGTTGATTTGGTCATATTTAACAAGGAATATTATTTAAATAATTATTCATAGAAAATAATAAGATAACTATGGGTGTATCTCATTAATTTCTTTGTTTTTGGGTTAAACATGACTGGGAATAATAATTAAATTATGGTTTAATTAATTATTCCTTTTGGGGCTTCCTAATTAACATAGTGAAAGCAGTTTTACTAGGGGTAAAACTAGTCTTACATGGTGTACTTGGGTCCATCTAATGATAAAAGGTTAGATGACCAAAAAATGGTGTAACAACTCTGCTCGGGATTAGTGTGAGTTTGTCATTCCTTCCTATTGGGTCAGTTTCAATTATAGATTTCATTTTCTGTCTTTTTCTGGTTTGTTTACTTAATTTCCATCCTCTTTTTAGCTCCAGAGTGTCAAGGTTGGCCTCTGCTCATTAAGTTTTGGTTTTTCCTTTTTTTCCATAGGTATCTAGCTTGGCGCGGTTTTTTTCTGAATGGTTGCGCCGATTGTCATAGGTTGCGCTCTTTTCACTCGCACCAACATCTGTATGGTGCGGATTACAGCCTTATAGTCGTGGCAACCCTTGTAGGTTTTGGATTGACCTCCTCGGTTATTTTTGATGTGATTGAAGCCTTTGGGGACTGTGTCGACTACTATAGACTTGTTTCCTTCAATTATTTGTCCATTTTCCTGTCGGTGTTATTTGAGACCCTAGGGTTTCTAAGTGTTCAGGTACACTGAGCCTTCTGCCTGAAACAATTCCCTTTGATTGTTTTGAGTCTCATTTTGAAATCATTATGCTGATTTTTTCTTGATCCTCTTGAGTATTTTGTTGTTTGAATGGTCTTTTCATGTTATTGATTGATCCATCTTCTTCTTACTCTGAGAATTTATTACGTTACTTGTTTGTGTCATTTTAGGAAACTCTTTTTCATTGAAAGCTTGCTACATTAGCTTGAATGCTTTTGCATTTGTTTTGTCTTAGTTAAATCATCCAATTCTGAGTATCTACATTTGCAAAACTCAATCTAGTTTTTGTTTTGTTTTCTATTGAATTAGTACAATGTGTTCTTCATTTCATTGAAAATTCAACAAAAAATATATGTTGCATTCTTTTGTTGCATTGAAATTGAAACATTCCTTTACATAACTAGCATTTTTCAATCTAGGAAGGATTTTCATTTTCAATTGATTGCATTAGAGGAATTAGAAATGTTGGGTATGTGTTATATTCTTTCCACGACTAGCCCCACGCGTTGTGCATTGCGCCGGGTGCAGCAGGGGGGTCACAGGGGGGCAGCGCCCTGGAAATTTTTTTTTTGGTATTCGGTCCCACTCATATGCGGACCCACCCACATTTTGTGCATGAGTTTGCACATGGTTTTGGGGTACGATGATTTTCGGCCCCTGGTGTTTTGTAGATCCGTTCAAGGGAACTACGGTTATGTTCTAATCCATGGTTAATGGATTGGGGTTTATAAATGCTTCGGCATGTATATATATGTGTTGTAACACTAAAAGGAATATAATGAAAAATCAAGCTGGTCGTCCCAATTTGGGATCCAGGGGAAAATCTCTGTGTTTATCTCTTTTATGTTTTATGCTCTCGCTATTGTTTATTTTCTGTTATAAGATTCGTGTGTAGATAATTTCTGTTCAGGGTTAAAACCTACATTTGGTATCGCAGCTATTTCGGCTTCAAGCTATTTCGGCTTCGAGGGGATGCCTTTGCTCGAAGGTTTTTTTTGTTCCTGAATTCCAAGGTAGACCCCCCGTTCCCGGGGAGATCTGTGGGATCGATTCTTGCAGTGAAAGAAGATGGCGAGCGGCGGAAAGATAGAGATCGAGAAATTTAATGGTCAGAGTTTTGAGTTGTGGAAGCTCAAGATGGAGGATCTGCTGGTGGATAAAGTTCAGTGGATCACGGTAGATCCAGGTACTAAACCAATGGCAATGTTAGATGAAGACTGGAAGAAACTGGATCAAAAGGCTAAAAGCACAATACGGTTGTGTGTATTAGATTCAGTATTGTTGAATGTATCTGGGGAAGATACGACGAAGAATTTGTGGGAAAAACTTGGGATTTTGTACCAATCTAAGTCTCTGGTGAATAATTTGTTCCTGCGGAAAAAGCTGTATAACCTGAGGATGAAGGATAGAGACTCGGTGATAGAGCATATGAATGCCTTCAATACTGTGGTAAGTCAGCTGTCATCTATTGATATTAAAATCTCAGATGAAGATACGTGCATCAGTTTTTTGTGCTCTCTACCAGACTCGTGGGACAGTCCGGTTATTGCAATAGGTAGCAATAAAACTACCTTGAATTTTGATGACATTGTCTCAGCCTTGATGTCGGAGGAAATGAGATGGAGAAATATGGATGGTCAGAGTGGAGATGCCTTATCTGTACGAGGAAGGTCCCAAAACAGAAACAAGAATAAGATTTCGAGTGGGACATCTAAATCTAGAGGGAGATCTAAATCTCCTGGAAAGTTTGCAAAGGTGTGCTAGAAATGCGGAAAGGAAGGAAACTACAAAAAGGAATTTAGATCTAAAGCTCCTGAGAAAGGAAAGGGATCTGATGAAGCTCCTTCTGCAGAGGCAAAAACCACCTCGGAGGAAGGTGGAGATGTGTATTTGGCTTCTTCTTCAAATACACATGTAGATCATGAATCATGGTTGATTGACTCAGGTGCATCCTTTGAATTCACTCCCCATAGGGAGTGGTTCTGCGAGTATGAGAAATATGATGGTGGTGATGTATTCCTAGGGGATGATAGGAAGGCTAGAAACGTCGGACATGAAAAATTCAAGCTGAAGTTGCAAGGTGGAAGGATTAGAACACTTCCTGGTGTTCTACATATACCTGCATTGGCTGGAAATATGATTTCTGTAAGCAAGATGGATGATGCAGGCGTAAAACCAGTGTTTGAGAAAGATGCCTGCAAGATGGTTCGGGGAGCACTGGTATTAATGCAAGGAGTTCGGACTGGAACTCTGTAGAAGCTATAAGGTAGCACTGTTATTGATGGGTGTAATAGCTATGTGGTTCCTGAAAATGGAGTGGAAAGCTTAGCTGTCTCTGGAGAAAATGCCATGCTATGGCATCAAAGGCTTGGACATATTGGAGAGAAGGGCCTTTGGATACTACATAGAAATGGTATGGTAGAAGGAATGTCTATTTTCTCTCTGGATTTCGATTTCTGTGAACATTGTGTATATGGGAAGCAGAATCGGGTGAGTTTTCCTTCTGGTGCTAAGAGGGCGAACAAGATATTAGAACTTGTGCACAGTGATGTGTTTGGACCTGTGTCAGTTCCATCACCGGGAAAGTCTGTGTACTATGTTTCATTCATAGATGACTTCTCAAGGAATACATGGATATATTTCTTGAGGAATAAATCTGAAGTCTTTGACAAATTTAAAGAATTTAAGGCTCTGGTGGAAAACCAGACAGAGAAGAAGATAAAGGCGCCGAGGACAGATAATGGTGGGGAGTTCTGCAAGAAGGAATTTGAAGAGTTCTGTAAGAAGTGTGGTATAGCACGGCAGAAGACTACTCCATACACACCTCAGCAAAATGGAGTTGTAGAAAGAATGAACATAACACTGATGGAAAAGGCAAGAAGCATGCTCAGTGGTACCGGTTTAGGACAAGAATTCTGGGCAGAGGCAGTGGAGACTGCATGTTACTTAGTTAATAGATCACCTTCATGAGCATTGAAGGATAAGACTCCACATGAGGTACGGACTGGTAAGAAACCCTCTCTTTCACATCTAATGGTATTTCGATGTGATGCATATGTACATGTTCCAAAGGAGAAAAGGACCAAGTTGGATATTAAATTTGAAAGGTGCATCTTTATTGGGTATAACGATGGTTTAAAGGGTTACAAGCTTTGGAACCCAGAAACAAGGAAGGTTGTGTACAATCGAGATGTGGTGTTTAGAGAGGTGAAAGATGTTGTTACACATGAAGTCCTACCAAAGGAACCTGAGAAAATAGAGTTTGAGCTAAAGGAGGATGAATCAGACTCTACAATAGAAGAAGATTCAGAAGAGGAAGAGCCCCAAACTCCAGCTTTGAGAAGATCAGTTCAGAAAATAAGGCAACCGGAAAGGTATATTCCATCTGCTTTCTGTTGAGGTTTTTCCTTAACTATAACTGATGACGATCCCAGAAATGTCAAGGAGGCAGTAGACTCAGAGGATGGAAAACTTTGGAAGGAGGCCATGGTTGATGAAATGGCATCCTTGCACAAAAATTAGGCATGGGATCTAGTGGAGTTGTCGGCTGGAAGGAAGCCCATAGGGAGCAAATGGGTGTTTAAAAAGAAGATGAATGTAGAAGGCAAGGTGGAGAAATACAAAGCTTAGTTGGTAGCAAAAGGTTATTCCCAAGTGCCAGGAATTGATTTTGGTGATATTTTCTCTCCTGTTGCCAAAGTTACTTCTATTAGATTACTTTTATCTATTGCTGCTGCATTTGATCTTGAGATAGAACAGATGGATGTGAAGACAACATTTCTTCACGGGGATCTAGAAGAGGAGATCTACATGAAGCAACCTGAAGGCTTTATGGTGAAGGGTAAGAAAGACCTGGTATGCAGGTTGAAGAAGTCGTTGTATGGGTTAAAACAGTCACCAAGGATGTGGTATCAGAAATTTGATACCTATATACGGGGACTTGGCTTCACTAGAAGCAAGGAGGATCATTGTGTTTATTTTAAATTAATTGATGACCGTGTTATTTATTTGGTCTTGTATGTGGATGATATGTTGTTGATTGGAAATGACAAAGAAATTATCCAAGATTTGAAGACCCAACTGTTCTCCAAATTCGACATGAAGGATCTTGGTGTTGCAAACTATATTTTGGGCATGAAAATTAAGAGAGATCGGGCAAAGAGGAAGCTCGGGTTAAGCTAGAGGAAGTATGTCGAGACTATATTGCAGAGGTTCAATATGAAGGATAGTAAAGCAGTGAATGTTCCGATTCCTATAGGTGTAAATATGTCTTTTCAACAGTGTCCCAAGACACAAGAAGAAGAGGAGGATATGTCTCATGTTCCATATGCAAGTGCAGTGGGTAGCCTGATGTATGCAATGGTCTGTACTAGACCAGACATTGCACATGCAATGGGAGTATTGAGCAGGTTTATGTCAAACCCAGGGAAGGAGCATTGGACAGCAGTGAAGCGGGTTTTCAGATATTTACGTGGCACTAATGATTATGGCTTGTGCTACCAGGGAAGACCAGGATTGGAAAGAATGTTGGACATTCGTGGTTTTGTTGATGCAGACTGGGCTGGAGATCCGGACCAAAGAAGATCTACAAGTGGGTATGTGTTTATCCTATTTGGAGGTGCAGTCAGTTGGATGAGTAAAAGACAGTCTATAGTGGCGCTTTCAACTACAGAGGCAGAATACATAGCAGCCACTCATGCAAGCAAGGAAGCAATTTGGTTGCAGAGATTGTGTTCAAGTATGGGGTTGGTACAGCAAGCTATAAGGATAGACTATGATAGCCAAAGTGCAATTTTCTTGGCTAAGAACTCTGCTTATCATTCAAAGACAAAGCACATTGATGTTCAATATCACTTTGTTAGAGATATGGTTGAGGCTAAAAGGGTGTTACTGGTAAAGGTGGACACTTTGAAGAATGTTGCAGATGCATTGACGAAGTCTGTGAGCACTCAGAAGTTCTCTTGGTCTAGAGAAACAATGGGTGTTGAAGAATTGGCCAAATGACTAAGCTCTCCTGTGGCCCCTCGCGGAAAGAAAACAATAAGTGGGAGAATGTTGGGTATGTGTTATATTCTTTCCACGACTAGCGCCATGTGCTATGCATTGCACTGGGCGTAGCAGGGGGCTTACAGGGGGGCCGGGGCAGCGCCCCGGCAAAATTTTTTTTGGTATGCGGTCCCACTCATGTGCGGATCCACCCATGTTTTGTGCATGAGTTTGCACATGGTTTTGGGGTACGATGGTTTTCGGCCCTTGGTATTTTGTAGATCTGATCAAGGGAACTACGGTTATGTTCTAATCCAGGGTTAATGGATTGGGGTTTATGTATGCTTCGGCATGTATATATATGTGTTGTAACACTAAAAGGAATATAATGAAAAATCAAGCTGGTCTTCCCAATTTGGGATCCAGGGGAAAATCTCTGTGTTTATCTGTTTTATGTTTTATGCTCTCGCTATTGTTTATTTTCTGTTATAAGATTCATGTGTAGATAATTTCTGTTCAGGGTTAAAACCTACAAGAAGTTTCTTCACCTTTGTTTGTTTGTTGTTGTTTGAAATATTTTTATCCTTCTTATAACTAGCATTCATCGAACGAAAATGTTGTTTATTTGCATATAGTTTGCATTCAGGAAGTTGAGCTCCAAATTCGTTAGGGCCTGGAAATTAAAACCTAATTCAAGATTAAATTTAAAATTTACTCAATGAACCTAAGGCAACATTGAAAACTAATGCAATATTTCTAGTGGTCTAAGCTAGAGACATGTTCCGCTGTCTTAAAACCTAGTAGCTGTCGCTCGCCTGTTGGCTTTAGATAGTGCTAGTACAGACTTGTGCTCCCCATACTGTCGCGTATATAAAGGTAAACCCCTCTAGGTTTCAATCATTTTATCCATAGGAAGCCAAGTCTGCCACCTTGTAACCATGATACACCGAACACAGTATTCGGGGAGACTAACTGCACGTACGTCGAGTCCTTTGTTGTTTCTGTTTCATTTGATCACCAAGGTTTATATGGAAATTCACGGAAACTTGGTACAACGTCTTTCTTAGAATTCATGAGAAGTCATTTCAATCTTCTTGTGACCTTTTAAACAGGAGAAGAGATCATCTAGCACTTGTCCTTTCATGTTCATTTCAAATTGAAAGTGACTAGAGTAATCTTTTTCCTGTTTCTCAGCTTTTAAAGCATGAAACAGTGAATTTTGGTTTCAGTGTTATAAGATTAATCACCTATGATCACACACCCATTAAAAGTTTTGTGCTTGGCCTGATTGATTTCTTTGGTTCTTGTTTTGGCATCTTCGATTGGTTATCTCATTTACTTCCTCTTCTGATATACAGTGAAAGTGGCAGAACATCTAGTTTCGTGATCCTCACTGCCTCCTAGTGGTGGTTATTTTTCGGACATTTCTTTTGAAACCCCTCAATCCACTAGGTCTGTTGAGTTCTCACATCCTATTCTTCCATTTTTCCAACCCCTTTCTACTCAGTATCCTCTTGATGCATCATTTGAATTCAATTGGCTTCCTTCAAGTGCTTGGTCTGGTTTTGGGGAATAAGGAGAATTTCCTCCCCTTACGTCAGGATCGCCCTTTGTTACTGCTATGGTACCTTCTAGTCCCAGTAGTATTTTCAAAGATCTATGTTGGACTCATATATGGATTCCTCTAGTCCTGTTGGAAGTGAAGGAATGCCTATTTCCATAAGAGAATATCAACTCTTTCCTAAAGATCTCTCTTGTGCCTCCACCAAATCTTCACCACTGTCGGTCTCACTTCTGCTTGGATATAGATCCTTGAGTCAGATCATATCTAGTGTTGCCTCCATTGTGAAATCCAGTATAGTAACTCCTCCTCCAAGTTTTCTCCTACCTTCATTGGGGCTATCACCTTCGACTCCTAGTTCGTTGGTTACTATCACATCTATTCCACTTCAACCAATGGTTTGTGTGGCTTCTAGTTTAGTTTCCACTCCTCCTATGATTCCTGGTGGTCTTAATTTTAAAGAATATCTGTTGGCTATTTAGCAACAGATTTTTCAGGGTTCTCAACAGTCTCAGGCTCCTGCTAATCCTCTATTCCATCACTATGATGTTGTTGGTAATCCCATATATATTTATTCGCACCATTATGATGTGTATGGTAATCTGGTCTATTTTCCTCCTATTGATCCTTATGAGGATGTTTATGATTCTTATCAGATTGTTACTCATCTAGGACCTACTCTTCCTGCACAACCCTCTGGCTTCCAAGGAAAACCCTCAATAGGACAACTTTTAGCTTAGCAGGGCCCTACCTGTGGTCCATTGGGACAACCATATGGCCCACAAGGCCAACCTTTACAAGGTCAGCCTTTGGCCCAACATTGGCAACCCTATTGTCTTTTGGGTCAACCTTTGAATCAACCAAGATCATCTTTTGGTCCTGGGGGGCAAAATTATCTGTCACAGGGACAACCTGTTGAACCTCAATCACAACCACACCTTCAGTATGGCCCAAATATTGTGCAACCAAGACAAACCTTTGGCCCTTCTCTGGGTCAACCTAGTTATCAGGGACAACCTGGTCCGTCGCAACCATCAGGTCAACTTTTCCCACAAGGACAATCTGTTGGTCCCCAACAACAATTTCAATAGCCATTTGAACTAGCTCAATAGCAATTTCATCCTACTCGCCAGTAGATTCCTTCTGTTCCATAGTCGGTTCTACCTATTTAGCCCACTCAGCAGCCTGCTTAACCTGCTCAACCGTAGGGCGCTTACTACCCTCAAGGTTCATATCAAAGATTATATAGCACACCTCAGATTCCTTACCCTCAAAATCCACCTTTGTATCATCAACCTCAAAGCAATGCTTACATTCCACAACAAAATCCTTATACTGCTCAGCATGGACCTCCGTTGTCTACTTCGACTCCATATCCTGGTCCTGAATCCTAGTATCAACTAAATTATCCTTCTTCCAATCCCTTTGATTTGAATCTTTTGGTACAAAATGAATGGGGACAGAATCTCGTTCGGACTGGGTGGAATGTACACACGGGTCCTTATCAAAGACCTCCGATGACTTTTAATACTCAATTACCATTTCTTGCTACGTTGGAATTACCCGATGTGTCCAGATTGACAAATGATCTGATTCTTCATAATCCGTATTAGCCTTGAGTTCCGGCCAAGATTCCTAAAGATTATCCTAAATTTGAGGGTAAACCTAGTGAAGACCCCCAAACACATGTTATGACTTACCACTTGTGTTTTTCCTCTAAATTTTGTGTTGACGAATCTATTCAGCTCCGTCTTTTCCAGCGTACTCTTACTGGTGCCGCTACAAAGTGGTAGATTGAGTTGTCTCGTGGAGTTTTTCAAGATTTCAATTCCTAAGATATGGCATTCCTTATGCATTTCCAGTTGTCAATCCACTATGAGACTAGGGCACTCCTCCTCTCTTGATTGAAACAGGACCGAGCTACTCATTTCTCAGATCATATTCATGAGTGGAGGTGATGTTGTCGCACGATCAAATTTGAAATTCCTAATTAGCTTCTAACTCATTGGTTCACTACCTCCTTTGTCAATAATATTGCTATAGATATATCTATGGGGGCATGTGTAACCGAGGAATAAGCCATTTCTGATGATTAGTACCTCGATCTTGTGTACTCTCAATCCAGTGCGTTATATGATATCTTGCTTGATGCTCCTCAACCTAGAAATTCTAAACCTCCAGCGACTCCATCCATTGATGATATTATTTGTTCCGTATCTTAGACTCCTTAGAAGTCTCCATCTAATTTTGGGAAGTATAATTCTACTTCTTTTGATAATGTTGCTTCTCAACCAAATCCGAATTCTGGTAAACCTACGAAAGTGAATGTCGTTCAGGAAAATCCTATAGATAATTCTTCTAAAGCTAATAAGAAGGGTAAAGGTAAGGTCAAAGTTGATACCTCAAAACATGATTCATCGAAACCTCATTCTGATGATAGTTCTAAATGCAAACCGAAGTATACTTGTTTGATTTGTGATGAAGAGCACTTCACCAAAGACTATCCTCGATGGTCCGAAGTGAGCTGATTTCTCAAAGGAACTCAAACCACTCTGGCTGTTCTTAAAGAAACTTTTTCTACTCGGAAAAATCATATGGTAGAGAAACCTCAGTCCTCTACCCCATCTGGTTCTCAGGTTTTTATGATGAACGGTTCTGCACCCATTTCTATTATTATTTGATCGAAAGATTATTTTGGTTCACATCAGGCAAATGGGAAGGAGATTGCTGATGGTCCTCCTCCTCCACCTATTTCTGGCCCTCTTGAGATTGAAAAACCTAATACTAAATCTGTCGTGTGACCACCTTCCAAAGGTGTGCTCTGCAAGTCTTAGTACAATCCTAATGCCCGTGCCGCTCAACATTACAATATTGTTGAGGATTTTTCATAGGCACCATCTACAATGTCTACATTAGAAGTACTTTAGAGTTGTCTGTCACAACAGAAAGTGTTGTTATCCACGATAGGTGGGGTTGATCCTACTGACACTAGCTTGCTTTCTTTTGATTTAGAGAATTTTTTCCCGCGAATCCCACACCAAATTGCACTCATCATTCAAGTTGGTATAAATAGTTTGAACATTCACTGGGAAGTCATGGATGATGGTGCATCTACCTGTGTTATGTCATCTACTTGTCGGAAAGCCATTAGTTCTCCAGCTCTTACCACGTCACCCAATGCCCTTGAAGCATTTGATGGAAGAGAGTCTAAATGTCTTGGTGTTCTTGCTAGTTTACCGATCACATTAGAAGGGAAGACAGTCAATGTCGAAGTTAAAGTCATTGATGCTAAGCTCAATTATAATCTTCTCCTCGGTCACAGTTGGACTCACGCAATGCTATGTGTTCCATCGACTCTCTTTCGTGTTTTGAAATTCTCGCACGAAAGAAAGATTGCTACTATCGATCAATTGTATTTTTTCACTTCTTCTTTCGAGAACAAAAATCCGTATGTGGATAAGATTACCACTCCCTACGAAAGCGTAGGGCCAGGCCTTTTCAAGGATCCTACCCTCATGGGTATTTTTCCTCTTCCACCACCAAATATTGTTCAGGTCAACATGATTTCTCGTACCGATGACCCATGGATTATTTCTTCCCCTGAATAGATCAATTCTTTCAGAGATTCAATGCCATTGAGTTCGGTTGAAATTGATTATTGTGAACTCATCGCCACATGGGATATTCTATCTTTTGATTCTGCTCCTTTGAGCATGTCCCTTAATGTTTATTCTCAATTCCCTTGGCTTGGTAATTTTGATTCACTCTCTCCTTTGAAGGAAGTGTTTCCCTTTGATGAGGCCATCATGGAAACCATGTCTCATGAAGATCACCTATGGGATGATAATCATCATCGTTCCTCATTTCTCCCAAGTCTCAGGCCATGCCCACTTGTCTTGAGCGTTTTTCTTCTCAGGTTCCCTCTCCTCCACTTCAAATTCCTGTTCAAATTCATGAAGATTTTTCAAATGGTAACTTGAGTAAAATTACACAGACGATGCATATTGACATTTCCATTAAACCGAGAACTGTCGAGAACATCCATATAGGGGTCACTTGTTCTTCCGATGAAGAACAAGTCTATACTAGCTTTTCGTGAATTATGTGATGTCTTTGCATGGTCCTATGAGGAAATGCTTGGCATTGATCCTAGCATTGTGGTGCATGCCATTCATACTTACCCTGGTTCGAAATATATTCGCTAGCGTCTTCATCCAGTTCATCCTCGGAAGGCTGCTACCATTAAATCTGAAGTGGAAAAGCTTCTCAAAGCTGGTTTCATTTATCCAATTCCTTTGATAGAATGGGTCTCTAATATTGTTCCTGTAGATAATAAATAGGGAACTATTCATTTTTGTATTCAATATCATGATATCAATCGAGCTTTTCCTAAGGATAATTATCCTACTCACTTCATCGATCGGATCATTGACGACTGTGCAGGGAGTGAGATTTTTTCCCTTATGGATGGTTTTTCTGGTTATAATCAGATCAACATTCTCCTGACTAATCAACACAAGACTACCTTCATCTGTTGTTGGGGTACCTTTGCATCTATGAAGCTTCCTTTTGGTTTAAAGAATGTTGCGGCCACATTTTAGCGTGCCATGTCCTACGCCTTTCATGATATTCGTCACATCATGCAGCCTTATCTGGATGAACTTTCGGCTCATTTGGTTAAGCGTAGGGATCACCCTAACCATCTTCATCATATTTTTCTTTTTTGTAGACACTATAACATTGGGCTTAATCTGTGTAAGTGTGTCTTCTATGTTGATTCCAATGGACTGTTAGGGTTTATCTTATCTCAAGATGGAATTCGCCTCGATCCTCTCATAATTGAGGCCTTTATTAATCTCCTCTCTCCTTCCTCATTGCACCAGTTGCAGAGTTTACAAGGGAAATCTATATTTTTATGTCGTTTTATACCTAACTATGCCAAAGTAGCTAAATGATATACATGATTGTTGAAGCAGGGCATTCCTTTTCATTGGGATGAAATCACTCAGAAATATTTTGATACATTGAAGACATTGCTTGTCAATGCTCCTCTTCTCCGCCCTCCAAATTATCATCGTGATTTTTCCCTTTATTTGGCTGCCTCTTTCAGCACAATTGGAATGGTTTTGGTAAAAGAAAATGATGAAAGCCATGAGCATGATATCTATTACTTGTCTCATAACCTTATCGACCCATAAATGCATTATGACCATGTTGAGAAATTAGCATTAGCTATTTTTCAAGCCATTCAATGCTTTCATCATTATATCCTTTTACGCACAGGGATGATGATTTCTAATTGCAACCCCATGACCTACATATTGTCTCGAAAATTCTTGGGGGGAATACTCAAAGTGGATTGTTATCCTCCAAGAGTTTGATTTGTAATCTACTACTACAAAGTCTAAGAAATCATTAGTTTTCGTTGATTTGGTATGTTCTCTCCCTTCTGACTCTGCTCCTTTTCATTCTGAGGAATCCATTCCAGATGATTCACTTTTCTTGATTAGCACCCTCGATCCGTGGTACAGTGATATCATCATTTATCTCCAGACTTCGTCTTTTAGATCTGAGTTTAAGAAGGATGCTCACTGATGCATCCACGATTAGTCACAACCTTATCGTATAGTCAGGGATACCCTCTATTGTGTCGGGGTAGATTCCATTCTCCGTCGGTGTTTAACCCTCAAGGAAGCTAAGAAATTTCTCAATGACTGTCAGAGTGGCGCCTATGGTGGCCACATGTCTGGTTATGCTACTGCTCAAAAAATCCTTCGTGCTGGTTATTTTTGGCCCTCTATTTTCAAAGACTACATTGTCACAGTTCATAAATGCCATGACTGCCAGATTTACCAGCACAAGATGCATGCACCACCCATTCCTCTTCATCCTCTCATTACTGTTGGTCCCCTTGCGAAGTGGGGCATCGATTTTATGACGTGTAACCCTCACTTGACTGGGGGGTATCCTTATATTATTGTAGCCATGAACTACTTCACCAAATGGGCCAAGGGAATGCTTACACTTTCCGTCGACGGTAAGATAGCTTCTCAGTTCATATTCAATCACATTATTGCTAGGTGTGGTGCCCTGCAAGCCATTGTTGCCGATCATGGTTCCCATTTTTGGCATTATATGGTGGCGGAGTTTACTTCTAAGTTGGGTCTGTGTCATGACAGCTCAACGCTATACTACCCTCACGCCAATGCCCAGGTTGAAGCTGTGAAAAAAATTCTTGTCACCATGATTCAACGTATGATTGGGATCCACAAATCCAATTGGCATCTCATGTTGTTTTCGGCTCTTTGGGCATACCGAACCTTAGTTAAAAATGCAACTGGGTTCACTCCTTTCCAATTGGTTTATGGCCTGCAAGCTACCCTCCCGATTGAATGTGAAATACCTTCTCTCAAGTTGGTTGTTTAATTCTTGCCTAATACTAAAACTAGAAGAAGAGCATCTCCTTTATTTATAAAGGTTGGATGAAACTCACTGCTTTGTTGTTTTGGTTATCGCAGCACAGAAAAAGCGGGTCAAGGCTCATTTTGACCAATTAGTTTCCCCTTGTTCTTTCATTGAAGGAGATCTCGTCCTCTTATATGATGAAGCTCGTGATAAGCTAGGGGAAGGTAAATTTCAACCTATGTGGCATGGGCCCTACATCATTAAACATGTATTGTAGAATGGGGCCTATGAGCTTATTGATTATGAAGGTCATCCTCTTGAACAACCCAGAAGTGGGTTGTATCTCAGAAAATATTATGCGTGAGTCATCCATGTGTAATCAGTGTACATAGGTGTCATTTTCATTTTTTGTACATATTTCGGTTTGATGTGCTTTGTGAGTGTGTTCTTTCTTATTGGGTCTTCCTTATGGTGCAGATGTCTATTACCCCTTATGTCGGTTTCGTGGATGGTGCTTCCCACAATACCAGGAATTTGTCTTCGGCAACCTGAGTAATTTATGATCCTATTGGTGAGTTGATAGATCTGCAAGGTATTTGTCGAGGATGAGGTACAAACAATGTCGTTGAATATAACACTGTTATTGAGCTATTAACTGAAGCAATCAACCTCGGCGTACATGCATTTCTTGTAAATCTAGACTCGCAGCTTGTCGTTCTGCAGCTCAATAGTCATTATTTAGTTAGAAATCCACACATTCTGATATTGTATTTATGTATTCGTTTGCTAGAAATACATTTTGATTTTATTAAATATCAACATATTCCTAGACGAATCAATACATTAACTGATGCAGTTGTCTACATCATACCTTCCAAAAATATATGTTTGTTTATGTTACATCCTGAGACATCACATCTTCAAAATATGCAGATGAAAAGAAAACATAGGTATCTAATCCGCATGGTGCTCGTGATAATATGTCACTGCCCGTACGAGCTGCCTCAGCAAGTGGTGAATTCGGCTAGGTACCCCTACAATATGTCTCTAGTAAGCGCACAGAACATTGTCAAAACGTGCATAATCTGGAACTCCTTGGGTGATTCCCTCCAGATTATGCACTATCTCATATTCGTCGCTGCCCTTTCCTTGCGGGTCGAAATCATGAGGGATTCGCCTCACTATTGGTGACATGCCTACAGGTCTCTCTAGGCCAACATTTTCACACACATGGATTTAATGTCACAAGACGCATAGATATATATAAAAATCATAATACTCATGAAAATTTAAAAATAAGTCTCACCAAAACCTTCATCCCAATCCTCTCCCTCTAGGAGTGGGAGGTCTGGATCATCAGTGAAATCTGTACCAGAGTAGGCCCAGTCATCCACGCCAATCAATTTTCGATGGAGCCGATCAAAGAATTTCACTCTCCAGGACATCTTTTGATATCCCCCTGTCACTGGCACCAGAATTACCCATCGGGCCATCCATGGTTCTCTCGCTGGTGGTGTTGGGACTATGACCTCCTGCCGCTGAAATATTGGTAGTCATTCCAAGAATAACGATACTAGAATGGATCCGTAACCAAATTGCTTCAATTTGGTCTTGTTGCATTTTGTTAGCTGGAGTTTCATGTTTATTATCATGGCATTTGCCCCAATTGTAGATGGTCGGTGTCAAGTAGTCTACAACAAGAAGCAACTATGTCTTTTTTGCTTCATGTGGTGCTTGTGATCCTATAGCTCGTGTGATGGTATGTAACACTACTCTGAGTGTCAAGTCTGGGATAGTCTGGATATCAAGTTTCCCGCTGCCTGATCCTTTCTGCGCTCCTAGACATACCCTGTCTATTACCATGGTCATGTTTTCCATGTAGGGTCGAGTGCTAGTTAGCATTGGTGCTACTCCCCTCTCCGATAATCTTGTTATGAAATAGAAGTGAGAGACTTCAATCTCAAGTTCTTGATCCTGAAGTATGAACTTCTCTTGATTTTCATCCCATATGTTGATCACATATTGCAATAACTCTGCTTGGGCTCGGAGACATGGCATTAGGAAGAAATTTTTCAGTCCACAATTTCTGAGAGCTTCCATGACTCTCTCATTTTCCATGGCGAGCTCATATTCTTCACTATGTTCCCGTTCTTTCCATTCTATGACCATTTTTCTACTTTATACTTGTAAATATTGCTACATGGACATTGTTAGCCTAGCAAGAACATCAAAATTCTATCGCTTGGGATTTTTGACATAAAAATGGCTTGCGCCATTGGCGCAAATGTTTCTCAAATATTCGTGCTGATGGGTGCACCCTAGTGTATAAAATAGGGTGGTTTTTACCACTCCATGCCCGAAACCCATGCCAACCACCGTGCCCTAATTTTCACATTTTCTCCCCCAAAATTCAAAACCAGAAATTGCAAGTAGAAAGGAATGACTTGAAATGAAGGGAAAGGTGTCAGCTCTTACCTGGAATAGACAGAATCAAGATTGGATTGTCGAATCGTTTGCTATCGTTGCTACAAAATCACAGTGCTAAATGGGTAACTATTGCTCCACAAGAGGTAAAAAGTGAAAAGTAATTATTTTTACCATTTTTGGCATTCTGTAACTTTTTCACAACCCTTATTAGATTTTAAGACATCTTTTTCGATTATTTTATTATATTATTTTTGAGCAATGGATTTTACACATGTATCTTGTGCAGAAATAGGTTTTGATGTGACATTAATGAAGTAACGATTTATATTTTATACTTTTTTGGACTCTGTAAAAACACGAAAAATTCACTACAGGAATCATCTTTCATCTCTTTTTTGATTCTCTAAAATTGAAAAGATTGCCCATATTATTGTCATTTTGAACTCATTAAATGGCTGAAAAATGATATCTACCCAGTATATATTTACCCCTTTTTTGGGTTGGGATGGATTATTTACGAAAAAGGAATACCTTATCCTCTCGTGATTAAGAGGTTATTTCAGATATTGTTTTCTACGTTTTCGGATCTGAGAGAGTATTTACAAAAAGGGAAATGCTGGAGTTTTCCTTTTTTCCTTCTTTTCGAACTCTATAAACATGAAAATATGTCAAGTTCTCCCTTTGTCAAACTCGTTAAACACTGATGACATCGGATTTTGTCGCCATGACATTACTCGATTTCCTCCTTCCTAGGGGCCCTCGTAAAATGTACTAGGATGGATTTGTCCGAAGGAAAAAATTACAGAAAAAGCATATGCTATCCCCTTCAAGATTTTTTTAAAAATAATTGGGGTACTCGCCAAAAATGATGGGGGAAAAATGGAACCAAGTTTTAGTTATGTTGGCAGTATTTCGCTCTTGAACATGGCACCTGTCTGTATTCGTGTCAGATTGGGGACATATCATTTTGTCATTTTTTCCTCCATGGGTTTGGCTAATATATTTTGAAATATCATCCTCTCTTTGCCATGTCGTGGTGACTTTAGATCCTTTCATGTCAATTACTTCCAAATCCAGTGTCGTGTTGCTGATATGTTCAAGAGAATTTTTCCACTATAGTTTTGAACCTCCCTTTGATTATCTGTTGTTCCAAATTCACTATTATCATGTTCCTCTATCTCGCATCGATGATGTGGGAAAAATTATGGCCCACATTCGATCAGATCACTTCCTGTTGACTTCAACTCAATATCTAGGAATTTTATCAAGAGACTCTATTCTTGTACCTTGGAGTCTACATGTCTTAATGGTAGGCTTTTCACATTGGACGCAAGATCCAAATCATAGGCCTTTGATCGAGTGATTCTACGGATGTTTGATGCCATATCACCGTTCACATATTTTAGATTGTACCAATTTTACCTTGAGAGCCATTCTCATTAATGGTGGTTTCTCTCGTGCCTATTAATAGATTTCATCATTGGCTGGTAATCAGGTGATTTTCTGGCATGTTCGACTTCAGCTCATCTATTCACATGCTTGAAATTGTATTGGTTTGGGTTGAGATAAAGCGCAAGACCATGGATTTCGTCTAATAAAGTCCAAGTTGTATATTTTGGTGGATTATTATAACTTGTTACATCACTCTTTTGTTTGGATGGCTATGATCATACATGAGTCTATTTGTTGATCCTTATTACTGGATGGCTGCGTCCATACCTCGAATATCAGTTTTTATATATACTCTATGTGGATGGTTGCATCCATGTGACATGTTGATATATCAGGTATATCAGTTGTATTTTTAATTACAGGTTTTCTGACAATGGTGTTTGGTTCGAACACATTCTCATAAATAATTTCTCCCCTCCCTCTCCCTCAGACCTCATGCTTTAGGGGGCATATTTTACATAGAATTTTTTCACTATCCGTACAATCCCATCTCACTCATTGGAGGGTCATTTTTGTGACCAATAAGCAGTGTCATGCCTAGAAAAAATCATCACTGCATTCATTTGCATGAGAGTAACATTCTTGTTGTTGACAATTCCCTTAGTAGAACTGTAAAAATCCTTGTTTTTGCCTTGGTGTGAGTAGCCAGTTACACTCCCGCATCAAGCTGGAAAATTAACACTGAGCCTACACCAGTTGGCGCTCTGTCCCAGTTAAGTGCCCGCATCGAGATGTTTATGGATTTTTTTTTTTAAATAGAGGCAAAGTTTCTATTCCAACCAACTCGAGGATGAGTCATTAGGAGTGGTTGAACTGAAACAACCACAAAGTCCCTCCTTTAGTTAGTATTTTCCACCTCCATTGGAACTCTCCTAAAGGATAGGACTCCCTCCCATTTTTTTAGGGATTGAAACCTCCTGCTTTTCCTCTATAAAAGAAGCTATCTCTCTTAGTAAAAACTAGATGAATGGCTAAATAGATGAACTTGGAGAGTTGATAATTTAATGACTAGAGAAGATAGATAGAAGGAATCATGTTGAGAAGAGCTTGAATCGATGTCCTCATCCATTTGAATCCATCGAAAGGTATTGAGACGCGCATTGACTAAACCCTGCTGGAGGAGATTGTGATGTCAAAGCATCGGTTCTACCTGTTCCTTCCACTTATATATACATGACTACTGTTTGGTTCCAGTATTGTGTTATGATGTTTATGTAATGCGATAGCTTTAGTCCTCTTTGACTGGTTAATAGTTGTGAGTGAAACCATGATGTCGTATGTTGTTCTCATTTTTGTTACATGTGCAGGTATCTGAGCATAACAACGAATGGATTGTGATTTTCCAAGATAGGAGCAAGAGGATACTACTATTTTTGCAGCGATGATAGCATTGGATTCCAGAGAGGTTGATCTACTGTGTCTTTTGTTCATTCATTAACTAGGAAGCAACAATTTAATGTGTCCTTTTATTTCTAGACCCATCTTAGGGCTAGAGGGATTGTCTCTGCCCGTAGAGAGGATCTACCTACGTAAAAACCATAAGTTCATTGTATGTTGTAATATTTTATGAAGTATATCATTAACTTTACTTGGAGCTAGTGACACCTATAAAATTTTGGTAATTAGGTGCCCACATTCTCCCTACTCGTTTGGTTTCAATTTTACTTCTATTTGGACATGGTTGTTTGTGTTCCTCCAGTGTTGTCTCATTATTTTCTTAATGCTGGGTTTTTCATCCTTGGGATAAAATTCTTGTACCCCTAGGTTTTGATATGTTGTTGTTTCATTTATGGTGTTTAGTTTACTAGTTTTCTAGTTCACTTCAATGGTTATTTATTTCTCATCTTCGTGGGGCCTCTTGCCCAAACACCCCACCTTTTTATATGGGCTTCTCATGATGGGTATAATCTCTAGCTTGACCTATTGTTTCTTTAGGGAATATCAATATAAATTTCAATTTCAAAATTTCCATGGTTTGGTATCTCACATTGGTCATGTGTGTAACAGCGAAAAATATTGGTGATTTGAGCATGGTCCAAATTCCCATCTAGCTCAACATAATAAATTGTAGAAGTCAATAAGATTTATTTATCTTAATTATTAGGAAATCAAATTATTGTGTTTACCTTTTAATTTTTACATATTTTCCATAAATTACCATTAATTATTTAAAATAATTTATTTCTATTTACATAATTTGTAAATTTTAATTAAAAATAATTAGTTCAATACCATAATCTCCCCTCCCCACTTTATTTCGTTGTATATTAACAATATTAATTCAAATTGTATATTAAGAATTTTAATTTAAATGGAAAGCAATGATTTTAAAATTCAATTGTTACCCATAGAAAAGAATAAAAGCAGACAAATTTTAAGGCTTACCCTATAAAATAAAATAAAATCCATATCTAACCAAAAACTATGAAAAATAATTTTAGGCAGGAACATAAAAAATATTTAAGTATGCTAAAAAGGTTTATGAAAACCCTCTTCTGCCATGTTTTATCCCTAATAATGCACCTCATGAGTGCAGAAAATGAGTGCATAGGTCCGAAAGAGGCGTTTTTAAATCTCTCCATGGAGAAGCCCCTAGATGCTCTCTCCCTAAAGCTTTGGTTGTGACGCTTGTTCATGTCCAGTGGCCACAAGTTCAGAGGAAAGCCCGAAAATGGTTTTGAGTTCAATTCCATCAACAAGGTACTCTTCCCATTTATTTCTCTGCTACTGTATGCCATGGTTATAATATCTTTTGAAAAAAATAGAATAGAAACAAGATTAATCTTAAAATATTGCTTGAAGAAATAGAGTAGAAACAAAGATTAAATCATGATAGGATACATCATTGAGAGTCTAGTCCAACCTAGCAACCTGTAAAAACCCTCTATATTCACCCGATCGAGATTCCATTGTAACAAAATATGGCCGTCTTCAATGATTTTAGTTAACTCAGTCAGTCTAGAACAAGCTACTCCAATAGTAGCACCCCTATCTAGAATTTAACCTTGATGAATGAGGGGGGAGTAGGAGGTTGTAGCAGGAGAGAGGAGATCCACAACCATGGTTTTCGTGAAAGCCCATAAATTGAGATGATGTTGGTTTTGTTGTTCTTGACATAATATGTTGTATAATGGTTAATGCCCAAAGAAATATAGCAACCTGTGATTCGACTCTTCTAATGAGAATAAATTCAGTTGATTGCCAACTCTCTCCCTCATGAACGCCAGATAGTCTCCGAAAAATAGTTGATTCATGAACCTATAATTAGTTGTATGGTTGCAATTGTGTTTTTGTTGAGTATACATATTATGATCTGAGATCTATATGATATAATGATGGATAATAAAGGTTTAATGTGATGGCATGTACCATCCAACCAGATAGAGAGTCCATTTTAACATAAGATGGCCCTCTTCCATGATTCACAGTTGACTCAGTCAGTCCAGTACAAGCAACTCCACTAGTAGCACCCCAGTTTCGAATTTAACTTTTGTATTTGATAAATGAGGGGGGGGGGGGGGTAGGAGGCCATAGCGGGAGAGAGGAGATCCACACCATGGATTTCCTGAAAGCCCAGAAAAACCAGGGCTTACTTCAATTGGATCCCACCCAAATCCTAAAACTCTCATGGCCCCATTAAAGTTCCATCCATTGACGTGCCTGCATCCAAATTCAAAGCCTAGGAAAGAATCAAAACCCTATCTTCCTCCTCTCATGAACCCTATGATGCTTAGTCTCAGGAAGAAATTTGACAAGGTAAATTATGCCCACGAACTAGTACGATTATGTAACTTGCTCAAAATTAAAATATTTAATCAATAAAATTTGGTTCATCTCGTTGCATGGAATTTATGCCATATTATACTAGAAAATATAGGAAATAAATGCTTTTTGAAATTTTGGAACATTTCTAATGCCTTTTATAGGGCCGGACTTTTTTTCGTTAGGACCAATATAGAGAAATGTATTTGAAGCCGTATTCAGTTTCAAAAAAATTTCTCGGACCTCAAAAGTATAAAAATCTTAGGATTCC
Organism: Pinus albicaulis; assembly: GCA_034641835.2. Lineage (NCBI taxonomy): Eukaryota > Viridiplantae > Streptophyta > Pinopsida > Pinales > Pinaceae > Pinus > Pinus albicaulis. The sequence continues at coordinate 1,561,033,949 of CM076579.1, forward strand.
TTTCATCTCTCATTATTACATACTTTACAGGAATATTAGTTGATTATTGGATCCTGCTGAAATCTTAAAACTCCCATCGCCACATTAAAGTTCCTTCCATTCATCTGCCCGCATCCAAATGCAAAGCTCGAGAAAGAATCAGAACCCATAGTCAACTTCTCCTGGCTGTAATCTCCTAAGGCTAGTGATCGATTAATGTAAAGCACTGCATAACTACAAACCCCATTACCACCACAAGTGTATGGATTAGATTGTTAATGGGATAATTCAATACATGAGTCCGAACTATAGGGTATGCTTTTATAAGAAGATGACTCTTTCGGATTGAATATGGGAGCATTGTATTGTATCCATGTCACATAATTTCCCATGTCAGTTATGAGCAACTGATTCTTTGCTGAAGTGCCAATCCCTACTCTTAGCAGTATTTTCATTTGTGTGATGTGTATTTTACTATATTCTATCCACCAAAAATATTGCAACAACATCGTTCGAAACTTGCAGTTTTTTGACTTCCTTATAAAAACATTACAATAGCACTTTCATAATAAAATAATAGAAAAAATGTTTGCATGATATGTCTATAGCGAAAAGGAAACATTTAATGAATCCAACAAGGTAAGGATCTCATCTGTACACCCTACATCTATAAAGTTAAAATATATTTTGAGTTCGTATATCCAAAGACATTTGAGAAGGCACTGTAAAATTTATTGAAATCTATAAAGTTACGGTATTTTCAGAAACAACTCATTACAAAACTAAATCAATGAAGTTGAGATATCTTGGGAAAGAGATCGTTACAAAACAGCTCACAAACACTACCCCATTAGTAAATCTTTTAACAACCCCTTTGTGTGAGTGTGGAATTTGGCTAAAGATACTGTCTTTCAAATCTAGCTATGATCAAACTGAAAATAAAATTCGCATTTTAGTGCTTCCAATTTCAAAAAGAACATTGTTGTCTGGAAAATAAGTGCCAACGGTTTTTGAAATTCTATTCAAACGAGCATTGTCTCTTTTGAAATTCTGAGAAACTATGTCTACGACCTTGAGTTGACAGGCCTTAGAGGTAAGCATGCCCTGTGAATATGATCCACTCTTATATTCTCTCCTCTAATCAATTCTCATATCAAATCCTACCAACATTTGATCACAGATGTCCAAAATTCCTAAGTCATCGTCATGGTCATACTAGATAACCATTTAAGAAAACTACTGTGGTGATGCTCTCTCAATGACAAAAATCACTATTGAAAAAGTCCTGACCACTATACCTTCACAAATTAAGATTAAGATTGAGTATTTACATAGAAAATTTATTTTCACCATTGAGCCTAAGTGATTTGGCTCCATTAATCTTTCCTTGAAGGTGTTGACGGGAAAATTTGTCCGGCCAACAGTAGGGGATCTCCCCGATAGAAAGTCCCAATTAGACCTTGAACCGTTTGGAGTAGGGATCCCGTCCGGGGTGTGGGTCCGGCTACCGCTTAAGACGCCTTCCCTTAGGTCTCAAAAGAACCTGATTGAACCAGTGGACATACACTTATTCACGTGATACAGAATACAGGATTGATGTATTAGACCCGAATCAAACACTATGCGTAGCAAGATTATGAATAAAGCATGTACGCCTCAGGAGATGTCATTAGCAACACATCTTTTGGGGGTAATGCTTATAAGGTAGTCTGACCACAAAAGGAATAGTCCTTTATGATGAGATATCCTTTTACTTCTGAAAGATGAAACGAAACGCTAACAAAATAGTTCATTAACATTCATTATTAGAACAGATGATAAAATAAACATCATTGATACAACACAGATAGCCATGACGCATAAATGATGATATAAAGAGTGCAGCTTAATTAATCATAGGATGTTCTGAAACTGTACAAGGAATACACACAGTGTTTGCACAGCAAAACACATCATAACCATAGGGTGTTTTAACAAGTATCTCTATATTCAGATGCGTAAGGGTACAATCCTTCAATACAATGCCATGTAGTTCTTCAGTTTCCAAAAGGAAAAAGCCCTTATACAAGTTCCCGTAGGAGTATTTATAATGCCAAAACTGCCCGTTGGGCTTTCTTCACTGTTCAGCTTCTTGACCGTTGGGTTGCCTTGCGACCCATTTCTTTTGCGACCTGCGACTTGAGCCGTTGTTGCGACCTGCGACCTGGCTGCTGTTGTTGCGACCTGCGAATTGATTGGGTCGCGGGGTCGCAGAGTGTAAGAGAATTGCCAAGGTGCGACCTTGCGACCTTGCGACTAGGTCGCTGGGTCGCAGAGTCGCATAAGGTGGAAAAACTGAGATATGCGACCTTGCGACCTTGCGACTAGGTCGCTAAGTCGCTGGGTCGCGAAAAGGAGGAAAACCAAAGAAATGCGACCTTGCGACCTTGCGACTAGGTCGCTGGGTCGCAGGGTCGCAAAAGGCTGAAAACCAAAGAAATGCGACCTTGCGACCTTGCGACTAGGTCGCTGGGTCACAGGGTCGCAAAAGGCTGAAAACCAAAGAAATGCGACCTTGCGACCTTGCGACTAGGTCGCTGGGTCGCAGGGTCGCAAAAGGCTGAAAACCAAAGAAATGCGACCTTGCGACTAGGTCGCTGGGTCGCAGGGTCGCAAAGGCTAAAAACTGAAAGTATGCGACCTTGCGACCTTGCGACTAGGTCGCTAGGTCGCTGGGTCGCAAAAGGTGTAAACCGAAGATGTGCGACCTTGGATATCTGCGAGCTGTAGTCTTCTTTCGGTGAATGTGGCTGGGTGCTCTCGAACATAAAGTGCTTTCTTCGGAGACTCATGGGGATGCGCTTGTTTGAACAGGTCCTACTATTTGCTGGGGAAGGCATTTTCTCTTTGCGCAAACTCGAAGGTTCTTCCTGCAATAAAACAACAGAGGTCATAGATTGACTGATAATAATGCTAAGGGCACTTTAATTAATTTGCAAGAGATAAGACAAATGAATTTAGGCCCCTGTGTGGTCAAGATTTTGTCAATCAGAGAAAATGGCATGTGCATACTTTTCTCTGCCCTTCCTTTGACAGGATCATCATCTTCCCCACGCACAAGGTTCTCTTTAAGTCTCAGATTAAATGCTTGACAGTCACGAGCTTCTTCATTCACGTCCTCAGCGTTCACCGTAGGCATTCATGCTCATCGCTTTTTTTTACTTATTAGAGGAGCAATACTTGCCATCTTTAATCGGAGAATCTCAGGTATCTTGACTAAGGAGGACTGCGACCTCACTTACAATCCTATGCCAGTCCAACCACAAAACTTTACATCTGCATTGAATTTTGTTTTGGGGTGGTGTAATAGAAAAGTACTTATTCAATGGTAGGCGTGGCCTCCATGTATGGACATGTCTCTCTGTCATATGATCTGGTCGCAGTTTGGAGGAAGAGGCGAGTTTTGACAGACCATGGGCAGGGTTTGCTGAGGCATTTCCCCGAAATTCTCTCCCTCCTGGTTGTAGCACATTATCCATTGTTGCAACAGTTTCTTCATTTTAGACAGTCGGATCATCATCGTAGTGCACTCAGATTGCGAACTTATCTGTGGGGTCCAAGGCCATGAGCGTCGAAGGGCTTCTTCGATAGGCTCATCGTTCGAATGGTGCATGTTTCAATTCATGCACCACAACAGCTACTGAGCCTTTTACATATGCCGATAGATTGTAACACATCGTAAGCTGATATATCCTAAAGGCCACTATCTTCTTTGACATTTGAGAGCTTGGAATTCCTATGGGAGAAAACGCTGTGAAAAGGCCCCTCCTGATGTGGAGCGTACGTCTCGTCCAGTTTCAAATAATGCGTGTGCCAATTTTGCGTATCGAAGCTATCATAGAGAGATCTCATGTGATTCGATGTCTGGTAAAGACAAAGCCACGAGGAAAATGCCTGAGGAGACCAAACTCTCACAATGAGAACACAGGGATTAGATATCAATGATGCGCTCGTCCAAATGAGTGTTTTGCTTCTTCTGGTAGATCTGTATTCTGCAGCGATGACAAATCAGCTAAATCTGTGGGCATGAATTCTAGACGGGATTTTGTTGTCATTATTCCACGCTATCTCAGCTAAATCCACGCGCACGCATCCATGATGGAACTCCGTGCCACTTTTTCACGCTGTCGCAGCTAAATCGACGCTGGGCAATACCAAACACTGTTGCCTCCAACGAACTACTGAGATATGGGCGGTTACTGAAGGCAACATTTTGCATGGGAAAATTTCTTCTTCAATAGCCATTCTATATTGGAAAGCGAACGAAGGGCCGGAAACAGCTGGACGAGGACGTTGAACCAGCTCCCTTGTTTGGACCATTGCTATTTCTCTATCGAAATACCTGGCTAAAATTTCGCCACAGACATATCTAAGCCGTTTGTGATGTTTCTAAATTTTCTCCGCCCTGCTATATAGCTCTGAAAAAAAAATATGATTCATGCACCGCTTAAGACGTGTTTACAGACTGTCGCTTTTAACGTGCCACTGTGCTCCACGTTTTTAGCTGAAAATTTGATCGCCACATATAGGTATAACGTAAATATTGAACGTGGGCCCCATGCATGTAATTATGAACGTTGGACTATAAAACATATATCTGTTCCACCTTAAAACGCAAATTTCGACCAAATGTCATATAACGGTTTCCCAAAACTCTGCCATAGGAATGCTCACGTGGCATCATCATGCATTTTATATAGCTTTGACCATGTTTTAACCCTGATGTTTTGACCATTTTATATATTTGTTTGCTCCATAGTTTGAAAGAAAATTTTGGTTGTTGTATGGATATATGTCCGCTCCATATAAAACTCTGGCGTAGAGACATTTACACCAGCTTGTAACGGGCTCATGCACCATGTTCCAACGTAAAACTTCCTGCCATATACCTGCTCCGCATGCTTTATTGTAGATTGAAACTGCACAAATCGAGATAATTACTCCATGCGACGTGTCCATACAACCATGCGTAAGGTTGAAACCATATATGCATGCGCCACTTGGATTACAACTGCACCGTTAGAATGTTTGCTCCCATTTGTCACTGCCTACAGTTTCGCTATAGCTCTGACCGTGTTTTCATTACAACGTCAACTATTGTATGTACTATATGGGCTCCAAACTTTTACATGAGACGAAAAGTTATCGGACCTTTGCACACCGCTCCACACTTTAAAACACGACCATTTTATATTCACCAATACGTAGACTTTAGCATTGAAAATTCTCTTCCACATGTAATTCATGCCATGTAAACATTGATTTTCGTAAATGGTTTGTACGTGTATATTGCTTCAGCATACGCCGTGAATTGAACAAGCCATCAAACCCTTGACTCCACGCAACGTAGATATTGGATGTCAGACCGTAAAATGTATATCTGTTACATGTCTGCTTGGCGCCCGTTTGCCGTGCGTTTTAACCATAAAGTGGACTTCTGTAAATGTATATTTGTTCTACAACATTTACGTGGGTCGAAAACCCTACCATCGAACACTTGCATCCCATTCAACGTGTCCATGCAATCTTTCGCCGGGTTTCAACGTCAAGTTGACCGTCAGACCTGCCCCACGTGGAAGGGACTGCATCATTAAACTATTTGTGCCACTGGTAATGCAGCGTGTCTGCTCGGCAATCTTATGCAGTCGTGAAGTCTTATGTGATTTTATATGGTTTGAATAATATGCAATTGCACCAAGACTTTGTATCATCAATTGTATTTTCTTTGACCATCGACTTAGCGCCCATGCAACGTGGTCTTACACCTCGTATCAATATGCACATGGTCTTGTATTAATATATGCATGGTCTAGCGCCTTGTGTTAATATATACACCGTCACCTTGCGCCTTGTAGTTAAAATGTACAACATCACCTTGCGCCTTGTATTAATATATGCATGGTCTAGTGCTTTGTATCGATACATATAACATCACCTTGCGCTTTGTAACAATATATGCATGGTCTTGCACTTAATATGATCATTTACTTTCCCTTATAATTCGAAAGCTTCTCGTTTTGAAAGATTGAATGTCAAAATATACTTATCAGACCACATTGATAGCCCTTTTCACATTTGCCTTTTCTACCCGGCTACCACTGGCATATGCATTTCAACATGACCCCTTTAGGTCCAATCTAACATTGCCCATCTCATATGGTCCCACATACACAAAATTTATGGATATGGAGGCGTAAAGGCGACTAGGACTGTAAGGCCATTTTATTGCTCCACGTTGTACTCCTTGCAGCGTAATTAATTCCACACTATGCAGCTTAAGATCCATAATTGTTGCTTCCAAAGGGTGCGCTCACATGTTTGAAAACTCTGTCGTTGGCTTGCCACACCAACACATATGCTTTCACACTGCCACTTGGCACGAGAACGCCTTGAATGAAAATGTCACTCCTCAGGGAGATCTCCTGAGTTTTCTTTGTTCACTGAGCCATAATTAATGCTAGACTTGTCGAAATGGCGACAAATGTTCCTTTGTATACAGACATCGACACGGAGCTGGCATTGTGCGGGATCTCCATAATTTTGGTGTGCACTAACGAGGAACACCTTCTGCGTTGGTGACACAAAAGATTCTTTCTCTGATCGACACATATCACATTATTCTCTTTTTAACAGTACTGGTCACTTGCTCCTCCTCCTCCCCTGTTTCGCATCTTTGGCCTCGTCGTTGAGCTCAATTTCATTTCCCTCGATGTCGCGACACGACTGAGGAGTCTGCTACCCGTGGGGTCGACCTGTGTAGAACATTACGACAATCATAATTATTCTTTGATAATGGTGCCCACAGATAAAACATATGAGACTAGCAAATGTAACAGAGGTATTCAAACCACATGCTTAATGACCTACAGCGACAGGGCCTTTAATTGTTAACACACAAAAGTTTTCCCATTTAAAAGTATGTATGGCAAGCCCATTACACATGACGCGACTGTGATACGAGTGTTCAGTCGCATGTCGGATGATCCCTCCCACACATGGCGTGATTGCAGCGACAACATCAAGTCATGGTGACGAGACAACTCATGAGGGTTTGGGGATAGGTCGCTAAGATGGAGTTGATTTGTGGGTTCGGTGAAAGACCTTGACAACTAAGCGAGCATAGGGGGACCCAAAATTTTAAATATACCCAAAATTTTGGGTGGTGTTGTAGCGGCTACAACAGAAGGCTATATCATTGGGATATTTTTCTCTTACATATGTTATAAGATCATTTTGATGAGTTTGAGAAGGTTGAATTAGAAGTTTTTCTAGATCCTCTAGATATTATTTTGGAATATTTACTTCCACACCAATTATTTTTCCACTTCAGTGACATTTGCATCTCTCTTAGCTGACTCTACAATAGGTTATTTGTTCACATGGATTTTCTCTTCTTAATACTTTATCATCTTCTCATTGAAATTTCCCTTAGTCTCTAGGTTGACAAGTACTACTCATTTTTGTTTTCATTTGAATTCTCTTCCACATATGCACTATTCATCTCTTTCACATTGTATCTATGGTCTAGCTTTTATTATTTGGCTTAAAATTTTGTATGTTTTCTTGTAATTGATAGAATGTAGTTTCTAGAAGGTTGATGCTTGAATGATTAATCATTAATGTAATATTGGTGCCATTTCTATCTTTATTGATCTACAAATATGTAAATTTTCATATATTCTACAACCAATTTGGCATTATAGATATTTTTTATGAATATAAATGCAATATAATTTCTTTCTCTCTCTCTACACACATACATATAGTCCCGGGGATTTGGGAAAATGATGCCCTTGACAATCTCACTCTCAGACACTCTCTCACTCCTTCCAACCTTGGATGTGCCTTTAATTATGTGGTTTTGATATTTCATATTAGAAATATTAACTATTTAATGTATTATAATAGTTATAATATTGTATGTGAAGTTTTATAACAAGTCTGTCTTGTATGCATTGCTTCACCCTCAAAATAATATTAGAGCCTTACTTGAGTAAGAAATATGTTGTATCCTTGATCCAAAATATATCACTTTCATTAAAAAAAATATTTTCTATTGTGCTTAACAAGTAAGTATGTTGACAAGGGTGGTTACAAAGATAGACTCTTGAAATTTTTCATAGTTGATTGTCGTAAATTCACATTCAAATCTTATTAAATGTTTTTGGTAATATCTTCTCACTATTTTTCTTATATATACAAATTCTTCTTGATGCATAGTGCGTGAGTGTCTAAGGGACATGATTATCACAAAATCCCCATGACCTTGCATAAGTAGTGATTTAAATATGATTACTATTCATTATGTGCATCAAATGGAAAGGAGACAAGAGGAAGGGGTAGAGGATACCTAAGTGGGAAGATGGCTAGGAGTATTGTAGAAGAAGGATGTGTGTGAACACCAAGTGTAGGGCTCAATGTCAGTTGATAGTAATTTATTATGAGGGAGGTGTATGCGCCAAAAGGGATTGGGAAATTTGCAAAGGAGGGGAAGGAGCTCTTTCCTCTTGACAATTCAAGAACTTATGTTTCTTCTATGTAAGGTAAATTATACTCCTTATGAGTGGTTGTGGCTATCCTGGGATGAAGGTCTAGATCATATTTGAACCTTATATATATAGCTTTACAATCATCATCATAATACCATTTTTTAATAGTTCTAGAGATCACGGGGCATGTGAGTCACTGTGAATGAAGGTTTTGAAGGAAGAAATATTTGATAGATTTCCAAATAATATGTGTCCCTGATGATGGGTGGTGAGATCACTCGAAATGAAAGACATTAGTAAATCTACACATAAAATTTATCTCTAATATTACATAAACTAGATTTATAGAATTTGTGGGTGGAGTGAAGAAATGAAGAAGTTGTTGATGAAGCGAATTTTCATAGGTGGGTGAAAACAATAGTCAAAATTGAATGCAGTGTAAGGTAAAAATAAGATAGCGTTGATAGTGCACAACATTGTATTCATCATAGCGAGAGTTCCTTGACCTCTTGAAAAGTCAACCATTTCCATTTCCAATTTGACGAGAGGGAGCCTTCCACTTTCCTTTGAACCTATTGTTCCTTTGATTTCCATTCCATCTGAAGTTTTTATTGTTGTTGCAGTAATCATATAAGGGAGAGTCCCTTTTATTGGGGCATTCTCTTGCATAGTGACCAAACTTGTTATAATTGTAACATATTCCCTTTATTCCTTTGGGACCCGCTTTTCAATGAATTTGATTTCTTGGTCCAACAGTTTTCGTATTCTTTCTGTGAGCAGTGAAGGAAGTAGGGTTACTTCCATTATCATTTGAGAAATGGTCTCTCTCCTTCATCCATGTCTCCTCTTGAGCACATATCGTCAACAATTCATTAAAATCAGGAGTTATATTATTATTGAGAATAATAGTATTAAATACATACCATGGTCAGGGAAGTCTACTAAGAAAAATGAGAGCGAGCTCTTGGTCAGCTATGACCTCTCCAATATCTAAGAGATCATTCTTGATTTCAGTGAGACTTATGAAATATTATTGGATGGACTCTCCCTTTTCCATCTTAATGTTCTTCAAATTCTTCTTCAAAAAGAGAATTTGATTAGCATTGCTAGCCCTCAACATGCCAACCAACTTATCATACATCTCCTTAGATATACCCAACTCGGAGATATAAGAAAACCAGTGCCTATGAGTATAATCCATGATGAGTGCACACTTTTGCAAAGGGCCATCATAAATACTTCTAGCTAGCCCATGAATAATTCTCCAAAACTGAAATGCTTCCCTTGCAACTATCTGGGAGAATACAATACTCATTCTACTACCTCAAATTTAATTCAAGTTCTGTAGGATAAGGTCGATCCTTTGTCATAAGAAGAAACACATCCTCCTAAATTTCATTTCTACATGAAAGCATAGTGTTGGAATCCTCGATTCAAGGACATCGTCAATTCCCTATGCAAAAATAGGGTCCAAAGATCTTTGTCACACCCCACATTGATGGGTGTGAAACCCAACACAAATACCATCATACTTCAAAACTGAGACAACTTTTGAGTGGAAATTTTCGCAAATGGCCATCATAAATACTTCCAACCCATGAATATCTCTCCAAAACAGAAATGCTACCCTTGCAACTATCTGTGAGCACACAACACTGGTTATACTGCCTCAAATTTAATTCAAGTGTTTTAGGCTAAGGTCGATTATTTATCATAGGAAGATAATCATCCTCATAAATTTTGTCTTTGCGTGAAAAAATGGTGCTAGAATCCTCAATTCAAGGACATCCTCAATTCCCTATGCACAAACAGGGTTCATAGATCTTTGTCACACCCCACATTGATGGGTGTGCAACCCAACACAAATTCAATCATACTTCAAAACTAGGATAACTTCTAAGTGCACATTTTTACTGGAATCATAAATTCAAGGACATCCTAAACTCCCTGTGCATGAATAGGGTCCAGAGATATTTGTCACATCCCACATTGATGGATGTGCAACCCAGCACAAATTCCATCATACTTCAAATTTGAGATAACTTCTTAATGCACATTTTTGCAAATGGCCATCATAAGGACTTCCATCCCATGAATATCTCTCCAAAACTGAAATGCTTCCCTTTCAACTATTCGGGAACATATAGCATTGGTCATACTTCCTAAAATTTAATTCAAGTGTTGTAGGATAAGGTCGAGTCTTTGTCATAGGAAGATACTCATCCTCATAACTTTTGGCTCTGCATGAAAACATGGTGCTAGAATTCTCAATTCAAGGAACATGTGCAGGAACATGGTCCAGAGATATTTATCACAACCCACATTGATGGTTGTGCAACCCAACACAAATTACATCATACTTCAAAACTGAGATAAGTTCTGAGTGCACATAGTGCTAGAATCCTTAGTTCAAGGACACTATAAATTCCCTGTGCATGAATAGGGTCTAGAGATCTTTGTCACCCCCAAAATTGATGGTTGTACAACACAACAAAAATTCCATCATACTTCAAAACTGAGATAACTTCTTAGTGCACATATTTTCAATTTGTCATAATAACGAATTCCAACCCATGAATATCTCTCCAAAAATGAAATGCTTCCCTTGCAACTATCTCGGAGCACACATTACTGGTTCTGCTGCCTCAAATTTATTTCAAGTGTTGTAGGATAATGCCGAGCCTTTGTCATAGGATGAAACTCATTCTCGTAATTTTTTTCTTTGCATGATAACATGGTGCTAGAATCTTCAATTACTTGTGCATGAATAGGGTCTAGAGATCTTTTTCATGCCCCACATTGATGGGTGTTCAACCCAGCACAAATTCCATCATACCTCATAACTAAGATAACTTCTAAGTGCACATATTTGAAAATGGCCATCATAAAAAATTCCAGCCCATGAATATCTTTCCAAAACTGAAATGCTTCCCTTGCAATTATGCAATACATGTTCTTCTTCCTCAAATTTAATTCAAGTGTTGGAGGATAAGGTCGAGCCTTTTTCATAGGAATAAAATCATCCTCATAAATTTTGTCTCTGTGTGAAAACAATGTTGGAATGAATATCATCAGCCTCACCATCATCTACCAGTCCCTCACTAACTATGTCATTGTTTCGCTCCCCGCTCTTATTGAAATTCAAAATGGATTTCTTGTCTACTATTCCCTCAAATATATTGAGATGATTTAATCACAAGAGTTTGCTTCAGTCTTGCCAGAAAATTCAACTATATTGTTTCTATCTAACCATTCTCCCATTTTTCTAACATTGGCTTGCTCAGTATTTAACTTTACAAGAGTAACCTCAAGCTGGAGTGGTGTCTGAATGTGGACCTGGACATAAAGCAGTGACTCATTTTTCAATGACCAAACTGAATTTCTACCAAAAGATGTCCAAGACAGGGCCATTCACCATAATTCTCAACCCTCATTTTTATCCTGCTTTATTTTCGATGAACTTATTTATCATAATAGTTGTAGGTGTTATAAATGGTAGAACCACTGAAACACACCACATATGATTTGAGACTCTTTTCCTTGAGCAAAGCGTCTAGATCTCATTCTACATCAGGTCTATCGTGGTATCTTCCCTATGGATCTGTAGTACCCTCTCCAAATGTACTAGGAGTGTTGTCTCTTTCCAATTATATGTTGCCTTCTCCATCTAAGATAGAAGAAAATTCTTCAAATTATGGCCTCAAAGATTCCTCTGTAAGCTTGTAAAAAAAATGATTTTTTTTATTTCATCAAATGTACCATGTAGTGTTTAATCCTCTCTCCACTTACCCTTTTCCAACCCTTTCAATCACCATGTTTTAAGAAATATTCTAAACCATGAAATATAATTTAAAGATACACCTAAAGCATTACCACAATGTTCTCTCTTCTTATGCCACTGAATTCAACTGATTTATATTTTGGAAGCAATTTTAATATTATTTTTTTATTTTGACCTTGTGACATCTTACATAATTTATGTAACTCATGATTTTTCTAGAGTACCCATGATTGTGTATGAAAAATAATTATGGGAACTCATGACAAATCATGAGTTACATAAATTATTAAAATTATTGAATGCCATTTTTAGCTCCCCGCTCTTATTGAAATTCAAAATGGATTTCTTGTTTGCTACTCCCTCAAAGATGTAGAGATGATTTAACCACAAGTGTTTGCTTCAATCCTGCCAAAAAATTCAACTATATTGTTTCTATCTTACCATTCTCCCTTTTTTCTAATATTCACTTTTTCACCGTTGAGTTCACTATTTAACTTAACAAGAGTAACCTCAAGCTAGACTGGTGTCTAAATGTGGACCTAGGCATAAGGCAATGAATATTTTTTCAATGATCAAACTGAATTTATACCAAAATATGTCTAGGATAGGGCAATTCACCATTAAATCATACCTATGGCATAGGACCCCCCAGATCCAAACGTATAGGTTGCAGATAAAGTGGAAATGTTGTTTAGAGAGGTTTTTAATTTTCTCTATTAGATACGATAGAAAATTTCCAAATTTGGAATCTTTTATTCTGTTATTAAGGTTACTGAATCAAGGAGAAAAATTGTGGAGCTCGAAGGAATGTTTCATAAAGTGATAGTTGAATTTGAGGGGATATTATATATGTATATAAAGGATGTTTAATATAATTTAGGTTGTCTAACGTGATATTATGCTAGAATAAACTTTATATTTAATGAATATTTCCATATTTCTTTATATAAATTTCTTAGTGGGAAATAATTTCTTTAGATTAATTCATTATTTTAATGAAATATGGAAAATTCAAACATGGTTTGTTTCAAGAGGCCATCATTAGTGATGAACAAGTTTGAATACAAGGAAAAAACCCTCTAGCATAAAATACCCTAGAATTTATAATCTATAAAGGTTTCAAAATATAATTTTTAAAATTCTAATTCTTTAAAGGGTGTTAGCTCAATGGAATAGCACCTACTTTACAGGTAGGAGGTTGGTGGTTCGATTCCATCGCGCCCTCATATTCTTAGGGAATGGCGGTGATCAGTTTTTGGTGACTAATGATTTTTTGACTAATGCTCTTGGTGACATTTTTCAACCCTCATCAAAATAAGAAATGATGACAGTCAATGAATGCCACCATATATAGGCATCAATAGTGACGACCCTAAAAGGTTCGTCACCATAAATTGTTGTTGGGGGGGGCCAGTTAAGACTAATCCTACACCCACGGTTTTGGAAGTTCCAGACTCTGGGCAGAATCTGAGTGTTTTTTCCAATGCCGCACTTTCACCGATCGTTCTACGCCTCGTGGGCACCATAAATTGTTGTTGTTGATATGAAATGGTGAGGGTCATTTTTTGTCATTATAGTCATTATTCATGACAGACCTTGATGTCACCAATGAGCTTATCATGACATTTTTTGACCCTCCCCAAATATGAAAGGGTGATGGTCAACAAATGTTGCCATATATATGCACAAATAGTGACGGCCATGAAAGGTCCATCAAAAAAAGTCGACATTGTTCATATGAAATGGTGATGGTCACTACCCCTCATTATAATAAATATTCGTCACGGACCTTGAATGTTACCGCGACACATACTTTTGGTGATGCCACCTTTGGTGATGTTCAGTTTTTTGGTGATCGAGGCTATTTTTTGTCACAATTTCTCATATGAAATGGTGACAGTCACTGTCTGTCATTATAAATCATTATTGGTGACGAACCTTGAATGTCACCACAACACCTATACTTTCAGCGACGCCACCTTTGGTGACGTTCAGATTTGGTGACGAAGGCTCTTTTGACCCTCACCAATGAGCTTATGGTGACATTTTTCACTCCTTACCAATGTCCTTTTTTCTTGTAGTGCATGAAAATTATTTTAGTTGTTTTGATACATATAATTCAATATTGTGGTATTGAATTTCATATACAAATTTCACCTTTTTGTTTAAAGTATCAACTACATGGTTTTCCTTACCTTTTAGATGCCTTATATCAAAATAACATTCACTCAAAAATGCGGTCCACCTTGCTTGTCATGAATTCAAATTGTGTTGTTTAAAGAAGATTAAACTGCTATGGTCATTTAACAACAAGAACTTATTTCCCAATAAATAGTGGTGCCAAAATTTCAAGGCATATACCACGACTATAATGTCTAGATCATATAGATAATATTTATGCTCATGCTCTTTTCATTTACATGATTCGTATGCCATCACCTTGCCTACCTACATGAGGACTCCTCCCACTCCTTCTTAAAATGAAAAATTTCATATCAAAAATTCCTTTTCTATATCAAAAAGTTTTAGTACTAGAGTTTTGGCTAGAAAATGCTTTAATTGATCAAAACTATGCTGAAAGTATGCATTCCATTTAAAGCTTCATCCTTTATTTTGTAAGGATGTTTGGGGCAAGAAATTCTAGAATGTACTTCGATAAATCGATGCTAGTACCCCACCAATCCCATTAAAGACAAAATGTCAACAAAAATTTTATGAATAGACTACCTTATGATTGTGATGATTTTCTTCGGGTCCACATTTATACCCTCGGATGAGATCACATGACACAAATACTCGATTTTATCCTTATAAAATTCACGCTTGCTAAATTGAGCACATATATGATGCTCCCTAAATTTTCATAACACTATCTGAATGTGTTATTCATGCTCCTTAACATTCTTAGAATAAATAAGTCTATAATTTATAAATATTAAAAAAAAAATTATTGAGATATGGATGGAAAATTCCATGCATAAGTTTCATAAAGTTCAATGGTGCATTGGTAATCCAAAATGGTAAAAAAAGAAATCATAATGTTTATAGCACGTTCTAAGAGTATTTTATATAGACATCCTCATATGTTATGAAACTAGCTCCAAAAATAGAAGAAAAGAGAGATCAACACCTTAGAAATTAGCCAGTTCGAGGGGGAAACCTCCAATACATTACATAAATGAACAATTCTTGGATGGTACAAATGACCAAAATCTCCTTCTATATATAGGAGTCCGTGGGGCCACAATATAATCCTAGCCGACCTAACAGCAATAATGAAAGGGAGTAATAATAACAATATTGGGGTTACAAGGGTACACTAATAACAATAACGGGGTTATACTAATAAAAATAAAGGACTAAAGTAGTAATATAGGTACCTAAAATTCCCCTGTCTTTGAAAAAAGTGTTTTCCTCAACGCTTGAGTAGCTCTGGGTGATTCTGTATAAAATTCTCATCCTCCCATGTAGAATCTTTAGTGGACAAGTTCTTGCACTTGATGAGATACTCTGAAATTTATCGATCTCGTAGCTATCAAGTTCTTGTTTCCGTGACTGGTTCAAGTTCCAATATGATTTTTCCTTCCTCATCAAGTTCTGGAAATATTATTTGAACTGGAAGATTTTCACCTATAACCTTATTTAGGCATGAAACATGGAAAACTGGATGCACTCGTGAAGAAGCAGGAAGCTCCAATTTGTATGCCATAGTATCAATCTTTTGCAACACCCTGTAAGGACCATAGTACCTTGGCAATAATTTATTATCCTTCTTAGCTTTCTTGAGGGACACTTTTTTGTATGGTGGTAGCCGTAAAAATATCCAGTCTCCATCATAAAAACTTCTGTTGCTGCGATGTTGATATGCTTGTTGTTTCATTCGATTTTGTGCCAAACTTAGGTTATCCTTTAAGAGTTGGAGAACTTCTTGTTGATGCTCAATGTGATATTCCACTTCTTCAACCTTAGAATTTTCTCTTAAAGATGATGTGATGGACGATGGATGATATCCATAAAGTGTCATAAATGGGGTCATTTTTTCTGCAGTATGGAAAGAAGTGTTATACCACCATCCAATGAGAGGTAACCACTTGACCCATTGTGTTTGTTTATCAGATACAAAAAAATGAAGATATCCTTCCAAAAATTTATTCACTATCTCAGTTTGACCATTAGATTGAGGACGATAAGATGAGATATGAGCTAATTAAGTACCCAAACAAGAAAATAACTTCCTCCAAAAATTTCTAGTAAAAATGGGATCTATGTCGCTCAGAATAATCTTTGGGTTTGCATGTAGCTTTTGAATTATGTCCATAAATGTAGTAGAAACTGTACTTTCTTTAAATCAATGAGATAATGCACAAAAGTGTGCATACTTAGTAATTATATCAGTTACCACCATGATGACACTCTTTCCTTTAGACTTAGGTAAGCCTGTGATAAAATCCATTGAAATCTCCTCCCAATGTTGAATTGGAATGCATAAAAGTTGTAGAAGACTTAGGGTCTTCAGGGTCTTAATTGTCTCAACTTTATATTGCTGGAAAACCAAACATTCTTCCACAAAATTTTGAATATTAGATTTAAGGCCATCCCAAAAAATATTCTTTCTTCATCCTGTGGTAAGTTTTTAAAAGCCCTGTGTGTCCTCTTAAAGGAAATGTGTGTAATTCCAAAAGAAAATTTTGTTTTAGTTGGGAATTATTACAAAGATATAAGCGATATTTTTACCATAATGAATCATTTTTCTAACTAAATGTATTAGATGTACTAGAATCTTGCTGCAACTTTTGAATGAGTGTCCACACTTCTTTGTCCTTCTTCCATTCATCCCTTACTTCTACCTCTTCATTATTTCTTGAGAGTACATATGCAACAACATTTAGCTTCCTCTTTTTTAGATTATTTCAAAGTCATAACACAACATCTTTGTGACCCATTTTTACTGCTCTTCTAAAGATAGTCTTTGTTGCAAAAATTTCTTAAGACTATCATGATCAGTTTTTACCATGAAGTGTCTTCCCATTAAGTAAGTTCGACATTTCTTTAATGCATGTAGTATTTCTAACATTTACTTTTCATAAATAGCTTTATGTAAATACTTTCCTTTGATTGCATGACTTTCAAAAGCAATGGGTCTTCCTTCTTGCATTAAAATAGCACCAATTCCATTTCTTGAGGCATCACATTCCACAATAAAGGTTTTTGTGAATTCTAGCATAGTTAAGACCGATGCTAGGTGCATTGCCTCTTTAAGATGTCCAAGCCCTTAGTTGCTTCAAGAGTCCATGAAATGCATCTTTATTCAACAATGTTGTTAGAGGTGTTGCTATTCTCCCATAATTCTTAACAAACTTGCGAGAATAGCCTACTAACCTAAGAAATCCTCGCAACTTCTTTATGGTTGTGGGGAATTTCCGTTACTTAATGGCTTTAATTTTTCTAGGGTCTACCTTAACACCCTCATGAGATACAATATGACCCAGATATTCCACCTCTTGTACAACAAAGAAACATTTGGATGTTTTTGCATATAATTGTTTTTCCTGCAATAGTTTGAGAACCCTATCAACATGTTGGACATGATCCTCCCAAGACCTATTGTAGATTAGTGTATCATCAAAAAATACTAGCATAAATTTTATAAGGAAGGATTTGAAAATGTAATTCATCAACCCTTGAAATGTAGAAGGTGCATTGGTAAGGCCAAAAGGCATGGAAAAAAATTTATAATGACCCTCATGAGTTCGAAATGTTGTTTTCAAAATATTTTCAGTCTTCATTCTAATTTGATGATATCCTGAACGAATATCCAACTTGGTAAATTAAATTGCTCCATTTAATTCATCCAATAATTCATCAATCACAAGAATGGAAAATTTATATTTAATGGTGAGCCTATTGAGCTCCCTATAATCTGGACACATGCACCATGATCCATACTTCTTGTGCACCAATACTACTATAGCAGAGAAAGAACTTTGACTAGGTTGAATTATATGAGCCTCTAACATTTCTGCAATCATACGTTCAATTTCGCTCTTTTGGACATAAGGATATATATAATACATGATGTTTGGAGGAACACTTCCTGGAATCAAATGAATAGCATGATCATGATCACGAATATGTGGGAGTCCTTTAGGAGTTTCAAACACCTTGGAATGCTTGTCCAAGAATTTTTGGAGATCTTCAGAAATAGATAATTTTGATGTTGGAACTTCTAGTGAGCATAATTGTGAAATTACGCCTCGTTGTTCTTTCCTAAGAATCTTTTTGATGATATTAGAGGTTATTATCTTTCCTCACTTCCCTGCGATACCCCATAATTTGAATTCCTTTCCTTATGAAAACAAATTCTAGAAAATTTCTTGAAAATTAAAAGCTGCCATCCCCAAAGATTATAACCATTGTACTCCTAGTACAACATCAACACCTCACATTGGAATGGAAAGAATTGGACTATTAAAAACATATCCCCCCATGGTTAGCTTCACATTATGGCATTTTCCAAAGAAATTTATAGCTCCTCCATTTGCAACCACTAGTTGACATTCTGGTGCTGGGTATAGGAAACAATTCAATTCCTTGGCTACCTTACAATGAATAAAATTATGGGTGCTACTTGAATCAATCAACACCATTACCTTTTTCTTCTTGATACGTCCTTCTATCTTGAGAGTTTGAGGAGTGGTAATTCCTTCCAATGCATTATACGATATGGTCAGACTCACTTCTTCCTCTTCTAGGGTTGGTTCCTGGTGTATATCCTATTCTTTTGAAGATTCTTGTTCATTTTCTTCTTCCTCTTCACAATATATGTAAAATAATTTCTTCTCAGCACACTTATGACCTTTAGTGTATTTTATATCACAACTGTAGCAAAGCCCTTTTTCTCTTTTTTCTTCCAATTGTTCTGTTGTCAACCTTAAAGTTTGTGGAAGTCTAGGAGTAGCAACACGTCCATCTTTATATGTGTGAGTGGTAGGCTTCCATGTCGCCATAATTTTACATTAAAATTTTCCTGCCAACTTGAATACCTTTTCCAATGGATCAGGTTCCGAAATGCTAACTTCATGTTGGATGTTATCCTTTAAAGTACCTATGAAGACATCAATCTGGTGTTCCTCTGGAATATCAGTTACCCTTATATTAAATTTTTGGAAGTCCTCAATGTGCTCCACCACTGAATGCTTTTGCTTGAGATTTATCAAGTGGCTAAAAAAGGTGTTGATTTTTCTATCCTCATAATGTGCTACCATTTCCTACATAAATATTGACCACATGAAAAAGAAATTATGGGAGAAAAGCCATATATACAATACAAATGCATTTTGTTCTAAATGTAAAGTTGCAATGCGTACCTTTTGTGTCTTTCACACATTATTGAGATCAAAATATTGCTCCATCTCTAGTATCCAAGTTACGGAATCATTGCAATCAAACATCCTCATATCCATCTTTAAAATATGGTGGTTCTTCCATCCAACATTAGAGTTTATGAAATCACGATGAACATTTATTTTTTTCTCGTCATTAGTTTCCTCTACTATCTTTTCCTCATTAGGAAACATTTATTATATCAACTTTTTCAAACCTTCCATGTGGGGATTTAGATCATTCTTCAGGTTTTCCATGTTTCCTTTCATGTTTTCCATGTTTTCTTTCATTTCATCCATCTTAGATTCCATTCCATCCATCTTAGCTTCCACGCCTTTCTTCAAACCATCTATCTTAGCTTCTAAGAGTTTATTCAAAACTTCCATTTCAATTTTTTGTTGCTCTTTGCGAGAGTGAAATTTGGTGCACTTGCTCTTGTAATTTTGATATGTCATGCTGCAATTATTCATTTTCATGAGTCATAGTAGAGCCTTCTAAAGGCTTAATGGTTGTTGAATTCTTTTTAGGAGGAATTCTATAACCGAACACTGATATCTATTCTACAATATTCCCTTGGAATCAATTCAAACTGATATTTCACACAAGACTTATGCAATTCGAAAAAAATTACACACCTTTTTATTGATTTTGAGGAGCTCGATATTGAAAATATATTATCTCTTTTATTTCAAATACTCAATATATGAAATTTATCCTACTCAATATATGAAATTTAGCCAGTAGCCCTCTGAAGCTTCTTTAAATTTTCAATGGTCTCACCTAATTTGGATTCCTCAAGGCAAATTTATGCTCAACCTCCCACAATGACCTAATTATGGACTTGTTTAGTAGAGCGACCTTGTACGACGTGCCACATGTCACTATTTATTTATTTGGCTTTAAAATTGATACAGAGGAAACTATAGTCCATATGCTTATGGAAAATTGTTACAAAGGTCCAATCCAATGTTCAGAAAGAGAGTTATGACATTTTTCCCACAGTCACCTCTTTGAGATGAAATTCTGGAGCCTGAAACATCCCTAACTTCCATAGACCTTATCTCTAAAAATATTTCGAATCTAGCTCTGATAGGTTTCCATGGCCTTCTTTAGGATTTTAGCTTCGTTTTGTAAAAATTTGAACTTCTGAATCCTCGTAGAGAACAAGTTATAACAAAAATACCATGATGACCTGTTTAGGTTAAACTCAGGAGCCTGCAAAAATGCATACCTTGCATAGATCATATCTTTGAAAATATTGCGAACCAAGATCGAAAATTTTTTCACGGTGTTCCTGAGAATTTCAGCTTCTAAACCTTCATAGAAAACAATTTATAGTGAGAATGCCACGATGACCTCTTTGGAGCAGTGAAACCCTAGAATCTGAAGGTCTCGTACCAAATGTTATGAAAATAGCTCCAAAAATAGAAGAAAGGAGAGATCAACACCTTAGAAATCAGCCACTTTGAGGTGGAAACCTCCAATACATTATATAAATGAATAATTCTTGGATGATACAAATGACCAAAACCTTCTTCTATATATAGGAGTCCATGGGGCCATAATATAATCCTAGCCGACCTAACAATAATAATTTAAGGGCCCAATAATAAAAATATTGGGGTTACATGGGTACAACAATAACAATAAGGGGGCTACACTAATAACAATAAGGGACTAAAGTAGTAATATAGGGACTTAGCATCATCCTTCACTCTGATATGAGGATAACCAGATCAGAAATTGATCTTTGAGAAAATTGTAGCACCCTTCACTTGATAAAAAAGATCATCAGTATGAGGTGAAGGGTATTTATTCATTATGGTTAACTTGTTCAATTTCTTATAATTGACATCGATCCTAAGTGATCCATATTTCTTCCAAACTAAAAGCATCGTGGCTACCCATGACAAAACAACAGGGCCAATATATCCCTTGTCGAATAATTCCTGGAGCTGCATCTTAAGCTCTGTTAACTCAAGTATACTCATACGATATGGATATCTTGATATAGGGGCTGCCCTAGGAATTAGTTCAATTTTAAGGTCAATTTCCTATTTTGGAGGCAACCCTAGAATACTTTCAGGGAATACATCCGCAAATTTCTGAATCACAAGAATTTCTTTGAAATCACTATATCTCACCTAAACAACAAAAATAAAACAACCCATTATCATGATCTTACCCAATTGAGAAGAGTTAATGGGACGTAAATATAGAGGCTTTTTAACCCCCTAAAGTTCTTTCCTGGATATCTTTTATGTAAGATAACTAATTTATTTTTCCTTATAGTTTACTAAGGAATAATGTCCTTCTAGCCGGTCAGTCCCTATGAGTATATCATAGGATCCTAACGTCATAATATTTAAATCAATTGTGATCATTTTATTGTCTACACTAAGATGGATGTCTGAAACCTTAACAATGACTCTTCTTTTTGTTCCAATGTCTAATTGTACTAGCCACAGGTGTTTAAATTTTTGGGTCTGAGGGTGACATTTTTCTACAATTTTAGGGCTGACATAGATTAAATTGTCCCTTGGGTATAATAAAATAGATACTGATTGATTAAATATCTTACCTTCTATTTCAATCATATTGGGTTGGTATTCTGCTTCCTGATGTTCTAATGTTGCATTGATTATGTGCATGCTTCTAGACACCTCCACAACATTACATGGTCCTTGAATGTTATCAGTTTGCTTTCATATGGCTCGACCGAGAATTTTTTTATAATAGTGGGATTCTCCGCAACCCAAAAATTTTATAGGGGGATACTATCCATACTATCCATCTATCCATCTAAAATTTGCCATAATATCCATCTATACACCATAATATTCACCCTATGTTTCCCAATAAATACATATACATGTATTTAAATTATTTTTTTCAATTTTTAGAAGTTTTTTATAGAAATTGAAAATTAAGTGCATTTTTGGACCAGATCAGAAATTCTCGTAATGGCCTCATGATTTGCATATTTTCAAGACATTTGGGCTCGAGATGGATATATTTCTAGAAATTTTGGGAACTAAGATTAAATGTAAACCTGTTGGTTCAGTCAAACTGAGCTTTAATACACCGAGTCAAAGGTAGTTAAACGTGACTTGTTTTTATGGAAGATCACTAGGAACTAGGTCAAATTTCTTATTTCATGGGATTTTCCATATTTTGATGGCTTTTATGGATGAATTCGACCTGATTGGATAACATAAGGATAAAAATGGTAATAGGAGACATTTAAAATGAATTTGTTGCATATTTTTTATATTTAATCCTAAGACTTTGAAGGCATTGATATGCATAAATTGTATAACTTAACTTTATTATTTATGAAACTTTGGAGAATTAATTGAATAAATATTCTATTCCATTTGTTGTTGTTATATTATGATTTCTTGAATGAGGTTTTAGTATTTGAAAGCACTTTCAGTGTGTGAGGCAAGGGTGGAGGGCCCCCACACCAAGCTAGGTGCACTTTCTAATTATTTGTAGTCACAGTTTCTGAACTAGTTTGGTCTATGCTTTACTTGTTGATTAGATATATGCTGATTTTTAATGAGTGATAATGAATCTAATTTTCATTCTTATTCTACATATGAAATGCCAATCAAATGTTTAAGTTAAACATTATTTCCATCTTATTAACATCTGCAGCTATAATTCATCTTTTCTTCCTTTTTAATACTTTTCTGAATTCTTGTTTTCTAATAATACTATTATTGATAAATGAATCAGTGATGAAGGAAAACTAGGATCTATTTTGTTAATATCCTCTTCAATTACCATTTCATTCATCTTAATTTATTTCTCAATTAGAGGTTTTTGGTTTCTAATTCATGAAGTAATCTTGTGAGAGAAGGACAAACACATCTGTTAAGTTAGGATATTATTCTTCTATTGATTGCATACTTGAGTTTAGAAATTATTTAATTTACATGTATATTTGTAACATGCATTTCCTTAGTCATTGATAAATCATATTCGAACTTGATCATAGCTAGAACCCATATACCTTGGGGATGCTTCTAAGTCCTACTAGCTCGGATTAATAATAAATACTTTTGTTTGTTTACCTATTAAACAACCCAACATTTTGGCATCATT